>JAECWP010000140.1:0-388490 GCA_018150745.1 Drosophila sucinea | reverse complement strand
AAATACAATTTTGCAAGGCAATAGGTATAGACATGAGAAAAAAACGTGTATATTAAATTCAATTTTGTAGTTGAGACAAATTTTAAGTTGGCCAGTCCTCTATTTGTTTTTTACATCTTTGCCTTGGCACATTTTGTTTGCTAATTCGATTTTAATGTGAATTAATGAATGTGTTGGCACTTAACACTTACTTGGCCACGTCGAGTCTCTGACTGTGACTTTGCCTTATTGGGCCCTGTCAACTTAACTGGCCACACTCCCTGGCTTTTGGCTCTGACTCAGACTCATAAAAAATTCCATAACACATTTGGCTCATTAGCCAATGGCGTTGATGGACAGTAAGAGGGAGCTGGCGTGGGAGAGGTTTTTGATAAATGATTCAGTTTGATGCCTGCAGCAATTCGGCAATATTCGCTTGTCGGTGGATTTTTATTAAAATATGGTGCCATGTAGATTCCTGATTCGTTTACCTCTTACCTCAAGTACCTTCTTATTTGGCTAACCTTTTTATTTGGTTTTCTCAGTAGGTGAGAACTCATTAGGGACTTTCTTTTCAAGTCCAAGACACAATGCCTACTGCGCAATATTGCCGCTTAATGCGACCATTAACAATTCCAGCGGAAGAACGATGGCAACACAGAAAGAGAGAGAGAAAGAGACAGAGGGAGGAAGAGGTGGTGGGATAAGGATAAAGAAAGGGGAAAAATTCGCGCTTGTTAGTTATTTCCGCTAAGAAAATAGTTTTACACCGACATAGGTACGAGTACAATCTGTTTTTTTGTGTTTCCGTTTTGCTTCTCATTTTTGCCTCTTTCATTTTTAATTTTTTCTTTTTTTGCCTTTGCTTGTTAACAAATTTTATGCATTTCTTAACTTTTCGAGGCAAGTTAACGAGTGGAATTCCAACTTGCTTATTATTAGTTGCGGCCAGAATGCGGCCTGCATTGTGGTTATCATACTTTAACAAGTTTTCCTCAAAGAAGCGTGCAATTTTCTTTGGCCTGCTGCTAGCTGGCAGCTAAACTGCAATGCAACTTTGCCCAGAGAGGTGTGGGAGGGGGGCAAACATGCAAAATGCAAAATAAAAAGGAACTAAAAGGAAAAAAACATAGAAATTGCTGAAAATGCGTGCATAAAACTTTTCTTCCTTTTGTATTTGTTGTTGTTGTTGGTGGTGTTGGTGTTGCTTATCGTCAGTGCAGAAAATCTTGGAAAATATTGTATTAAAAGCAGCCGCTAAACTTGATGATGGTGACGATGATGATGATGATGATTATGATGATGATGCAGGTGTATTGTCCGCAGGGTCCGCGAAAAACTGGAGAAGCAGCAGCCATTTTGTAAAACGGTGGACGCCATTTTGTTCTGTGTGTTGTGGTTGCTGATGGTGTTGATGTTCGTTGTGTTGCCTGGCACACAAAATGAAAATGAATTCGTAATTAGATGACACCATCCGTGCGTAAATAATAATTTTCCCCTTCCCCCTCCCCCGCCAAATCTTGGTCTCTCTTTGCTAGTTAGTTAAGACGCGCGAATGAGTTTTCCTTGAGTTTTCCTACGTTCAACTCCCGCCACATCTTGTTGCCATTGTCAGGAAAAATTTGCGGCAGCACAAGTTTTTTGCCAGCCCAACCAAGTTCCTTCAGGGTTCTTCTTTGCGTAAGGTTGAACAAGTTTTTATCCAATGGTTGCGTTTTGATTCGTTGTATACCCTTCGCCTAACAAAGCAGAGCATATCGATAATCCAAATCACTGGCAAATATAATATGTTGGAACCTACAAATGTGTATGCATTCAATTAAATCTGTTTACTTGGAGTTAATTCTGCTTTAAGATCAAGTTTTCTCATTCACTTTGTTTTACAAATAAGTCAGATACTTTCCACTTTTTGATTTCGCGATATTTAGGATTAACAAACTATCTAAAATTCGGATTATTTTTATGTTAGTTTAAAAATGATTCTTAGAATATCTACAAAAAAGAGAAACGGGCTAGTTTGGTTAAGTTGGAATAACGTATGGATGCTAACAAAGTTATTTTCGTTTACTAAACAAACTCATTTATTGTATTAATGTTATAAGGGTGTACGAAAATATGAAGTATCAGAAATAAGTCTCCTTTTTTGTTGACCCCCAACTTATATCCTCTGGTTTTTTGCTCATCTGTGTGTGTGTGTGTGTTGCACCTCTACTTTTCACGTACTCGTATCAGCTTGCCCACATCTTCTTCTAGTTTGGGGGAGTGGTGTTTTGCTCCCAGTGCCTTAGTCTCAGAGTTAGCCCGAACTGAGTTTCAGATTCAGCCCCAGCTTCATCTCAGTTTCTATTCTCCTCTATTTCTCTTCTGTTCTCTGTTTGTTTCTTTATCGCGCATTTACCAAGTGCCAAAGTTTTCTCGTTATAAGTTTTGTAGCCTTTGTGTGTCTCTCGCGCAGCTCGAAGCTCGCTGCAAAACTTTCGATATTCCTTCAAAAAGTTTATGGGCGAAACTCTGCCGAATGAGTCGCGATTTTCGGGCTAAAAAATAGGGCTTCCCATGCAACACGTTCTTCCCAGCACCATCTGCTCCTCCTCCACACGCCTCTCCACTCCAACCTCCATATAGAACACTCGGCAAGTTGGCAAACAAAAAATTATATTATTTTATTGTTGTTTGGTTGGCGCATAACTTTATGCCAAACACTTCTTTCACTCGGGTTTTTGGCATTATCCATGGGCGAAAGTTTTTTTCGGCGCCAAAAGCACTAGGGCGCGGCGGCGGAGGCTGAGAATGGAACATGAGGAAAAAGTTGAGGCTATAGTTGTGGAGTCAACGGAAGTCGAAATCTTTACCATTTGCTGCGCCATTTTGCAGGACTCAGCAAGGCAGAACTAAGGCAGAACCCGGGCGGGACATGTGCCCGCAGCCAGATAAGCCGTATTCCGCATGCAACTGCAAAGTGCACTTTAAATTCTTGCAAATGAGTAACTCGGCTTCGGAAAACTAGTTTCCTCTTTTATTGCCAAACTTGGTAGGATCTTTATGATAATGCTGGATATAATGAAAATGAATTATTTACTCTTGATAAATCTATATGCTATGAATAAGTATGTTATCCTGTGTATAACATTAGGATGATTGGATTAACAATTAAGCAAATATCTCACGAAATAGTTTAGTTAAATTATGCATTTAACTCATCACCAATGAGAAATAAGTTTTAAACTTAAAGCCTTGTTAGGCCAATATCTATAAGCACTTTAAATTTGTTGTTGAGGTTCATTTATAAGTACACATAATAAAATTTAAACTTAAAAAAAAATAAATGAAACATACATAAAATGCGTATAAGTCTGGGGATAAATTTTAAAAAAATTTTTTAAACACTTAAAAAACTACGTTCTTTTTTAAGTTTCTTTCGACTATATCTGCGGTCTATTTTATACGCTAGCTTTCATTAAAATAATGTTATCAGTTTTCGTTTAAATTCGGCGTATTTTTGTAAAGCGATCATTCCAATTACAGCACTGTGCATAGGATTCTCAAATTAGCTGCTCTTCTTGGGGAATTTCCAGGTCTTTAAACATGGCACCCTTTCGTGATGCTCTGCAGTTCATTACAATCAGAGTTTTAGCTAATTTTGCACACGTTTTGATAGGTTGAGATACTTTTTTCCTGCTAATTTGTGCACATATTAAAAACGTTGTTGTTTATAGGGGAAGTTCCATGGTTTTTTATTTTTTTTATATTTTTTTTTGTGTTGTGCCATTGCCATTATGAGCTGTGAGTGACGCCTGGTTGGTGTTTCCCATTCGCTTTTCAGCTACCTCTTGTACGGACAAACACATATGTGAGCAATTGCATGCAGGTGAGGATAGGTGTGGGAAGGAAGTGGGCAGTGGGGGGAAGTGGCACATTAGACACATACAATAATTAAACGCGGCGCGAGCTCATCATCATGATCATCAACAGCAGCAACATTTTTATGATTGTAATGTGCCACTCATGATGTTGTTGTTGTTTTGCTTTTCCTTTTCCTATTTTTTTTTCTTTTGCGCCATCCCCTCGCCAATTAGGGAAATTGTGTGCTATTTCCAATTTGAAAATTCAGCGGGCTTTCGGGGTTTGTCTTGGCTAAAGTGCCTTCAAAACGCACATAGAGATAGAAACAAAAGCGACTGCGATGCGATTTGTTGTCGTTCAACTTTCAAGATGCCTCCCTCTAACAAACTGTATGGATATAGGGGGGAGGGCGAAAGGGGATGGTTGTCCATTAGCAAAATGGAGCAGGCTATTTTTGATTTAATGAGCCATGGACTAATGGATTTTTCCATCCATAAGCTAAGCTGTAATTAAACACTTCTGCAAGGCTGAAATTTGCTTAGATATTTGCAGTTGTAGTTAATCCATAATTTTTCTGTTTTAAAAGAGCGAGAAATCGGAAAGTGATGGAGCTTTCAACTGTAGGACTGACTTCGAGATACTCTCAAAATATCCTTGTCGAATAGTTACTAGTTGTCATTTTAAATTTGATTAACCGATTCGCATTGATCACGCCCCAAAATTAATTTGCAATCTTTTATGACTTCAAAGTTTTCAAAGTTCTTAAATGACTGCATAGATGGGGATGGATACAACCGGATACACAGAAAGTGCTAAATAAATCCTTTGAATTTTGTAGTTTTTAAATTTTAAAGGATTGAGTTTCAATGAAGTTATTCCTTATAAAGGGAATGAAGAAAACATGGCAAACGAAACTGTTTCGGGCATACCCCATATTTAAAGGTGCAGCAAAATAGGAAACTATCGCCTGAGAAAAGAAAATAGTCAAAAGAAGAAAGATTTCGTGTATTTTCAATATTGAATGCAAGGTCTCGTCCATTTTGACGCCCTTCGTTGTTAGATTTCTCTCCCAAAAGGACTTGATATCAGAAATTTAACTAGGGAAAAAAGTGCCCCATCAAATTCTTAACGATATGCGTGGGGCGTAAACTGAAAAAATAAACAAACAAATGCCTCATTACATGCGAAATTAAATTTAAATGTTTGCTTAATGTGATTTCACAGTTGGCCCGGGGTGGCCTCGCCCCAAGTAGGTAGAAGGGGGCAAAAAGGTATACGAGTATTTGCCCGGCACAACCGAAATTAAAGAACCAAACAAACCCAAGCATATAAAATATAATTTCATTTTGAAGCCTTGGGCTAACCAAGGATGATGTTTTCCATGATGTTGATGACGACGATGACGGCAACGCTGATGGTTAGGGGAGGAAGCAGACTTGGGCTTAGAAATATTTCTGGAATTTATTCTCTGTTTGCTGTTTTGGGTTGAGTGGAGAAATTAGAATTTTTGCGTGTGTCTGCGGTCGCCGGTGGACGCCGACGGAAGCCGGCACAGCTCCCGGCCGCATTTCCTGACACCCTCATAAAAAAAGAATGTAATATATTTATGCAGGATACCCTGACATAAGGATGTATATGAAGTTTTTCGGGCAAGAAACCAGAATTTGCTCAGAAGATTCGTTTTACCTTTTACCACTTACAAAACCTATCCTAGAAAAATATACTTAGTTAGGTTTTGGGAAGAGATTTACGATGTATCTCTTTAGCTCCTCTTTTTTATCGTTCTTTTGTTACATTACTCTTTTAAGAAAGAAACCTAAATTCTTTCAGTTGAACTTTTTAAGTAGTTACTTCACTAATTGCTTAGTTTTTCAATTGTTCATAGCATACTTACCACATTTTTAACGACTTGTTTTACTTCCATATTAAACTAACTCATCAGCTGAGCTCTTTAAATGCTGTATTCTTTCGCAATGTATTGGGTATCGCAAGAGTCGACCCATCGCATCGGTGTATTAATACTGGTAACCGCAAAATCATAATAACTTCAATATTTTTGTTGACTGTCAACGGCAAACCTGTCAACGTCGGGCGTTTATTTGACAGCTGCCAGGGATTAGAGCGGAGCGGAGCAGAGATTGTGGGCGGCTTCAGAGGAGGCGGCAGCAGTACTCTCAATTAAAATTTATAATTTTTGTGAAAATAATATCATAAAAAATAAAGAGAGGCTCTCGTCCTTTGGCCCGTTGCATTCACATGGTCATAAATTAAAAACTTAATAACGAGCGGGGCAAAGATTCGTTTGTAACCAGGACATGCCCAATACGTGTGTCCCGCTCCTGTTGACAATGCGTCCGCAGTCCTGTCACATATTCCCTTGCTATTCCTGTCTCCTTCTCTCTTTCTCTCTCTCTCAAAGCTTGTCCCTCTCTATCCCTTTCTGTCCTTCGCGCCGGTCTCTAGCTGCAGCAGCAATAAATCGCTAACAGCAAATAAATCAGCGCGCATAAATTCCAATGTTCAACGACGATGCCTGTGTGCCCCGACTTTATTTACGACATTGCGACAGAGACAGTTACGGCAAAATGTTGGCCCCTTCTAGGACTGTACGGCAATAAGCGGAGTGAGGTCAAGCCAAAAAAGGGAACGTGGCCCTCTCATTCCACAGGGAGAGATAGAATATTGAATATTGGCCACATTGTCGAGCTGAAAAACGCAGTAGTTTTTAATATATTTGGACAAATTAGTTTTAGTGTGCCATCCTAACTAAAGTGAAACTATAATTTCAATGAACATGATGGTTCTAAGCGTATCGCTACAATTACAAGATAATAACTATCGAATACAAATATTTCTGATGTGTTCAGTTTTAAAGAAGTTTTGAACCATTTTAATATTTGCATCACCATTAGAAACATATATTATTGTAGAATCTATTTTTTCTTTAAAAAATGTTAAATGTTAAAAAAATAAAAATATTCTTTGCCCTCTACACAAGTCTTGAATGAACATACAACGTTTCCTTAGCAGACATATTGCGATTATCAAAATGGAAAATTATCAATTAGGATTAGGACTCTTGTACATAAAATGATAAACTAAATATTTACTCAGCTTTTCAGCTTGGGATACATTTTAAGTATTAAGACCCGTAATATTATATTCAGATTATTAAATGATCGTTAAAATTTTGATTTGCATTACCATATAAAAATTTTAGTTTTAAGTAAACAGGAATGTCGCAATCTGCCTTGTTGTGTGAACTTTTGCTCACAGGATCTGCATAGACGTAATCGATTCACTTCCATCGATTTCCACACCAATGCATTTTCACTTAAAGGAGTGTTGAATTATCTTGGATTAATTAGAAAAGTCAAATGAATAAAATGTCATTAGATAATTCTTTGCCCTTGTGTATGCCATCTATTGCCATAGTCCAAGCTCCTATGCCACGTTGTTGTAGAGCCAATGAACATGAAAAAGGTTGACCTCAGTGTCGTGACAATATGTCCTGGAAAAATGTCCGTGGTTAACCAGAAAGAAAAGATAAAGAGCGAGAGAAGAAGATCCAGGGCAGGATATTTGCCAAGGGGTTAAAAGGGTTAACCTCCAGGCGAAAAATGCCAGAGAAACAAAAGGAAAAAATGGAGAGAAGAGGCGACAACTACGACGAGTATATTTGGCGTATTTAAAACAAAAGGATGCCGTGTGCTAGGCGAAAATAGACAAAAGGACAATACATACATACACATACAGGCACATGGAAGGCGCCAAATCAAGCGTTGATTTATGGTCCAGGCCAAAGGATTGTCAACCAGCGAAAATCCAGAAAATAAAATGCATAAAACTAACATTAACACCCTTGTAAAAGTGTAAAACCGCCAGTGACAGACAGAGAACTAGAGAGAGAAAAAGAGAACGACATATGTGTGTGTGTGCAGAGGAGAAAAAAGAGTCAACAAATCAAAGTGTAGAAAAGGCAAAGGAACTCCCATCCCGAAGCCGGCAACTATTAGCTAAGCCACTCGGTGATAATTTATTTATTCTGGATTATTTATTGCTCATACATCATAATTTCTCGAGCCTCTGTGGATAATATTTTATTACGACTGACTGAGGTAAGGGAAGATCCTTTGCATTTATTTTTTTTCTCAATCTCATCTGCCCAGCTCCTTATCGCCGGGATAAGGATATGTGTTCCTCAGTCTGCAGAAGAAAGAAATATAAGTTTTAACAATGAAGGATGCGCAATAAATTAAAAATTCCGAAACTTAAAAACGTAACAATAAATACACAACGTAGTACAGGAGCAGGCAACAGGACATGCAGTTGATTTATTTCCCTCGAGAAAAATCATTAAAGAGAGAAACACATAGAGTGAGAGAGAGAGAAGGACATAAAATATAGGGAGAAGGAGAATAAATCGCAGATCCCGCTCCCGTTCCCCCATTGCGATGTACAAAACCCAAGGATTCAAAAGAAACGGAAGTATTTATTTCATAATCGTTATGAAGTAATGAAGAAAATGCTAGAAATACTGTTAAACCCGGCGAGGTTGGCAGTTGCCGATCATTCACATGTCCCATCAAGGTAAAGAGTAAAATGATTGAGTAGAATTTAAAATGAAGAGAAGGTTATTCAAGATTTCCATTTGTAAGTCAGCCAATTTTTACTTTTTAGGGTGAATGACAATAAACGGCAGATACGAAAATAAAACATCGCAAAAGGGAATAGACTGAAAACACATAAAAATACGTGGCGCATATTAAATTCTTACAAAATCAGCGTTCGCAGAATGCGCTATATGTGAACGCTAGGGCGCTATTGTTGTAGGTACGAAGGCACTTTATGTGGATGCTCTGTTACCTCCTCCTCCTCCTCCTTGACAAACTCCAGCTGGGATATTAAAAAACTTGTTGCTAATAAAATCTACGAATGCTGTCGCTGCCTATGCTCCTGATGCTGTCGATGATGAGGATGCTGATGATGACATCAATGACATTTGTTGCGGTTCAATAAATTCGCAAACGGCTGGAAAAAAGCGGAAGAAGAGAAGGTACAATGAAAAAAAAAAATATATGAAAAGCGGAACATCATCATGGGATAGCAATGGGATGATGTTTATAGCACCTAAATAGGCTTCGGGCCTCACTGCGCATTTAATTGTTATACGAGTACATAGATGTTCCCTCAAACATGGATGGTTGGATGGATGGATGGATGGATGGTTAGCGATTGTCAACACAGAGCACTTCCCCCATACAGCGAGGCTATTCATATCTGTCTCGGTCTATATCTATTTTTTACGGGTTCGGGGTGTTGTTTAGCTGCTGGATAATCTGCTTGCATATTGCCGTTGCACCGTTTTTTGATTAAAATGCCATGCACAGCGAGGCATATGGATGCGGATGCCGCAAATTTACCGCTTGGCTGTCAATTGTCGCGCCTCTATAAGTCCACCGACTGCAGCGTTCAGTGTTTGAAGTGCCAAAAAGCTCACTTTGGTCTCGATTTGCGCGAATCGCTGAAAGGATTTGTGCTCGATGGCGATATTTGTTTAGCCGCTTAGTTTGCCATTTGCCTATTGTTTTAGTCCGAATGTGGCAAAAGCTAGCATAAGTTTTGTTTTCGCTTCGACTCGTTTGAACTTTGTTTAAGCCGCTTTGCAATGTTAAGTCCTTATATGAAGGGATTAGGGCTTCTTCTTATTTCACACGTCACGTGAATGCGACAAATTTACGTACATTAATTTTGGCCACATATTTCTAAGGCACAAAAGTAAATAATCACTACTACAAAACCAAATTTTAGTTTGTCTCTCAGCTTAAACGCTTTCACACTGTGAGATTGTTGATAGCAACTCACTTGACTAATAATTATTATATTTCAGCTTATCTTTCATGGCCATGTTTATGAAAATGTAAATTAAAATAGATCTATACAATGAATGTCCACAATAAACCATGGTGCTAATCAATTGTTCGATTGAAACATATTGTAGAATTAGATCAAGGCGTGAAGAGCAATATACCTGGTAATAGCTATGGTGGAATTGAATATTTTGATTCAATAAAACACACTCAGTTTTATCCATCAGTAATACAAATAAAAACATGATATCCTTGATCAGGTTGAATGTAAGACTAAAGAGTACACTATCAAACAGGAATACCGAACGATAAAAAACATAAATACTAAAATATTTTTAATGCTGCTGGAAATGCTCTTTAAATTTTTCCCTTCCTTTTTTACTTTTTTAATAAACGCCTTATAGTTACAGGGTTTGAAAAAAGGCTCTTCATGCTTTTCCTTTGGTGAGACATTTAAAATTATTCTACAAAACAATCTAGTTAGCATCGTTTTTTAACTCGTTGTGATGAGCTTTGTGATCGATTTAAAACTTTAATAAAAGAATTATTTCACCTTAGTTTGTTATAGTCAAATTTTCTTACGGAAGACATGGATTTTACCCATTACGAAATTTTAGAGGCTTTTTTCTATCCGGTCGGCTTACCTCTAGAATTGCAACAATTGCATAATCGTCAAAATACCGTAATATTGGCAAACGATAATTTTCAGACATTCCATGAGGATCGTCTGACTAGAAACAATAGTGCGCTGGTTGGAGCTGGGGATGGACCGATTCCTAATCCAGTGGACATCAATCTAAACGGACTGGATGCTCCGACTCTGATTATTATCCATGGCAAAAAGATATCAAGTTTTCCGTGGTCCTATTTGGAGAATATGGCACCATTTTTAATTATTCTTTCCGGCATTTTGTTCAAGAAGATGTTCGAGGCTTTCGGCATCGATATTCGAAGTGTTTCTATATTGGGATTATCTTATAATGCGTTCGTCCCAATTTTTCAGTGCCTGGTTGCCTTTGTTTCTCATTGGTTGAAAGGATTCTTTGGTTCGTAGATTTAAGAGCTAAGTCCAGTATATTTTGAAAATAACTAATAATGTAATATATTTATTAGTTAGTTACCTCTTTCCCGTATAAGAAGGGTGAAAGTGATAGTGCCTGCAGAAACAAATAATAATATATTTGTTTTTTTGAAGTGTACTTTATACTGAGGTCGTGCGAATAAATCCGTGATTAATCTATTTATTAGATTTCTGCCAAACGAGATACAGAAATATGGGAACGGTTCCAATTTACTAGTATTTTGATCAAAGTTTCAGTTTTAAATGCTATTTTCTAGTCCACAACGCTTTTCGGCAAGTATTGTTCAAATTACATCTTACTATCATACTGAGGTGAATGTATGTAACTATACGACAAATAGGCTAACAATTGATAAAAAGGAATTGCAGTGTATTCAAATAAGAAGTTAATAATAAAATGTAGTTTATTCCGCACAACATAATCGCATAGACACTCGTTATCTTGCTAGTTTGCAAGAATTGTGAAACAATGAAACAGCTGCAAAATATATATTGTTCAACAGGTGATTGATGTATGTGTTTGTTAGTTGCCAGGTGTGAAAGCCATAAAGCAACTAAAAACAACTATTTTAACGGAGTAATTGAAAGTTATATCGCCAAGTCAAAATAATATGTTTGTGTTTCCGGTTTACTATAAAATCTGCCTCAGTAGTCATCTTACGACAAACATAAATTAGTCAGTTAATATATATTAAGATCGGACCACTGTATAACCATATTTAATCGAAATTTTTTATACCATGCATTCATAGAATGAAATGGTATATTAAAGTCGCCAAAATGTATGTAACAGGGAGAAGGAAGCTTTTCCGACCCTATAAAGTATATATATTCTTGATCAGTATCAATAGCCGAGTCGATTGAGACATGTCCGTCTGTCTGTCCGTCTGTCCGTCTGTCCGTCTGAAGAATCATCGAGATCTCGGAGACTATAAGAGCTAGAGCTACCAAACTTGGCATGTAGACCCGTTTGCTCTGCAGGCAGATCGAGTTTATTTTTTTTTTTTCCCCGCCCCCTTCCGCCCCCGCTATTTGAAAAACAATATTTTGAGCCTCCATATCTCGGGAACTATAAAAGATAGAGCTTTCACATTTGGACATTAGATGCGTGCAGTGTGCACGCAGACCAAGTTTGTTTCAAATTTTGGCCACGCCCCCTTCCGCCCCCGAAATTCGAAAAATTCGATTTTCAGCCGAAATATTTATCGTATCGTAATTTAATTTGGCACACTAATACATGTCACGTATATCTATCATTCCACCAAATATCACAAGAATCGGAATAAAAATGGCCGAGTTATACATAGAAACGTTTTTCACTCATAGCGGTGCAAGGCAGATGCACGCGAAAAAGAGCGAGATAGCATATGCTGCAAATCACCGATTTGGTCGGGGGGCGCTAAAGTGCTCGTTTCCACAAAAGAGAGATAGCATTTGAAAGAAATTTAATATATATCTCTTCACCTAATGCATGGTATATCCAAGTCGGCCCGGCGACTTACTTACTTTTTTTTATTTAGTTTTATACGGACAACCTGATTATTATTCTATGCATCCATAGGATGAAATGGTATATTCAGGCAGAAGGAAACATTTCTTGGTCTGAATGAGAAGCCGAGTCGATTAAGACATGTCCGTCTGTCCGTCCATAAGAGTGCACAGATCTTCGGAACTATAAAAGCTAGACTTACCAGACAGTTATTTAGTATATAAGCTGATTTTTTTCGATATAAAGATACAAATAAATAACAAATAAAATAAAATATAAAACTTTTTTGTTTTTTATGGGAATTAATATTTATAGGTTTTTGATCAGAATCAGTTTACCATCATATGGAATGATTAAATTAATGAAATAATGAAGAATTTATTTATTTTATAATCACTGAAAAATTCTCAGGGACAATAAAAAATGATTATTTGGTTTTTTTTTCAATCGAAAAAGCTATTCACCTCTAGTGACTAAAGTTAACTATGAATTTTTACTATGATATGTGAATCTGCGAATGTTAATTAATTAATTTGATCAATTGAAGTTTGGTGAAGAAAACGTTTATGTTTTCATAAAGCTACCATTAGGCCGATGTTACCCCATGTTTTAAAGGGTAGGATGGAATTTACCCCAAATGAGTAATTTTTGGGAAACCCCACTGAAAATTCCTTAGTCGTATATTCATTTTTTCAGATTTCTTTTTGCAAACATTAGTTTTGATCAATAACCTTTTGTGGGAATACAATTGTGTCTTTCATTCGAAGGTTATTTTAGTTAACTTTGAACCACCATTGACTACAAGTATGCTTCATAATCGGTTAGAACTTATCATCATCATCGTAATTTGGTAAATTCAAAAATTTCATTAAGTTCTTTTAGCACCAATAAAATTACGATCAATTGAAACCAGGTAATCTCCCCCCTGGAATCAACACTTCACTTGGGGTCCAATTTTTGCTTATCGACTTCATTTGCAATATTTTGTATACTACTAACTACTTGAGATAGTTCGAATTCATAAACATTACTATAATTGAAATCCATTTCCCTAATCGAATCGTAAAGATAAGAATTGCAATTATAATACTGACTTTGTTCGGCACGAGATTTGATTAACATTCGTGAGGTAATTAAGATATGCATAATGATTGCTGAAAACCCTTCTGGGTGTTCGATTGAACTTGAACCAAGTACCTGCATGTTTTCGCAATCGTAAAATCGTCTCCTGGGTTTATTGGGCTTTTCAGCATGCTTCCCCACTTGCCTTAATCCAAGTTACTTTCGAGTGGCGATTGCTTATCAAGCGACACACGGCAACTGCTCCTCCATGTGCCTCGGACACGATTGGTATAAAAGCCGTGGGTTGATCGATTCATCAAATCAGTTCTGGATTCAGTTCAAAGCCGTTGGGAAATCGGAAAATTGTCGCAATGAAGTATTTGGGTGGCATTGTTCTCCTTGTCGCCGTGTTGGTCTTCCACATTAAGGACGCACAGGCTGCCTGTGGCTATGAAGTATGAAAAACGAAGCCCATTGAGAAATCGCGACTCGACAGTGATCCAATATCTTCTCTTTCTAGTCATGTCCTGCCACGCAGCCCAACATGATCAACATTCATATGGTGCCTCACTCCCACGACGATGTCGGCTGGCTGAAGACAGTTGATCAGTACTTCTATGGCCATCGCAGCAATATCCAGCATGCTGGTGTCCAGTACATTATTGACACAGTTGTTGCCGAGCTCATTAAGGATCCCAACCGTCGCTTCATCCAGGTGGAGACCTCGTTCTTCTCCAAATGGTGGTCTGAGCAGTCGGAGACCGCCAAGCAGGTTGTACGGAAATTGGTGGAGGAAGGTCGCTTGGAATTCACTGGAGGTGCTTGGGCCATGAATGATGAGGCAGCCGTTCACTACCAGAGTGTGGTTGATCAATTTACTCTGGGATTGAAGTAAGTCGTAACGAATTAAATACGATGCAAGTGAGATTCTATTCTATTCCATTCCATAGATTCTTGGATGACACTTTCGGAACTTGCGCCCGTCCCCGTATCGGCTGGCAAATTGATCCCTTCGGTCATTCCCGTGAGCAGGCCTCGATATTTGCTCAAATGGGATATGATGGCGAGTTCTTTGCCCGCATGGATCACAATGATAAGGACCAGCGTTTGGATGAGCTATCCATGGAAATGATTTGGGACGCTAGCGAGTCGCTCAGCAATGACGAACTTTTCACTGGTATGCTGTACCGTCACTACTCCGCTCCCCCCGGCTACTGCTTTGATGTACATTGTGGCGATGATCCCATCATTGATACCAAGAGTTACGACAACAATGTCAAGTCCAGGGTCGATGACTTCCTTAGCTATGTCTCCGGCGTGGCTGCCCACTATCGCTCGAACCATGTGATGATTCCCATGGGAGATGATTTCCAGTACGAAGATGCTCAGGTTAACTTCAAAAATATGGACAAGCTGATCAAGTGAGTGACAATCGGTAATAGTTTAGGAGGACTAGTTCATAACCACCAATCTATTTTTGCCACATAGGTATGTCAACGCACGTCAGTCGGAAGGCTCTACCTACAACCTCTTCTACTCCACCCCTGGTTGCTATCTGCACTCCCTCCACGAGAGTCTTCAGAGCTGGCCCAATAAGACGGAAGATTTCTTCCCCTATGGCAGTGACACCAACAGCTTCTGGACTGGTTACTTCACCTCTCGCCCCACCCAAAAACGCTTCGAGCGCGATGGAAACCACATGCTGCAGGTCGCCAAACAGCTGACCACATTTGCCCATCTCACAAGCGAGCAACAGAAAGAGGATCTGCTCTACCTGCGTCAGATTATGGGTGTGATGCAGCATCACGATGCCATCACAGGAACTGAGAAACAGCATGTGTCCGACGACTACGATCGCCTGTTGTACGATGGCATTCTTGGAGCCGCAAACAACGCACGTGATGCCCTCCGCGAGTTGACAGATCTGCCCGAAGGAGAGTTCGAGACTTGCCTCCAACTGAACATCAGTGTGTGTGCTTTCACCAAGAGTAGTGCTGACAATGTTGTCGTTACCTTGTTCAATCCATTGGCCCATAGTGCCACTGAATATGTGCGCGTTCCAGTCAAGGAGGAGAGCTATGAAGTGACCGATGAACAGGGCCGCACTGTCGCCTCTGAGGTTGTCCCCGTGGCCTGGCAGGTGTTGGACTTGGACTTCCGCAGCAACGATACCCAGCATGACTTGGTGTTCAAGGCTTCGGTCGACAAGATCGCTCACTATTACATCAAGAAGGTGGAAAACTCAGAAAGTGTATCGAAGACCCTGGTCAAGGTAAACGGAAAGAAATCCGAAGTGCCTAAGCGTTTCAAGAAGGTGCACTCAATGCAAAATGTTGAGACTTATGACGATGATGACTCTGGTGAGACTGTCGTGCAGAACTCGGTAAGATTTGATGATAGCAATGATAACAAATTGAACTTGTCCTTACGAAATTTCTTAATACGCAGCTCATCAAATTGGTGATCGATAACAGCTCTGGCCGATTGAAGACTATCGAAATGAACGGCGTCTCTGAGAGCGTTGAGCAGAAGTTTGCCGTGTACGAGACTAGAGACTCAGGAGCCTATGTTTTCCGTCAGAATGGTGACATTAAACAAGTGGACGACGATGTGGAGTTCTCAGTATACGACGGTACCTTGGTCAAGGAAGTTCACCAACAGGTGAACGAGTACATCTCCCAGGTTATTCGCATCTATGAGGGCATTAATCGCGTTGAATTCGAATGGCTGGTTGGCCCAATTCCCACGGATTCTGAAACAGCTAGAGAAGTTGTTTCTCTCTTTAACACTGGAATATCGTCCGATGGTGTGTTCTACACTGACTCCAACGGTCGCGAAATGCTGAAGCGTGCCAAGAACAAGCGCGAAAACTACAATCCCGACTTGGGTCAGCAGCCCACCAGTGGTAACTACTACCCAATTACTTCTCGCATTGCTTTGGAAGACAGCAAGAAGCGTTTGGCCGTACTCAACGACCGTGCTCAGGGTGGTTCCAGCATGGAGAATGGACAGTTGGAGATTATGTTGCACCGTCGCCTCATTCGTGATGACGGCTATGGAGTCGGTGAAGCTCTGAACGAGGAGAAATACGGAAACCCCCTGATTGCTCGTGGTAAACTCTACGTTATCCTGAACACTGTTGGAAGCAAGGCATCTGCTGCAGAGCGTAAGGCCGAAAAGGAGATTCATTTGCCGTTCGCCAAGTTCTTCAGCAAGAAACCTTCGACTTCCAGCAATGCCGTCGCCAAGGCTCTTCCCAGTTTCGATGACTTCCCTCAGTCTGTACATTTGTTCTCTCTGGAACCCTTCTCTGATAATGAGATTCTGTTCCGCGTGGAGAACTTCTTGGACCACAAGGAAGGCAATGTAGTCAGCTTCAACATTCGTCCCATCTTTGATAGTTTGAATGGTCTGGAGATCCGGGAAACTACTCTCGATGGTAACCTGCCTTTGAGCGACATGAAGCGTTTCAAGTTCCATCACGATGGATCTGGAACCAGGCCCACGACTGTTGACTACGTGACGGCTGCCCACAAGCCTCTTTCGGCTGATAAGTCACAAGAGGCTTCTGAATTCAGCGTTACTCTGAACCCCATGCAAATTCGTACTTTCATCATTAAGTATGAATAGATTCACAACCAAAACCATTAAACCCTGTATTAACTTTGAAAATAAATAAAAACTTAAAAATTACACATTGAATTTCACTTTGACTTACATTTTCGATACATGTATAGAATTGAGAAGTTACTTTTAGGAGGAATAGCTATAGTATTTCGAAAAGATAAAGGAAATACAGATGAAGTCACCTTTCTGGCTGATCGCTAATATGTCACAAAACTCGTCGGAAGGCCACACAGATTGCTTATCTCTTTTGTGGATGCCCAAGTGGGGATCAAACTCATACGGAAGTCTGTCATTTGCGAAGAATACTCCTTGCGAGCAGTATGTGAACGTTCCCCTCCTTTGGGATACGAAATCCTATTAGGCTTAACCAACAAGTTATTTCATAATCGGGTACAACGATATTTTCTAACAAATATTTCTGAATCCTTCTAGGCGAAATCCACCGCTTCGCTTACCTCTATCCTAAAATAATATTCTCTTGAACTCACAATTTCTGAAGCCCATTTTAAGAACATTGTAAATACTAGAAAATACTTCAGAACTTAACATCGATTTCTATTTATGTGTTTTATGATTCTTAACTGGGAGTAATTATTAATTTGTTTCAAGGAGAATATGTAAATTTTATGTAATAAAATACATAACGTGAAGTGATAGAAGTGTGATAGTATTCACAATCAAATTAAAAGAGAGAATGAAGAGAATGAAGAGAAGAGGAAAATCTGCAGGTCGACATCCATCTTTGGCTCTGGGGTCTGCTCTAAAGGTCAGATCCATGGGGTGGCAAAATTAAAGATCTTGATCGTAATAAACGGTACATTGAGGTCTCTGTATATGATCGAGTAGAATATTATTAAAAATCAATTTCTGCTATCGATTTTAATTTAGATAAGAAGAGTAATAACACTCAAACGAGAGATTAAAATGTTATGGCCCACGATAAGGATCAGCATGATTGTTTATGACCGTGACAGCCCTCTTGGAACATAAGTATTTGGTTTTTTGAGACCCATCCATAAAGTTGCCAAGAATGCTGCTTAACATGCACTTGTCTTTCTTATCAAATACGTAGCATATAAGGCAGTGGCCATTCCCCATGAAGGTTAGTTCTAGTTTGGATGGTTAAACGACTGCTAGATCATCTTTCATTATGAAATATCTGGCAAGTATTCTCCTCTGGTTCGCCTTTTTGGCGGCCAACATTGGGCAATCGACTGCAGTTTGTGGCTATGAGGTAAGGATATATCCATGAAATTAAAAAGGATTCTATTCACAATGTGTATTTACTTATGTTTTCAAGGCGTGCCATGAAACCATACCAAATCTGATCAATGTTCATGTGGTGCCTCACTCTCACGACGACGTTGGCTGGCAAAAGACCGTGGAGCAATATTTCTACGGCCATCGAAATGTCATTCATCACGGAGGTGTCCAATATATTCTGGACACCGTTATGCAGGCGCTAGTTAAAGACTCTAGCCGTCGTTTCATCCAAGTAGAGACTGTCTTCTTTGCCAAATGGTGGCGCGAGCAGTCGGAGGTCACGAAGCAGGTAGTTCAGAAACTAATAGATGAAGGTCGCCTGGAATTCACTGGCGGAGCTTGGTCCATGAATGATGAGGCTGCGGTTAACTATCAAAGTGTAATTGATCAATTTACACTGGGATTAAAGTAAGTCACTGCGAAAGAAATGCTTCAAAATTAGCAAAATTAATTGTTCTCGAATGCAGATTCCTGGACGACCACTTTGGCTCTTGTGCTCGCCCACGTATTGGCTGGCAAGTGGATCCCTTCGGTCATTCCCGCGAGCAGGCTTCAATATTCGCCCACATGGGATTCGATGGCGAGTTTTTTGCCCGCATGGATGAGAGTGACAAAAGCCAACGCTTGGAGAAACTCAATATGGAAATGATTTGGCAAGCTAGCGAATCACTGAGCGACCATGAAATCTTTACGGGTCTGCTCTATCGTCATTATTCCTCACCCACTGGCTTCTGCTTCGACGTCCACTGCTACGATTATCCCATAATCGATACCGACAGCTATGAGAACAATGTTAAGGCTAGAGTAGACGAATTCATAAGATATTTGGATCAAGTGGCACCGCACTTCCGATCTAATCACATCATGGTTCCATTCGGCGGAGATTTTCAATTCGAAGATGCTGAATTTAACTTCAAGAACTTGGACAAACTCATAAAGTAAGTGGAGTTCAAGGTAATTCTGTCTAGAATGGTCTACTAATGGTCTGTTGCGTTGATCAGGTACCTCAATGAAAGACAATCGGATGGGGGAAAGTATAATTTGCTCTACTCAACCCCTGCTTGCTATCTGAAGGCTGTGCACGAAGGCCTGCAGACCTTTCCCAACAAGACTTTGGACTTCTTCCCGCTTGCTACTGACAATAACAGCTTCTGGACTGGTTACTTCACTTCGCGTACAACTCAAAAGCGCTTTGAGCGCACTGGAAACCATATGCTGCAGGTAGCCAAACAGCTGACCACGTTTGCCAATCTTACAAGCGAGGAGAGTAAGAAGAACCTGGATTCGTTGCGTTCGATTATGGGCATAATGCAACATCACGATGCCATCACAGGAACGGAGAAACAAGCTGTGTCCGACGACTATGATTATCTTATGTATTCGGGCATAGTCGCTGCATCAAACAATGCTCGTGATGCCCTACGACAACTGACCAATTTGCCAAACGGTGAGTTCGAGAATTGCCTGCAACTCAACATCAGTGTGTGCGCCTTCACCAAAGACAGTGCTGACAACGTTGTCGTGACTTTGTTTAACCCGCTGGCTCACACCACTTCGCAATATGTGCGTATTCCGGTGAAAGACGAAAGCTACGAGGTCACTGATGAACTAGACCGCTCTGTCGCTTCCGAGGTGGTTCCTGTGGCTTGGCAGGTTTTGGCTTTGGAATACCGTTCCAATGACACCCAGCATGAGTTGGTTTTCAAGGCGTCCGTGGATAAGATCGCTCACTACTTCATTAAAAAGGTGGACAAGGCCGAAAGTTCTATTGCCGCTCTTCCAAAGAAATCAAAGAGTGCCAAAAATGAATCATCCAAGCAACTCAATAAAGTTGAGACCTACGATGATGATGACTCTGGTGAAACTGTCGTCCAGAATTCGGTAAGTGTTGAGCGATGAAACGAGTCTAGGGAAACTCTTGCTCATTGAACTTATATTCCACAGCTCATCAAACTGACTTTGGACAACAAATCAGGTCGATTGAAGACGGTTGAAATGAATGGAGTCACTGAGAGTATTGAACAAAAGTTCGCAGTCTACAAGACTAAAGATTCCGGAGCCTATCTATTCCGTACGAATGGGGACATTGAAGAAGTAGAAGATGACGTTGAGTTCACCGTGTACGAAGGTGCTTTGGTCAAGGAAGTCCATCAGCAAGTGAACGAATGGATCTCGCAGGTTATTCGCATCTATGAGGGTGTCAACCGCGTTGAATTTGAATGGCTCGTTGGCCCAATTCCCACGGATTCAGATACAGCTAGAGAAGTTGTTACGCTCTTCAAAAGTGGCATTTCCTCGGACGGTGTTTTCTACACAGATGCCAATGGTCGAGAATTGATTTGGCGTAAGAAGGACAAACGTGAGGACTTTGAGCCCGACTTGAGTGTGCAGCCCATCAGCGGCAACTTCTATCCAGTGACCTCGCGAATCGTTCTCGAAGATGCCAACAAACGCATGGCGCTGCTTACTGACCGTGCTCAAGGTGGAACTAGCTTGAAGAATGGACAACTAGAACTCATGCTGCATCGTCGCCTTATTCGCGATGACGATAAGGGAGTCGGAGAAACTCTGAATGAGCAAAAGTTTGGAACACCTTTAATTGCACGCGGAAAAGTCCATTTAATTCTAAATGCAGTGGGAAGTACGGGAACTGCTGCCGAGCGTTTGGCCGAAAAGCAACTTCACCTTCCTCTCTGGGAATTTTTCAGCAAGAAGAGTTCGGTTAACAGCAACGCTGTTGCCAAGGCAATTCCCGATTTCAATGATTTCCCTCAGACTGTTCATTTACTGTCCTTGGAGCCCTTCTCAGAGGATGAGATTTTGTTCCGCGTGGAGAATTTCATGGATCACAATGAGGGCAAGGTCGTGAGCTTCAACATTCGTTCCATCTTCGATATTTTGGGCGGCTTGGAGATTCGTGAAACCACTCTGGATGGCAACTTGCCTTTGAGTGAAATGAAGCGATTTAAGTTCCATCATGATGGTTCAGGAGTTGTTCCGACAAAAGCTGAATACTCTACGGCATCACACAAACCCCTCGCAGCTATTAAATCACAGGAGGCATCCGAGTTCAGCGTTACTTTAAAGCCAATGCAAATTCGCACTTTCATTATCAAACGCGAATAGTTTCAGATCATTAAATAAATATTTTTCAATAAACAAAAAAACAAAAACAAGCTTCGAAGAATTTCACTTTCGTCAACCGATATTAAAAATACAAAAAATTCAGAATGTATTTCAAAAATCTAAAGATAGAAAGGATTTAGATAGTGGTTTAGGTTGAGAATTGACTCAAAATTTCTTTAATTAATTTCGAAGAACAGGTTAATTCTTCTTGATTATTTGCCTTTAGGTTCATTTGGATCGATGGTAGTAAATTTTGACGTTGTCCTTGAATTTTTTGCTTGAGTTTTACACCATGTTGTATAATTTGCATTCAATTTGCTTCGACACACTTTAAACTAAGTATTTGAATATCATGGTTTTTTTGCACCTTCTTATCAATGTCGTTAATTAATCAGCACGACAATAAAAGTAGTGGGTATAAGTCTAAAAACATTGTTGGATCCAATCGTGTGCACAAGCCAATTAAAATCTTCAGATAAGGAATGTAATTACTTTTTAATTCAGAAGTTACTATGCCAAACTAAATGATTGATAATTATGGCGGCTCATTAAGATATCGATTGTTATTATGATCCGAAAAGGGAAAACAAAATTGTTGAAGAACCCCTTTAGGAGTCGGTTTAATAGACATGAACCCAGCAAAGAGGAACTAAGTGTTCTTGAGAAATTGTTATCGTTACACTAATTCCTAATTGACTTTTCAGCATGCTCCACTTAGCCTAATCCATGAGACCCCTGAGTGGCGATTGCTTATCAATTAACATCGCACAGACGGATCTAGGTTAGGCATATATAAGAAGTTCGAATTCATTTGGTAGTCAGTACTGGATTCGATCCGTAACATCTGGTATAGAGAGTCGAACTTTGAGATTCTGTCGCCATGAAATACTTTGCAGCGATCGTCCTTGCCATCGCTCTTTTGGTGATTAAGGACGTTAACACAGAGTCGGCCTGTGGATATGCGGTAAGGAATTTAACTAGTGCATGCCTTAGTTCCCAGTCAAATAAACTCGAAAACCCTTATTTTGTATAGGCGTGTAATACGGGGAAACCCAATATGGTTAATATCCATTTGGTTCCCCATTCCCACGACGATGTAGGATGGCTGAAGACAGTTGATCAGTATTTCTACGGTCTTAAGAATAATGTTCAGCACGCCGGTGTCCAATATATTTTGGACACGGTCGTTTCTGAGCTCATCAAGGATTCGAGCCGTCGTTTCATCCAGGTGGAGACTTCATTTTTTGCCAAGTGGTGGGTCGAACAATCGGAGACCACTAAGCAAATTGTAACCAAACTCGTAAACGAAGGTCGCCTGGAGTTCACTGGTGGCTCGTGGAGCATGAATGATGAAGCGGCTGTCAACTATCAAAGTGTGATCGACCAGTATGCTCTCGGACTGAAGTGAGTAGAGTCGGGCGCAGCGGAGGAAATTGTGTTTCCTAATAAAAAGTGATCTCTAATAGGTATTTGGAGGACACCTTTGGAGCTTGTGCCCGTCCCCGCGTTGGATGGCAAATCGATCCGTTTGGTCACTCTCGTGAACAGGCTTCCCTATATGCTCAGATGGGTTACGATGGCGAGTTCTTCTCCCGCATGGATCATAATGATAAGGACACTCGCTTGGAGAATTTGTCCATGGAAATGGTTTGGGATGCTAGTGAGTCCCTAAGTGACGCAAAACTGTTTACCGGCATGCTGTATACCTTTTACTACGACATTCCCGGTTTCTGCTTTGACGTCCATTGCAGTGACGATCCTATTATTGATACCAAAGGCTATGATAATAACGTCAAGTCTAGAATAGACCAATTCATCGCATATGCAGAGAAAGTTGCAGCACACTTCCGCACAAATCACATTATGATTCCATTCGGAGGAGATTTTCAATATGAGGATGCTGGACACAATTTTAAGAACATGGACAAACTTATCAAGTAATATTCTGCTTCATATATCATCATTTTTGCATCCCTTCATTGTTGTCTTTCCTTTATTAGGTACCTTAATGCGCGTCAATCAGAGGGCTCCAACTTCAATGTATTTTACTCAACTCCTTCTTGCTATTTGAACTCTCTTCATGAGAGTCTGCAAACATGGCCTAACAAGACTCAAGACTTCTTCCCTTACGGCAGTGACACCAACAGCTTCTGGACAGGTTACTTCACCTCTCGTCCCACCCAAAAACGCTTCGAGCGCGATGGAAACCACATGCTGCAGGTCGCTAAGCAGTTGTCTGCATTCGCTAACCTCACCAGCGATAAGCAGAACGAAGACCTCGACTACTTGCGACAGATTATGGGTGTGATGCAACATCACGATGCCATCACAGGAACTGAGAAGCAGCACGTTTCCGATGACTACGATCGTCTTTTGCACGATGCCATTGTCGGCGCCCAGAACAACGCTGTTGATGGTTTGCGCAAACTAACCAATTTGCCAACCGGAGAGTTTGAGAGCTGCATGCAGCTGAACATCAGTGTGTGTGCCTTCACCAAGGACAGCGCTGACAACGTTGTCGTGACGTTGTTCAACCCATTGGCTCACACTTCCACCGAATACGTCCGCATTCCTGTGAAGCAGGAGACCTACGAAGTAACCGACGAGAAAGGTCGCGTAGTGGCTTCGGAAGTTCTTCCCGTGGCTTGGCAGGTTCTGGCTTTGGAATACCGTTCCAATGACACTCAGCATGAGTTGGTTTTCAAGGCGACCGTGGATAAGATTGCCAACTACTATATAAAGAAGGTTGACAGTGGAGATAGTACAATTAAAGCTCTTCCAAAGACACCAAAGGTTCTGCCCGCAGAGACCTTTGACGACAATGACTCCGGTGAAACAGTCGTTCAGAACTCGGTAAGTTTATTCACAGAAGTTTTTTATCTGGATTTTTTTGCTTATGAATATTTTATTTCATAGCTAATCAAACTGGTGATTGACAACAAATCAGGACGCCTAAAGACCGTAGAAATGAATGGTGTGTCTGAGAGTATTGAACAAAAGTTCGCTGTGTACAAAACACAAGACTCGGGTGCATATGTGTTCCGCCAAAATGGTGATATTGAGCAAGTAGAAGATGATGTTGAGTTCACCGTGTACGAAGGTGCTTTGGTGAAGGAAGTCCATCAACAAGTTAACGAATGGATCTCGCAGGTTATTCGCATCTATGAGGGTATCAACCGTGTTGAATTCGAATGGCTTGTTGGCCCAATTCCGACTGATGGCGATACTGCTAGGGAAATCGTTACACTCTTCAAGAGTGGAATATCCTCAGATGGTGTCTTCTACACTGATGCCAATGGCCGTGAGATGATCAAACGTGAAAAGGACAAGCGTGAATCCTTCGAAGCCGATTTGAATCGCCAACCTATCAGTGGAAACTATTATCCCGTGACCTCTCGCATCGCCCTTCAAGACGAAAAGAAACGTATGGCTGTATTGACCGATCGTGCCCAGGGAGGAAGTAGTATCAACAATGGAGAGTTGGAGCTTATGCTGCATCGTCGTCTCATCCGGGATGACGGCTATGGTGTGGACGAAACTCTCAGCGAAGAGAAGTTTGGCACTCCCTTGATTGCTCGTGGTAAGGTGTTCCTCATCCTCAATGTAGCCGACGCGAAGGCGACAGCTGCTGAGCGTGTGGAGGAAAAACAAATTCACCTGCCCTACTGGAAGTTCTTCAGCAAGAGCAGCTCGGTTAGCAGCAACGCTGTTGCAAAGGAAACACCCGACTTCAATGACTTCCCTCAGTCCGTTCACTTGCTGACTTTGGAGCCCTTCTCAGAGAACGAGATTCTGTTCCGAGTGGAGAACTTTATGGATCACAATGAGGGCAAGGTCGTGAGCTTCAACATTCAATCTATCTTCGAAACTTTGGGCGGTTTGGAGATTCGTGAAACCACTCTGGATGGCAACTTGCCACTGAGTGACATGAAGAGATTCAAGTTCCACCAAGATGGTGCTGGTGTTAGTCCTTCGACTCCTGAATACTACACTGCCGCGCACAAGCCATTATCCGTGGACAAGTCGCAGGATGCTTCTGAGTTCAGTGTCACTTTAAAGCCAATGCAAATTCGTACTTTTATCATTAAAAGGGAATAAGAAACCTTTTTTAAAAGAAATATGTACTATTTAGTTATTTATCATTTACATATTGACAAAAACATTAAAAAAAAAATTGAAATAAAGAAAAAATTATGAAAACAATATTTAGTTCAAAACTATTTAGTTCTGTTTACCCAAAAGGGGGTGGGATTAGATCTAAGAATCTTCGATTTCAGAGATTCATTCGTGTGTCCAGGTGTGAATCATAAAATTCCTATGGATAGTTTTGGCAACTATTTCATTAATAAGAATTGAAGAGCTAATTAGATAACGCAAATAGAAAGCGTTTGTTGTGTACAATCTACTAATGTGTTTATGCCGATCAATTACCTTGGAGCTCTAGGTCAGAGCAATAAACGTGGCGTTAGGCGAAAGTGGGAGATTCATTGAGTTAATCGGCTTGTAAAGATAGCGATTGCAAATCCACTCAACGTACGAGTTGTTTGGAAAAGTAATTGATAAGGAACGGCTAATTATATTTTGTTTATAGATTGCTGTTTAATCGAATTGCAGTCCTAAGTGTTACTCTTTAATTACCGCAATCATTAAGTAGTAATGACCACACATGTTGCGGCTTAAAATAGGAACAGCTCTCAAGCGATTGCTTATCGGGTTCTCCGATAGAGGCAGTTCCCCCGTATACGATCCATATAAACCTGGTTGTTCGACCTATGTTCTATTAGTTCTTTCTCTAAATTTATACTGAATGAATCGCGTCTGCTGAATCCGAAATAATGAAATACCTTTGGAGCCTATCGCTCTTAGTGGTTCTCTTAGTGATCGGCTTTAATGAGTCGGAGGCTGTTTGCGGCTATGCAGTAAGCAAAGTGATAAGATTTTTAATTGATAACTCCTTCAAATCGTCTACGGTTGCTTTCAGTCATGTCCTGAAACGAAACCCAATATGGTTAATATCCATTTGGTGCCTCATTCCCATGACGATGTAGGATGGCTGAAGACAGTTGATCAGTATTTCTACGGCCATAAAAATAATGTTCAGCACGCCGGTGTCCAATATATTTTGGACACGGTCGTTTCTGAACTCATCAAGGATTCGAGCCGTCGTTTCATCCAGGTGGAGACTGCATTTTTTGCAAAGTGGTGGGTCGAACAGTCGGAGACCACTAAGCAAATCGTAACCAAACTCGTAAACGAAGGTCGTCTGGAGTTCACTGGTGGCTCGTGGAGCATGAATGATGAAGCGGCTGTCAACTATCAAAGTGTGATCGACCAGTATTCTCTCGGACTGAAGTGAGTAGAGTCGGGCGAAGCGGAGGAAATTAGGTTTAAAACTGATCTTTAATAGGTATTTGGAAGACACCTTTGGAGCTTGTGCCCGTCCCCGCGTTGGATGGCAAATCGATCCGTTCGGACACTCTCGTGAACAGGCTTCCCTATATGCTCAGATGGGTTACGATGGCGAGTTCTTCTCCCGCATGGATCATAATGATAAGGACACCCGCTTGGAGAATTTGTCTTTAGAAATGGTTTGGCAGGGAAGTGAATCTCTTAGTGACGAGGCTAAGCTTTTCACTGGATTGCTTTACACATATTATTGGGAAACTCCGGGTTTCTGCTTTGACGTCCATTGCAGTGATGATCCTATTATTGACGGTGATAGCTTCGACAACAATGTCAAGTCAAGGGTCGACGATTTCATAGCATATGCAAAGAAAGTTGCGGCTTTCTTCCGAACAAACAACATCATGATTCCCATGGGTGGCGATTTTCAATACGAAGACGCTGAGGTTAACTTCAAAAACATGGACAAGCTCATCAAGTAGGACTCAAGCAATTTAAAAAGGGTTTTTTTTTTAACATTGTTCTCTCTTTAGGTACCTAAATGCCCGTCAAGCTGAAGGCTCAAATTACAACATCTTCTACTCTACTCCTGCATGTTACTTGAACTCAGTGCACAAAGGTCTTATGACTTATCCAAACAAGACCCAGGACTTCTTCCCCTATGCCAGTGACACCAACAGCTTCTGGACAGGTTACTTCACCTCTCGTCCCACCCAAAAACGCTTCGAGCGCGATGGAAACCACATGCTGCAGGTCGCTAAGCAGTTGTCTGCGTTCGCTAACCTCACCAGCGAAAAGCAGAACGAAGACCTCGACTACTTGCGTCAGATTATGGGTGTGATGCAACATCACGATGCCATCACAGGAACTGAGAAGCAGCACGTTTCCGATGACTACGATCGTCTTTTGCACGATGCCATTGTCGGCGCCCAGAACAACGCTGTTGATGGTTTGCGCAAACTAACCAATTTGCCAACCGGAGAGTTTGAGAGCTGCATGCAGCTGAACATCAGTGTGTGTGCCTTCACCAAGGACAGCGCTGACAACGTTGTCGTGACGTTGTTCAACCCATTGGCTCACACTTCCACCGAATACGTCCGCATTCCTGTAAAGCAGGAGACCTACCAAGTAACGGACGAGAAAGGTCGCGTAGTAGCTTCGGAAGTTCTTCCCGTGGCTTGGCAGGTTTTGGCTTTGGAATACCGTTCCAATGACACTCAGCATGAGTTGGTTTTCAAGGCGTCCGTGGATAAGATCGCCAACTACTATATAAAGAAGGTTGCCAGTGGAGATAGTACAATTAAAGCTCTTCCAAAGACTTCCAAGGTTCTGCCCACAGCGAACAAGAAAATTTCAACCAAAGAAGACAAAATGGTTGAGACCTTTGACGACAATGACTCCGGTGAAACAGTCGTTCAGAACTCGGTAAGTTTTAAGCAACAAATTCATGAATATATGCTATAGAATAATGTCTCTTATATAGCTTATTAAACTGGTGATAGATAATAAGACTGGCCGCTTGAAGACCGTAGAAATGAATGGTGTGTCTGAGAGTATTGAACAAAAGTTCGCTGTATACAAGACTAAAGACTCAGGTGCTTACGCTTTCCGCTCGAATGGGGACGTCGAAGAATTGGATGATGATGTTGAGTTCACGGTATACGAAGGTGCTTTGGTCAAGGAAGTCCATCAACAGGTGAACGAATGGATCTCGCAGGTTATTCGCATCTATGAGGGTATTAATCGAATTGAATTCGAATGGCTTGTTGGCCCAATTCCCACGGATTCAGATACAGCTAGAGAGATTGTTACGCTCTTCAAAAGTGGCATTTCGTCAGACGGTGTATTTTACACTGACACCAATGGCCGTGAGATGATTAAACGTGAAAAGGACAAGCGTGAATCCTTCGAAGCCGATTTGAATCAGCAACCTATCAGTGGTAACTATTATCCTGTGACCTCTCGCATCGCCCTACAAGACGAAAAGAAACGTATGGCTGTACTCACGGATCGTGCCCAGGGAGGAAGTAGTATCAACAATGGAGAGTTGGAGCTTATGCTGCATCGTCGTCTCATCCGTGATGACGGCTATGGTGTGGACGAAACTCTCAGCGAAGAGAAGTTTGGCACTCCCTTGATTGCTCGTGGTAAGGTGTTCCTCATCCTCAATGTAGCCGACGCGAAGGCGACAGCTGCTGAGCGTGTGGAGGAAAAACAAATTCACCTGCCCTACTGGAAGTTCTTCAGCAAGAGTAGCTCGGTTAGCAGCAACGCTGTTGCAAAGGAAACACCCGACTTCAATGACTTCCCTCAGTCCGTTCACTTGCTGACTTTGGAGCCCTTCTCAGAGAACGAGATTCTGTTCCGCGTGGAGAACTTTATGGATCACAAAGAGGGCAAGGTCGTGAGCTTCAACATTCAATCTATCTTCGAAACTTTGGGAGGCTCGGAGATTCGTGAAACCACTCTGGATGGCAACTTGCCACTGAGCGATATGAAGCGATTCAAGTTCCATCAAGATGGTGCTGGTGTTAGTCCTTCGACTCCTGAATACTACACTGCCGCGCACAAGCCATTATCCGTGGACAAGTCGCAGGATGCTTCTGAGTTCAGTGTCACTTTGAAGCCAATGCAAATTCGTACTTTCATCATTAAAAGGGAATAAGTTCGTAGTATTAAAATTAAATCTTGGAGTTGATAGTTGATTCAAAAATAAAATTGAGCTATTGCTGTTAGTAACAGAGAACTTTTTCAATAAACCTATGTTTTTAAATTTGTTTTATGATATGTAGGTATAACCCAATATTATATTGTAAATTTAATAGCCTCAATTTTTGTACACTTGAATGTTCGATAAAAATAGAGTGCCACTCCTATTGGCTAATTGACTCACACATTCCTTATCACAGGTACAATTTACAAATTAGCTACATTTATAGTATTATGATTTAAAATCTTTCAAGTGGCGATTAGTTATCAAATCACACATGGAACCCCCATGATTGGGGCATATAAAAGCAGTTAGACTGCCATTAGCAAACAGTTTGCACTACTGTGCGGATTGCTGATGTTGTGTAGATTTGGTGGTCACAGCAATGAAGTGCTTCGGCGGTGTAGTGCTCTTCGTCACACTCTTGGTGATAAACATCCAAGATTCGACGGCGGTTTGTGGGTATGAGGTGAGAAATCGATCAATTCATATTTTAATCACTTTCAAATAAAAGTTAATAGCGCAATTAAATTACAAACTTTGAGTAATATTTTATTACCATTATAATGAGTGTTAATTTTGTTCTAGTCATGCCCGAATACTAAATCGGATATGATAAATATCCACTTGGTCCCTCACTCACACAACGATGTTGGCTGGCTAAAAACAGCCGACCAGTCTTATTATGGGTATAAGAACAATATTCACCATGCGGGTGTCCAATATATATTGGATAATGTCGTCACGGAACTTATCAAAGATTCGAGTCGACGTTTTATCCAGGTGGAGACTGCATTCTTTGCCAAGTGGTGGAAGGAGCAATCGGAGACGGTGAAATCAGTAGTGAAAAAATTGGTGAACGAAGGTCGCCTGGAGTTCACTGGTGGTGCCTGGTCCATGAATGACGAGGGCTCTGTCAACTATCAACCCGTGATTGATCAGTTTACGCATGGCTTAAAGTGAGTTAGCAGATAGATCCTAAGCAAAAGCTATAAACTTCTATTCGATAGGTTTTTGGATGAAACCTTCGGGTCCTGTGCTCGTCCCCGCGTGGGCTGGCAGATTGATTCCTTTGGACATTCACGCGAGCAAGCGTCTCTCTTTGCTCAGATGGGCTACGACGGCCAGTTCTTCTCTCGTATGGATCACAATGACAAGGATCAACGCTTGGAGGACCTATCAATGGAAATGATTTGGCAAGCCAGCGAATCGCTGACAGATCTGGAATTGTTCACGGGCTTGCTCTACGCCTTCTATTCGGACACTCCCGGCTATGGCTTCTGCTTTGACGTCCTCTGCAATGATTCTCCAATTATCGATGGCAACAGCTATGACAACAATGTTAAGTCCCGGGTTGATGAGTTTATTAGCTACGCTTCCGAAGTGGCCGAACATTTCAAGACGAATCACATTATGATACCGCTGGGTGGAGATTATCAATACGAGGATGCGCAAATCAACTTCAAGAACATGGACAAGTTGATTAAGTAGGTGACATCGGTCTTATTATTGAAGTATTTTATTTAAAACACATTCCTTTCCCCGTAGATACCTCAACGAGCGACAATCCGAGGGATCTCAATTCAACATTTTCTACTCGACCCCGAGTTGCTACCTAAATTCACTACACCAGAGTGTTCAGACATGGCCCAACAAAACACAGGACTTCTTCCCCTACGCCCACGAACCGAACAGCTTCTGGACAGGCTACTTCACCTCTCGTCCCAATCAGAAGCGATTCGAGCGTATTGGCAACCACATGTTACAGACCGCCAAGCAACTGTCTACTTTTGCCTCACTTTCAAGCGAACAGCAGAACAAGGACCTCGACTTCTTGCGCGAAATCATGGGCGTAATGCAGCACCACGATGCAATCACTGGTACCGAGAGACAGGCTGTGTCTAACGACTACGATCGCCTGTTGCACAAGGCCATCGTGGGTGCCGAGAATAACGCCCGCGACGCTCTTCGAGTGCTTACCAACCTGACCCATGGGGAGTTTGAGAGTTGCCTGCAACTGAACATCAGTGTGTGTGCCTTCACCAAGGACAGTGCTGATGATGTTGTCGTGACTTTGTTCAACCCATTGGCTCGGACGTCAACTCAATACGTTCGAGTCCCGGTGAAAGATGGAAGCTACGAGGTTACCGATGAAAAGGGCACTGTTATAGCCTCTGAGGTCGTGCCCGTAGCCTGGCAGGTTCTGGCCCTAGAGTTCCGTTCTAATGACACTCAACACGAGCTGTTTTTTAAGGCTTCAGTGGATAAGATCGCCAGCTACTATATTAAGAAGGTTGAAAAGTCAGCCGAAGGCCAGGTCATACAGCGCTTTAGGACAATCGATTCCATCAAAAATGTGGAGACCTACGATGATGCGAGTTCGGAAACTGTGCTACAAACTTCGGTAAGAGCTCATGGCAAACATTTAACATATGTAGTTTCCTCACAAAACATTCCTTTCTTAGCTGATCAAATTGGTGATCGATAACGAATCTGGTCGCTTGAAAACTATTGAAATGAACGGTGTGTCCGAGAGCATAGAACAGAATTTCGGTGTATACAAGTCGTACGAATCTTGCGCTTACACATTCCGTCAAAACAACAACATTGAGGTTTTCGAGAATAACTTCGAGTTCACCGTATACGATGGCACCCTCGTCAAGGAGGTCCACCAACAGGTCAACGAATGGATCTCGCAGGTCGTACGCATTTATGAGGGCATCAATCGTGTGGAGTTTGAATGGATGGTGGGTCCAATTCCCACTGACGATAACCTGGGCAAGGAGGTCGTTACGTACTTCCAAAGTGGGATCGAGTCGAATGGCGTGTTCTACACTGACTCCAATGGACGCGAAATTCTAAAGCGGGAGCGGGACCAGCGAGAGTCCTTTGTCGCTGATCTAAGCAAGGCCCCAACCAGCGGTAATTACTACCCGATAACTTCCCGCATTGCCTTGCAGGACGAGAACAAGCGCTTGGCTCTGCTCAACGATCGCTCACAGGGGGGAACGGGAATGGATAATGGACGTTTGGAGATCATGCTGCATCGTCGTCATTTCTTCAATGATGGTGGCGGAGTTGGTGAAGCCCTTAACGAAGAGCAATTTGGCACTGGGCTGATTGCACGCGGGGATCTTTATCTTATGCTTAACCCGGTGGGGAAGAGACTCACTACCTCCGAGCGTTTGGCCGAAAAGGAGATTATGCTGCCCTTCTGGAAGTTCTTCAGCAAGGCGGACACTTCCACAAGTGCAGTTGCCAGAGTCTTACCCGATTTCGATGTTCTGCCAGAGTCCATTCATCTCCTGACACTAGAACCTTTCACTAACGATGAGATTTTGTTCCGTGTGGAAAATATTTTCGATCACAACGAAGGCAGCACGGTATGCTTCAATTCACGAGCAATCTTTGATAGTTTGAAGGGTCAAGAGATCCGTGAGACGACACTGGATGGCAATTTGCCTTTGAGCGAGATGAAGCGACTTAAATTCCAACGTGATGCAGTTGGGACTCAATCAGAGTCCCCTGAATATTTCACGGCATCGTACACTCCATTGAAAGCTGATAGGTCACGAGATGTGGACGATTTCCAAATCTGCTTGGATCCCATGCAAATCCGGACCTTTATCATTGAAATCTAACGTAGCGGTTCGACCATTGAAAATATAAACATTTCATTCACGAATTTTCTGTGTTTCTTTGGAATTTGGTTGAACTGAGTGTTTTTGCCTTCTTATCTTGGTTGGTCAGCTAGTATGAAATCATAAACTAAATTTAATCATTCAGTTTACAATGCATTATCGCACTGCAATTTCGGCCCCATACAGAAGTTACCTTCGCGGCAATTATAATGAATGATTGAAGAACCCTTCGACCCGTTGGTTATCTTGAGTGACTTCCTCAATTGCCTATTGAACATGCTCCACTTATGTATAATCCAAAGACCCCTCAAGTAGATGATTACCTATCGTGTGGGTATATAAATGAAATATGTATTCCAATTTGCTGGCAGTTCTCTTTATGATTGAAAACCGCCTGTTTCGGCGAAATTCGTGACAATGAAACGGAGCTGTGGTTTTATCCTTTTTGTGGTCCTATTGACGATCAGTGTTAGGAGATCGGAAAGTATTTGCGGATATGAGGTAAGGATCATTTCACATCCTCGACGAAAAGACGATCCGTAATCTGAGTGACTTCCGTTTTCATTCACTTTCAGTCATGTCCTGCGTCGCTCTCTAACATGATCAACATCCATTTGGTGCCTCACTCTCACGACGACGTTGGCTGGTTAAAGACCGCCGATCAGTATTACTACGGCCATAGGCAAAATATTCAGCATGCCTCAGTGAAATATATATTCGAATCGGTAGTCGGGGAGCTCATCAAAGATCCGAGTCGTCGTTTCATCCAAGTGGAGACAGCTTTCTTTGCCAAGTGGTGGGCGGACCAGCCCGAAACGACCAAGCAGATTGTGAGAAAACTGGTAGATGAAGGTCGCTTTGAGTTTACTGGAGGAGCTTGGTCCATGAATGACGAGGGTGCAGTGAACTATCAGAGTGTGATTGATCAATTTACTTTGGGATTGAAGTACGTATTCCTTTAACTGAGATTCGAAGTTGCTTTCCTAGAACCTCTTATCCTATGGCAGGTTCCTGGATGAAAACTTTGGTGCGTGTGGCCGTCCCCATGTCGGTTGGCAGATTGATGCCTTCGGTCATTCCCGTGAAATGGCTTCGCTCTTTGCTCAAATGGGTTTCGACGGCGAGTTCTTTGCCCGCATGGATCACAGCGATAAGGACGTGAGATTGGGTAACTTGGGACTCGAAATGATTTGGGATGCCAGCGAGTCGCTGAGTAATCTTGAATTCTTCACCGGCATGCTCTACAATCATTACTCGGCTCCACCTGGTTTCTGTTTCGATTCGCGTTGCGGCGATGATCCAATCATTGATGACGAGAGCTATGACAACAACGTCAAGTCCAGGGTGGATGATTTCCTCAACTATGTGGCTGGTGTTGCGGAACACTATCGCTCCAATAATATCCTAATCCCCATGGGTGATGATTTCCACTATGAGAACGCTCAAATGAACTACCAAAACATGGACAAGCTGATCAAGTGAGTCCCTCTTACCCACATTTCGCCTTGTCTTGTAAATAATCTGTTCCCTAACTCAAGGTATGTCAACCAACGCCAAGCAGATGGATCGCGCTACAATATCTTCTACTCGACAGCGGGTTGCTATCTCAATTCCCTGCACAAAGGTGTCCAAACATGGCCCAATAAGACCCAAGACTTTTTGCCCCATTCAAATGAAGCCAAGAGCTACTGGACGGGTTACTTCACCTCCCGTCCCACCCAGAAACGTTTCGAGCGCGATGGCAACCACATGTTGCAGACCGCCAAGCAGCTCTCAACCTTTGCTAACCTCTCCAGCGATAAGCAAAAGAAAGATCTCGACTACTTGCGTCAGATTATGGGTGTGATGCAACATCACGATGCCATCACAGGAACTGAGAAACAGCATGTTTCCAATGACTACGATCGTCTCTTGTACGACGCTATTGTTGGCGCCGAAAATAATGCCCGCGATGCGTTGCGAGTCTTGACAAACCTGACGATTGGCGAATTTGAGAGTTGCATGCAGCTGAACATCAGTGTGTGTGCTTTCACCAAGGACAGTGCTGACGATGTTGTCGTAACTCTGTTCAACCCATTGGCTCACCCATCTACCCAATATGTTAGAGTACCCGTGAAAGATGAAAGCTACGAAGTTACCGATGAAAAGGGCACTGTCATAGCGTCCGAGGTCGTGCCGGTGGCATGGCAGGTTCTAGCATTGGAGCACCGTTCCAATGATACGCAACACGATCTGGTTTTCAAGGCTTCGGTCGATAAGATTGCTAGCTACTACATCACAAAGTCAAAGAGCTTGAAGCGGGGCAGTAGATGGACTTTACCTGGCGGTAAGTCGGAAGACACCGTGATAGAGACTTCGGTAAGATATGAAAACTTAAACATGGTGAAGCCCAACTAACCTGCTCTTAACCTAAACAGCTGATCAAACTTGTGATCGACAAGGACACAGGACGCTTGAAGACCGTTGAAATGAACGGTGTCTCTGAGGAAATCGAACAAGTTTTTGCCGTCTACAAGACTCGAGAATCTTGCCATTACATTTTCCGTGAAAACGACGCAATCGAAGTTCTTAGCGATGATGTGGAATTCACCGTGTACGATGGCACCCTGGTCAAAGAAGTCCATCAGCAGGTGAACGAATTCATCTCGCAGGTCATACGCATCTATGAGGGAGTTAACCGAGTGGAGTTCGAATGGCTCATCGGTCCCATTCCCATTGACGGCGATGTCGGAATGGAAGTGATTTCTCGTTTCCAGAGTGGCATTTCGTCCAAAGGCGTTTTCTACACCGATTCAAACGGGCGGGAGATGATGAAGCGGGAGAAGAACAAGCGCGAATCTTTTGACCCTGACTTGAGTATTCAACCCACCAGCGCCAACTATTACCCAGTCACTTCTCGCATCACCCTAAACGATGGAAAGAGGCGCTTGTCCCTGCTTACCGATCGATCTGAGGCTGGTACCAGTATGGAGGACGGCCGATTGGAACTTATGCTGCATCGCCGTCACGTCTTTGCCGATGGCTCTGGCGCCGATGAAGCCATCAATGAGGAGCAGTTTGGCAAGGGCCTTATCGCACGCGGTAAGATTCAGCTAATAGTTAACACCGTAGAGGACAGGAACACAATTCCCGAGCGCCTGGCCGAGAAGGAGATACATCTGCCCTTCTCGAAATTCTTCAGCAAGGGTGACAAGGCTACAAACAAGGCTATAGTCAAGTCGCTGCCCGATTTCAATGATTTCCCCCAGTCGGTGCATCTACTGACCCTCGAACCCTTCACCAACAATGAAATTTTGTTCCGCGTTGAGAACTTCCTCGACCACACTGAAGGTAATGTGGTCAGCTTCAACATTCGTTCCATCTTCGATAGCTTGGGCGGTGTGGAAATTCGCGAAACTACACTCGATGGCAACTTGCCACTGAGCGAAATGAAGAGATTAAAGTTCTATCACGACGGAGCAGGCGCAAGACCCACATCGGCGGAGTACTTCACAGCCGGTCATAAGCCAATTGCGGCTGACAAGTCCCAGGAGGTATCCGAGTTCAGTGTCACCTTGCAGCCCATGCAAATTCGTACATTCATCATCAAGTACGAATAAAGAAATTGTAGAAATTGTGGATCCCATCCTATGTATTAAAGATATATTCTCCATATCCTAAGCCAAAAACTCATTTTGTTTCTACAGATAAGTGTCTTAGCTTCTCTACACGACTAGCTCGATCCCCTGAAAAGCTTTATATGCTTTATAACGACTTAGCCGACTTAAGTCCGTTTCGTTTTCCCCTTCTTCTTGTCCTGTTTCTGCATTTTTCGGATGCAATACACTCGTATCTCGTATCTAATGCTGCTAATATCTCGCACTCCCTCTCTCGCTTTCTGGTTCTCTTGCTCGCTCACACTGCCTACAAGATACTTTCCCAGTATAATCGTCCGTTCCTGGGCTTTTATTATTAAGTTCACCACGGGAGACTTTAATCTGTGGCTCTGGGCTCTCCTGGTTGGGACAGCCGATGCAAAACAATGAACGAATTCATGGCATATGTGTGCCTGTGTGTGTGTGAGTGTCCTTTGAGCCGTCTTGCCTAGTGAGTTCGGTTCGAGCGGATGGCAAAAATTATTTAATATTATACTCTGAGTCTCGTCTGAGGCAATGAGGCGATGAGGCGTTGTTTGGCCTAATCCTTGTGCGAGCATTAGACATGGAATTTAATTTAGTTTCAGCTGCAGGCTGCTTGTGGAGTGAATGAGTGGATTGGAGAGCCCAATGAGATAGTGTGTGGGGAGCATACACACATACATATGTGCATATGTGTGCCAAACTGCCCCCATGCTGTTGCGGCAAAAATCTGTCAAACTTGCTGCCGACTTTCGGGCGCTGACGCTTTTAATTCAAATGAAAGCCATACAATGCTCTCGCTCTTACCCCCCTCCAGTTCCGATCACTCACACCAGCTCACTCAAATCTCGAGTCCTGTTTACTCGCCGGGCTGCAGATAATCCAACTTTGATTAAGTAATTTCAACGTCCGGAGAGCCCGTAATAAGTTTGGTGTGCAAATCCAAGTCTCAGCCGTTTATTCCCATGTGTGTGTGTGTAGGCGGGTAGGCGGATTGGCAAAAGTGGGCGGGTGTCTTATGCAAAAACAAAAACAAAAACTCGCTAAAACTACCCTAGCTACATAGGACAACAATGGCTATCATTATTATTGCTTACAGGAGCTGCCTGTGTGCCGCTGTGTTTGTTGCTCGGCTTTGATTTGGGTATATGCAATTTAAGTGCAATTACCTTAATTATGTGCTAAATGTTTACTCACGTGAAATTCTTACAGTTGATTAGAATTTTGATGGCATTGAAATGGTGAATGCAAGTTATAGTGTTTTGATACTCGGACGAGCTTAAAGATAACCATTATGGTTCTTCTATAGATGAAACGCTTCAGACCGTCGACTCTGCGATAAAAACATAATAAATTCATGAGTTTACTCTGTTATATCATCATGTCAACTTCAATTAGACAAACTTCAATAAACCTAATTTCTTCAAAATAAACCTTATTGCAGTATAAAATTAAATTTGTGGTTTGAATCATAGGATCGAATGGTCAAGGACTGCAAGGGTTAATAGATTTCGACACCAAAATGATCTTCCCGCATTAAGAGTTGACCATTTACGGGACGGCTAAAAAGCAGACGAGACACGCTAATGCATTTTCCTTTTAATATCCTGCATCCTTGGGGTGAGCGGGTATACTAAAGTCATCAATTTGAATAACAAAAACATTTCCTTGAACGATTGAGGCTGGTCCGTCTATCTGTCCGTCGGAAAGATTGCAGAGATCTCAGGAGTTATAAAAGCTACAGCTATCAAATTTAAAATATACAGTCTTTTACCACGCCCCCTTCACCTACATAGATCGCACACATATGCATGTATGTATGTAGAGAACTATATAAGCTAGAGCTATCGTAATTTTTGCATGTGTTTTAGAAAATCGCGGAAAATTGCAGAATAAAATTTAATATATGCAAATGTTAAGTTTTATAACAAAAATATTTTTTTTTTTTTTTTTTTTTTTTTTTTTTGGTTTTTTTTTTTTTTTTTTTTTTTTTTTTTTTTTTTTTTTTTTTTTTGTTTTTTTTTTTTTTTTTTTTTTTTTATAATTTTTTTTTTTTTTTTTTTTTTTTTTTTTTTTGGGGTTTTTGGGGGGGGGTGTTTTTTTCGAGAAGGGGGGGGGGGGGGGGGGGGGGGGGGGGGGGGGGGGGGGGGGGAAGGGAGAGGGGGAGGGGGTTTTTTTTTTTTTTTTTTTTTTTTTTTTATTAAAATTTTTTTTTTTTTTGGTGGGGGGGGCTCCTTCTTTGTGTGGTACACTTCTGACCAAAATTAATATACCCTTTTTGCAAGGGTATAATAAAAATTTTGGAGTTATACGTAAGTAAAAACGTTTTGTACTCAAGGCCAGTGGGGCGCCACAGTGCTCGTGTGCACAAAAGAGTGAGCGAGATAGCGTGTGTTAGAAATCGCGACATGCGAAAGAAATTTAATATATGAATTAAGTTTTATAACTTGATTTCACTTGATGCCAGGGTATATCCAAGTCGGCCACCCGACTTACTTTATTTTTAAATTTTTAATAGGTATCTAAATAGTAAATAGTACTATTCTGGGAACAAACGCATACATTGTGAAAGTCCAATTAAAGATGACTACCATTTGAGTTTTGCAAAACAGATGGATGATTAGATGGAAAAGTATATCAGTACCCAATCTAGAAGTATATTTATGTACTTTATTTAATAAATTCTAATTCATTAAAAATCTTTGTACATTGTTCCTATTATTATGTAATCATTTTTAATGAGATTTACGGTGCCAAAAGGAAAACGAGTCTCGCGTTTTTAATGAAGCGCAAAAATGGCAATTATGCATATTTTTACCCCGACACTATTGAAAAGTGAAATAATAATTATGATGGTGATGATGACTTTATATTTGATGCCTTTCGCATTAAAAAATCGCTTAAATGCAAAACTCATTAAAATAATTGCAAAATGCAGAAAGTAGAAACAAACACACACACACACACCTAGTCGCACACCCAGTCGCACACACACATACTCATTAAACCAACCATAAATAATTAACAAAACAATTTATTTTCAAGGATATATGCAGGCTGACTGGCTGGCTGGTTGCGTCCATGTCTATAATTGCACCGCATTATCCTTTGGCCAACGAGACTAACGAGAGAGATGGAGAGAGATGCATTTCAGGCAAACTTCAAAGCTCATTTATGTGGGCGCTGTTGGCCCCGTCTAAGGCGACCAGGGTAAAGATGATGCCAAGATGAAAAGCCAAAAAATAAAAAAACATGGGAAAAAAAACGTTGAACAAAAAATTGTGTGCTGGCAAACAAACATGGTCTAAAAGTCAACAAACCGTTCTGGCTACTGATGCGCGATATCTGAAAACACTTAAGCCCCACAAACATGACCTCACAACCCCCCCAAAGACACACACACATCCACACATGCGGTCGCCCCCTCTTGGAGTCCTGTGTGTAGTTTGCGAGTCATTAAAAGTAAATAACCTCAAAGCAAAACGCTTTGGCTTGTGGCCCCCTCTCTCTCCTCGGTCTGTGTGTGCCACTTGAACCACGTCAACGCTAAAAGAAATACTTGCCGCCCCATCCCGTCCTGCTTCCAGTCATCCATGGCGAAGTACACAACCTGGTCCAGTTGGGGTCCTGCCACACACGTGCTGTGCTCTGCGTTCTGTTTGTTTGTTGTGCGCCATTTGTCCGCAAACACTTTTTGTTGTAATTAATTGCGCTTGGCTAGCAAATGCCATCATGCAACTGGGCACCTGCTGTCCACTGCCCGACTACATCACTTAATGGTCATCACAGGTGCGGGTCTAAGGCTATCCAGGTTTCTCAACTGTCACACTGAAATATCAAATCCAAATACAATTCGAAGAGAATTAGTTTCGAGCAGTAATTTAATCAGATCTTAATTCTAAGGCACCCATAATAATGGAAAATAAAGTGAAAGAAAAAAAAAAGTAGTTAATTAATCAAATGATTGCCTTTTTTAATTGGCTCTGATTTGGATATTTGTAATGGAAATGGTATTTGATGGCGACATTTACATTAGAGAGCACAAAAATTATGAATTTTAGTTTATTTCCTTAAGAGTTGAGAAACAGTTATTTCGATTTCTATTCTATCTAAATCTTCAAGATAGTGAAATTAATTAAGTTTCTCTTAGATTATACATACTATATGTATGCAAATTTATAAGAAAAATTGCTTAGAAAGGCGGAAATCCAAACTATATTGATGATGAAATGTTTCCGACTCCATAAATTATACGAGTACATACAAACATATATATTCTTGATCAGCATCAGAAGCGGTTTATACTGTTTCTTTAATTTATTATCTAGTATTTCTTCAAGCAGTTTATGCTTAATTCGTTAAAAGTCTTGGTCACACTAGAAAAAAAGTAAAGTGTAAAAACTACTTCAAATTTACAGAAACGAAATAAATCTAAATTTCTATCATAAATTTCTTTCGCTTTGCTTTGCTTTGCTTTCTTATGCCTGTTACATACATTTAGGCGACTTGAATATACCATTTCATCCTATGGATGCATGGTATAAAATTTACTATAAATTAAGTAGAAAACAAATAATTAAAGATTGCATTCTAACTAAGTAATTCATCGTTTTCTGTCTATTATTGAAGAACTGCAAGGGTATATAAACTTAAGAAAATTTCCGAGATTAGCTTCTTTGATATTTAGTTTGTAAACACAATACATTCTTCTCTAGTATTAGTTATAGGTGATTGTCAGTAGATTAAGTATTAGTTATAGGTGATTAAATTAAATTAAGCACAAATTAACTTAATGTTGGCGATAATTGCATTACTCATTATTCAGATAATTTATATAGTTAGCTTTTGAATCATTTTTCGGAGACGTTTTTGAAGAATTAAATTATTTACAAATTAAATTTGAAACCAAATATTTTCAGCGCTTGTTTAAGTGCAATTCGATCCTAAAATAATTAAAGTATACTCCATTATGATAGCAATGTTTAAGAAAAAGACAGCAGATTTGAGTTTAAAATATACAGATTTTTTTAAATATATGTGTTTCCATTCTGGGAAGAGAAAGTGTGCGTGTGGGACGGAGTTGAGTTCTCCTGCGCCAAAAAGTAGGCAACATTCGGACAACTGCAGTTGATGATTTAATGATTGAGGACACATAAAGTCTTGTTTAATTAGCAGAAATTGACATGGCCCTGTACATATTATATATTTATGTGTGTATGTAAATACTTGTACTAGTATTCCATTGCCATTGTAATTGTCGTCGTTTCATTCTCTAAACGAATTTAGCATAATTAATTGCCTTGTCGAAATGTGTGCAAATGGAGCAGGCGGCGGCTGCATTGCCCGCGGCCCCGGCTGAGGATCTGTTGCTTGCTCCATCAGCAACAGCAGCAGCAGCAATGCGGCAAAAATTGTTTTGCCTTGTATTTGCATAATGCAGCTAAGGCCCGCCACCCACTACCCAATCCCAATCCAGACTCCAATGCCGCCTTCTCGCCCCCCCCACGAGTTGGTGTTGTCGTCATCAACATCAGAGTTGTTGTTGTCGCTTGGGTGTTCTCATTAGCACGACTCAAGTGGATTTCGCCCTCGGGGAACTATTTAGCACACAACAGTGGGAAAAAGAGAGAAGAGAATGGAGCACTCGGAGAATGGAATGAAAAGAAAATGAATGCATTTGAGTGTCCCCCGTATGCAATATAAAAATCCAACAATTGCTAAATGAGCTTTGATTTCAAGATTGAGGACTCCCACGTGAATTTATAATTTAATCTATTTATTATAATTTTCTAACCCTTTTCCCAATGATAATGGAGAAGTTTATTTGCTTCTACCACAACCAACATCTTGTACATATTTATCGCTCTTGTTTGTCTGTTGGCTCCTCTTTGGCACTGCGACAAAAATGCACTTTAGCCTTTTGCTGCGTCAATCGTATCATGGCCATGGATACACGCCAGTTGGTTGGCCTGGTTGGCGACCAGAGAGGGCAGAGTGGGGACCAGTGGGGACCTCCTTTGAATGAGTAATTAAAACATTTTTCACTTTGCGTTTTCTTCTTGCTCCGACACTCTTGTTTCTCTGTTTTCTTTTCTCGGGTTTTGTATTTGTCTAACACGCTTTTTCACAAAGTTTCAGCCTGCACTCTCATAAAGCAAGAAGGCAACTCATTTTCCGCCCCCTCCTCATGCCCCACCATTGGCGATCCCATCACCATCTTTTTGCACCACTTATGTTTGTCTCTGTGTCTATTTCAAATTAAAAACACAAGTAAAAACTATGATGGGATGGGGCATATTAGTTCACATATATCTAAATCTATATATGTAAATCAAAAAACTCTGTACTAGAATTCGTTTAAATACAAAAGATTAAATGAAAAGCAAATATCAAGGTTTATCTTCGATTTTAGTTGCTTTTAACTGGCTTTTCACTATTCTATTTGGATTCTTGGATGTGTGTAATACCCGGTTTTACCTATTTTCTGAGGTAACAGCGCCTTAAAAGTGTCAGCTTGAAGTGCAGTCGCTGTTGCTGGTTATGTTGTTGTTGTAATTCTCATTTGCTGCACTGAGTTTCACATTCATTTTTCTTCTTTTTTTTTTGTCACCTGTTTCCACACTTCACAAAGTGAAGGCAGCCGCCGCCAACAACCTAATTAGTAGGCAAAACGCATTAAGTACTTCACCCAACAACTACATTGCCGCAGCACTCATAAACAGGAGATGGAGACAATGAGGAAGGGGCAGAGAGAGAGATGGATTCATTGGAGGCAACACATTGTTACTTCAACCTACAAAATGGAATGGAATTTTTTCTCATCGGGCGGCAAATATTGACAACCTTCACCTTCATCGATGCCCATAATAAGTGAACAAAACGGGGGAATGAATCGTTAGAGAGCGGGTTGGGGGCGGGCAGAGCATTGGCAGTTTATTAATCATACGCCATGTTGACGCCAGCTAGCTTTGCCTTTGGGAGTCCTTGCGGCGTCTGTTTACTAATTAAGCCTTCGATTAATTCACGCCTTTTGACCTCAAATGTCAGCAGCGTGAAGACAAAAACAACAAAAAAACACAAAGAAAATTAAAAGCTTTGCTCGAACTTCAAAAGGCGGAAATGGAAGCGAAACCCTCGACGACGATGGGCGTCTCTTTGTGCCCGGGAGGCAGCCAGGGCATGGAAAATGCGTTAATGATGCCATCATCATCATCGTGATGACACTGTCTGGCTTAGTGGCCATGTCTGTTCCGACTCCAGCTCCATCTCCAGCTCCAGCTCCAGCTCCAGCTCCATCTCCATCTCCATTCCCAGCCTTAGACCTAGCCCTAGTCTAGGCTACATCAAAGCGTTGAAGCTTGGGAATTGTTGACACACCGGATGAACGAAACTCTCTGCTTGGCTCTGCTTTTTTTTCACATCTCCAAGCCGCACAGTATTTTCGTTATTTTTTTGCAATACTCTGTGACTGCGCTGTGCTTACTGATAAGCTTGGGGATTTTATTATTACTTTTTCCCCCCTATTCCGCCCCCAACCCCCTCCATTTGGTGGCATTTTGGGCTGCCTTTCGTCCTATTTTGCAGCTGGTTTTAATGCTGCGGGCAATGGAGTCTCAACAGTGAGATACATTGTGACTGTTAAAGGGTTTTATTGCTGGGTAATATACAGTGCTCGGGCGCAGTTTCGCCGGAGGTGCTAAAATTGCTTAAATGCCATTTTCTCTCTAGACGAATTTAATAATTCTACAGACAAAAATTATACGCTCCAAATTCAATAAACCATGGGAAACAATTGAGGAAACCTCAAGCTAGGATCTGTTGGAAAATCGACCATTTTTAGCATCCTCGGTCAAAAGTTTGAGCAACTCGAGGAGATTCTCAGTGGGTCTTAAGATCGTTGCTTGGGTGAGTGGAGTCATTCCCTGTCAATAGGCATTTCTGTGAAGTAGTTCTTCGAGCCTTACTCGGGTGGAGTGCAAATAACGAACATAAGTATGATGGAAGAATTGGGTCACAGATATGATTAGTTTATGAAAATATCTTTTTTGAATGTCTCAAACCTGTAATGCCAGTTTAGGTGTGAATTCTCATTCAAAGTCTTAACCATTTATGTTGAATACAATTTATTGTGGCCTAAAGGGAACTTAGCCTTACTAAATGCATAGAGAATCCTTCTTGTTGCTACTCGAGGGGCTTTGTAAGCCACCTGAATCCCATTGCAATTTCAAATATTCCTCTATCGCTGAATTCTATTGAAGTGCCTGTAGTTCTGACCAAAAGTTCCACTAACCTTAATGAGCTTTGGCGTGCACACCTTTTGCATACAATGCGATGGCCATTTGGTAATATCATGGCCAAATTGAAATTGAAATCAAACGAACCACAGTGCGGAGTATATTGTAAGCCCCTTTTGCTACGACTCCTCCCCCTCATACTCTCCCACTCCCTCTCTCTGTTGTGTGTAGAAATAGAAATCCAACTAAAACCCACATTGAGTACAACTCATCTGGTTGTGTGTGTGTGTGTGTGTGTGTGCTTTGAATTTGCGGAAATGAATTGGTATTTAATTAATAGTTTTACCCTGATTAATCTGCCCTTACGCACACGCCCCCCTCATCATTGGGCTGGCGTAGCCGCAACCTCCCCTTGCCTCATCCCACATACATCATCCCACACACATATCAGGACAAAAGGGCGAGACGAGTCCTAAGTTGAGGCCATGTTGACCTAATGAAGTTGCCGTATAATTGTTGCTCAGACGCAGCGATTGGCAAGGGGAACCGGTAGGAGGAAGAAGTGGGAGGAGGCACAACGTGGCATGGCGGAAATCAAATTGAAATTAACGTTCTATGGACTGAGTTTGAATTTCAGTTTTTGGCTTGCTCGTCGCCGGGGCTTCCATGAAGCTATCAAACGCCGTTGGTGCTCCTGTCTCTGCTGCTGCTGTTGCTGCTGCTGCTGCCTTCTGTTGTGGCCTGTTGTTGTTAATTTGATTGGATTCTGATGATGGGGCGTAGCAATTGCAACGCCCACGCACACGTTCAACATTTCGGCTAGTGGCGGGTCTTTGATTTTTGCCGGGACGAGATCTTGGTTTCGGTCCAGCAGCAACCCCTGGTATAGTGCTTCATACCCTGAGCCTGCTGCTGTTTTGATTGTGTAATGCAATCACGTCGTTGTTTTGCTTCATTTTTTCCCTCCTCCCTCTTCCCTTATCCGTTTTTTTTTTTTGCCGTTGTTCCCCCACACCCAGAAAACTTTCGGGCTAAGGTAAGTTAAGTAGAAGGGTCTCTGAATTTTAATTTTCGACAGCATTTTGTGCTGCGCACGAACAATGTGCGTAATCATACGTGATGATGTGATGTGTCGTCGTCGTCGTCGTCATCCCCATCCTCATCTCCATCGAGTGGTGGGTGGTGGCAGGCGGAGAAATCTTTGCATTGTTGATGCCTGAATTGGAAGACATTGATGTGCCGACAACGTGTATGGTTTTTTTTTCCACTAGCAGCACTTCATAAAATTAATAAGTTGATAGACTTACGCGTTTTTCTTGCATGATTGAACTGGCATTTTGACTTCAGATATTGGCAGACTGGGGGAGGAACCATTAGAAGCATTGCAGTGGGCGTGGCAGGCACTGAATGCAAGTAGATGCTTGGTAAGATGCTCCTCAACCTACCGCAAGTGCAAGTGATAGGGGGAAACCTGCTATAGGTTACCCGGAGTAAAGACGTCGACTTCAAAATACCCTTTAACGCATAGGTAAAAAATTTAAGTTTCTTGTAAAATCCTAAAAAAAAAAAATCTAGTACCTCGTTAAGGAATATACTTATAATAATTCGCGTTAAATGCCACAGTTTACTTTTAAAATAGTTGGGCCAACACAAAGCGATTATCACTGCCAAAAGATCCGATCAGCTTATTGCAATTTATGCTAACAAATAAACCATGTGAGGAATTTGATAAATTATACCAAATATAATCTAACAGTATAATAATAGTATATATAAATATTTATATATTTAGGTGGTATAAGGATAAACTGAACTGAATGCTTAGTTATTCTGAAACCATATCTGTGGGAGTCTATTAAAAACAACATTAAGGACAACAGGTTTCACGAGAATACCTTTAAAATAGATTAAATTTAATCGAAACGAAGTCAGATAAAAACTTTTCACCTTTATAACTTGCAAATATATAAAGTTATACACTTATATTCCACTTTTATCTTGAAAAGATGAGCAAAAACATCCGAGTTTAACCGAATTAAATATTATTGAAATAAAGTTAAAAATACATATACTTATAGTAAATAGTTGTTTGTCTGAAGGTGGTTAGAGGATAAGAGCAAGAATTGTTTTCCAAGCGCCAAAAAAAGAGATTTTCCATTTACACATTTATGGAAAGAAGGGTACAATTATCGTCTATATGTCTTATGTTTTCTCTTGTTGTTTTTCTCTTCCAAAAATAATGCATAAATTAGTGCAAAATCCATGGGACACCCCGTGTTCAGTTCAGTTTGGTTCAGTTCGGTTCAGTGGCGTTCCCTTGATGCTGCTCCGCTGATCCTTGCTCATTTGCGCCGCTGGGGTCTTGGAACACGCTTCTCAGAGCTTCCTGCAGAAGGGCACACTCCATAGCCATAGCTTTTAGCTCCGCCTGCCAGGATGCGGCTGTCTGCCAGAAGCTGCGTTGACATGCCACGCATTTAAACGTCACCGGAAGTGCTTTTGTTCTTATGCCTTGACGATGACGACGCCGACGACGTTCCCTTACCCACGCCCCACTCTTTGACTGACAAGCAGCCTTTCAGAGTTGCCGAGTTCAAGTGTAAAAACCAAAAAACTCGAAATATATTTGCCTCGATTTGGGGTTAGAGTTTCAAATTCGAAAGAAAATCAATCAAGATTTTTCACATGAGTTTTTTTCGTTTTTCATGGTCATTTCGAACACTGAGTCAGAGCTGAAAGTGAATGAATGATTGCGTATTATGTGTCCAGGGCCTACTCCAACTACACATGACATTGGCATAATTTATTGTTTGCTTTTTTTCGAATTCCAAACGTCCTTTGGGTGGGTGCAAAAAACAAGAAGTGAACAATAAAAAAATGTCCTGTCAATGACACACAATTCGACATCAAGAAATGTGTCATTCGTCATTCCGCCATTGTTTAACAAGGTTTTCAGGTTTTCTTTCTACTGAATTGTTCTGTCCATGGACTACCTGAACCTAAAAAGTCAAAAGAGTTTCGACTTTTGTTGGTCCTGCAAGTATCTCCCCCCCTCCCCACTCTCTCTCTCCTTTTCTGTTATTGTTTGTTACGTTTTGTGCCTGCAGGAGGAAAATGAGAGGAAAAGAGAAATCACATTTCTAATGAATTGACTGTGGAATTGTCAAATTGTTCATTCATGAAATAGTTCTCAAAACACTTGACATTGGGCTGTCTGCGTTTCCTTCTAATGATATGAGCAGATTTTTATTTATTTTTGTAACGTTTTAACAAACTTTGGACAAACAAACATTTAACTTATTATTCAAAGTGCCATGCAAAATGTTTTGTTTTCCCCTTTTGGGTTTCCTCTTTACAAAACCCCTCAGCATATGCTGAACAAAAACCACCAACTTTTTTTTGCTAAATGTTTCTCTGCAAAAGTTGCTCCTCTCCGACTCCAAATAAAAAGCAAACAAGAACAAAACATAGGAGAAATTTTAAAAAATTTGCCAAAAATAAATATGCTACATCAAAAAAGTTCGCGCTGGGCACCCACAAACAAACCAGAATCCAAATACAGACTTCACTTGGGTGTTTGCCAAGTGGAAAACATTTGCCCGCCTATTAGGCGGGGCGACGGGCGGCATTTTCCCAATCCCCCCCACCTCCACCCACCTGCTAACGCAGTTAGATGGGCAAATTGTTGGTAAAACAAGCGCAAACACCTGCTGAAATTGAGAAATAAATGAAACAAAATGAATACCTACAATAGGCCCAAGAAAAATTGAGACTCCGCATCGATTACTTGCCTATAATTTTTCCATTCAATGAGCCGCAAAGTACCAAGGCCAGAGATGATGCCAGAGATGGCAACCAACATTTTGTCTCCATAGAGAAATCTCAACAGAACCTTCACGATAGTTTGTTGCGAATAGTCTTGGCATGAACCATGATTCTTTATTCGTATATTCACTCAACTAGCGAGACATTAGAGAGCTCGAATGCAATGTAAATCAGTCGTGAATAGTTTTTATAGTTTAATTATTAAGTTAGAAATATAAAAACAAGAAAACGAAGCTTTGATCTGTCCTAATAAATGATACATACGATTATTAAAACATACTAAATTAAAACTCAAAATGATTCTATTGCTTGGTCGAAACATATCAAAAATAACTAATAATATTATAAAAATTGTTTAATTTTTTTAGGTAAATATGAGAATTTGCTGGTTTAATGAGATTTATTTTACAAAATATAATAAAATCAATCGCAACTTTGAAATCCAAAGATAATGATTAAAGACGTTAAATGGATTCATAAATTGATGTGACCACAATTATATATGTTTATAATTTATCGTTGGGTTTATCCTAAAGGATCTCAAGATATATACCAGGTATAGCTGCCATCTCTAGACGAATTGGTAGTAATTTGACAGAGACTAAAGTCGCAGCTTTGAAGCTGGAAATTACATGCCGTTTGTCCTACGTTAGATGAGAGAGTCGAGTTGAGCCTACTCTTTGGAGCACTTGACTGGATCTGACTCCTAACTCCACTTTTTTTGTCTGGCTTAGGAGAGGCGAGCGAGTGCTCGACTGAAATCTCACTACACAGCGAGAATTGTGGAGGAGTCTGAAGTTGGAGCTGTCACTTTGCGCTTGGCTGCCTGGCCTGATACTTTGTTTAAGTTTTTCTTTACTTGTTTTCCTCCTTCCTTCCCTTTTTTTCGCTGCTGCTTCTGCTATTCGTATTTGTTGCAAAAGCAACCCCCAGCCAAGAGGAACGCCCATGCTTGGCACTCCACTCCACATTCCACACTCGATTCTACTTCACCCCCCGTTGGTGGAGTCTGTGTGGCAGACAGACAGCGACTGCGACAGCGGATTGCTTCCAATTCGTCGCGCAGTCGGCGGTGCAAAGTATTTGCCAACGGCATCATGAGTGCTAGGGATTAGTCTACCTTCCCCGCTACCCCGCCCCCCTATCATCTCTCTCTTTTTGCACCCACACACAAGCATTCTCCACTTGTAACCACTCCAGGGATAGGATAGGACTTAACGGCTGGCATTTTTTCTTTCCCCCATTTTTTTATTTTCTCAATTTTTGTTATGCACAACCTTGGGCCCATCTCCCCCCCTCCCCTTCGGTTTTAAAGTAGAGAAAAAATTAGTTAATACCGGAAGTCATCGCACTGTTTTATGCATCCGCCTTAAGTCTGATTCGGTTTTGGCTTTGCTTTTGCGATTCTGCGCAGTCGAGTGGAAATTTTATGAAACTGTTGCGGTTTTTTGGTTTAGGGGTTTTCTTTATTTTTCCCAGTTTTTTTGTGGGTGGTAAAATAGTCATAATTTATAATTTATTGGCCCAGTGCATATTTATGTGCGTTTTATGGCCGCTAATTAGCTTGATTTGGGCATGGAATGGGGAAGGTGGTGGCCAAAAGCAGTGACTGACAATTGAAATGCTGTCGAAGTGTCCTGAATGGAAGTGCTAGAAAAGCCCCCCGAAGCCCAATGTCAACCAGTTAACTCTATCTCTCCTGTCAATTTATCGGGAAAGAAAAACGAAGTATACAAGTTAATTTCTTACAAAAATAACCAAATGTCGGCATAATTGAATTTGGTAAGCAACATGTGCCCAGCACCCCCTCGAAAACTGGGCCCAAAAATACCACTTTATATAATACTGTTGACATATGTTAATCAGGCGCACGAACACGCGCCAGAAAGGACAGCGAGAGAAAGGACGAGAGCAAAATCGAAACGTGTGGCTGATGAGCATGATGATGAGGTTGAAGCGGGGCGGGTCAAAGGCATTAATTCGAATTCAATCTGCAAGGCAAAGTAAAAAGCCTATTTCGAGGCCCACACACACACACACACACACCACACACACACACACACACACACACACACGCAGAGACAACCACGGAAACAATCTGATTGGAATAAAACCCGGCCGTAATAGTAGTGTGGGTGGGCCACAAGGATGAGTTGGAGGACTAGAGCGAGGACGACTTTGAAACAAGGGTTGTCTGTCCTCCGTGGTGACTTGATAGTCGTCGTAGTCTGCCTGTTCGCAGTTGGCAGATAATTTAATTTCGGATTCGCATGAGCGATGAGATAAGGCAACGTTGACTAGAAATGGTGGAATGGGCCACGGGAGGATGGGAGGATGGGAGGGTGAATCCAGGCAGCTAGCATATTGATGCAATCAACTAATCTTCGCGCTTCCGTTGAGCTGACCCACCCCGTTGCTGGAAAACAAACTAGGCAAGTGATTGCACATCATTGATAACACAAATATACATAGATACAGATAGACAAAGGACGAAGGAGCATGAGTAAGAGAGGGGAAGATACCTCTGATTGCACCATTTGGAATCGATTAACAACTTTCAATTTCATGTAAAATCTACGATTCCATTTCAGTAGAATTTCTGATTTTAATCTTCTTACCTATTCGAGCAAGTTTGCAGCCCAAAAAGCCTTCACTTCAAATCACAACATTCGGCTGAGTGTTTCGAAAGCATTTGGTAATTTGCCAAAATAGAAAACCTTTTTTCTAATTTCTCCCTTTTATTTTTGCCGTTGCAGTTGCTGGCTCATTTTTTGCTGCAATTAAACGCAATTGCGTTGGTCCGAATGCGACGAGACGTCGCCATTCCGCCATCAGCATCGTCGCCAGTCGATTCTCCGTCCGCCTGTCTGTCCGTCCGCCTGTCTGTCGCGCTTTTAAAACTGTTTCCTGTGTGCTAAATGGAGTTTTTGTGCTTCTTCTGCTCTTATTTCCTTCGCTCGCGTTTGGTCATCGTGTTGATATTTTCAGAATGGTCCCCTAGGGACTGCACTCTAATGCTTCATATTTTGTACCCATTGTATTTAAGGACAAGACATAAGCATTTCACCATGATCCTAAAATATGTACTAATATTGATAATTGTCTACACGTGGCTTGCCGATTACTTCTCTTCAATTTTCCATGATATACTTCGGAAATAGGCAAATGAATGTAACTAGGCTTTGTTTGTTTTTAAGCCATATTTTGTACACGATTCTAGTTTTACATATTACTCCCGAAACCAATCACCGACTTGAACTTTCGTGGTGGCGCAGTACTCAATTTCAGTTTTTGCTTCTTTATTTTAAATTTTGCTCAAAAGTGTTAACAAAGTGCACCCGCTTTTGTACTACCTTCTTTTAGGTAGAGAGTTAATTACCGACAATCCCTCGAAACTTCACTTAATGTGGGGAAATCCATGACTAATAGGAACTATGTATCTGTCGAAAATAGAGTTTTATTATGAAACTTTGTTCAAGTTTATTATATATCCAAACGGTTGTGCCAAATTCGATCCAGATCGGACTACTTTAACATTTACCTTCCATAGGAACGATCGAAATTCTCCTGAATTTCATCAAAATGGGATGACTATATGATTTAGTGGTGTGTAGATACGAGTTTTTACCCAAAGGTCCTTTCATTTTGCTATCTCTATTTAGGGATTCAGTACCACATGAACTTCCAAGGGTATACAAACTTCGGCATGGCTGAAGTTTTATATTATATTGCCGGTATCTCTTGACAATGATCCTGCTTACCCTTCTCTATATCCGGAATTCGATTATTATATTAATTTGAAAATATAGTCTTGGGAACTATAAAAGCTAGAGTTACCAAATTTTACACCCCTGTAATTGAAAAATCAGTTCTAATCGTACTACTAAACTACTCATGGATGTTATTAATATCTATCATTCCACCAAATTTTATAAAATTCGGACGACAAACAATCATGTTATACGCAAAACCGTTTTGTACGCAAACGGTAGCAAGTGCAGAGTTGGCCGTGGGGGCGCCAAAGTGCTTATAACTTTAAAGAAGTTTTTTCATTCGATGCATGGTGTATCTAAGTCGACTCGGCGATTTACTACATTTAGCTTGGAGCTGTTGAATTTTGTTTTAAATTTTCCAACTTAAAGCATTTAATATATTTAATTTTGTTCAAATTATCCTTGTCTTGGAAAACAGAGTTTGAAATTAAGCCAAAATAAATTTGTTTTTGTGAAACTCTGTTTGGAAAACAGAGTTTGAAATTAAGCCAAAATAAATTTGTTTTTGTGTAAGATTTCTGGGACTTAACCATTTGTCTTCAACTTGGGTCTCGTATTTCTTAAACAATTACAGAAAAGTTTCCAATGCCGCTTTCCACCGACAACAAAGTTGCCAATTTGGATAACCTGCATCAAAACCAAGGATTCGATGACAGTCCCACTTTTAAAGAGCATCGCGAAAGACTCGCTGCAGAACAAAAATGAAAAACGACACGAACAAGGCGATGAAGATGAAGATGGAGAAGAGATAGAGGAGAGTATGGGGGAAAGCTGAGAACAGAAGAGGGCAATGAGTGAACGACAATGAAATGGAACGGAGGCGGCTGAGGCAAAAGAAAAACTTTAGCGCAGAGCAGTCAAAACCAATTTGGAGAATTTAATTAAAATTGCAAAACTTTGGCAACTGATTAAATTTTCCATCTAGAGAGAGGGAGAGCGGGCCGGCGGAATGGGAGCCCTGGATGTGGGGAGCAGTGGCCAGGTAAAAGCTTAAAACAACCAACGGACCAACCAACCAGCAGGAGAAGTGGCAAGCAGAGCGCTGGATACACATTCCCTCGACAAGTTTAAATTTTTAAACAAGCCAACAAGGCAGCGATGAAACATTTACATTCGCTTTCGTTTGCACTGCAAAAAAAAAGGAAGATGGCAGCCCAACAAAAACGAACATTTAAAGCAGTGGCCCAAAACAGAAGGACACCGAGACCGAGAGCAGGCGACCGCCAGTGCTGCTGTTTCTGTTGCCGGCTATGTTTGTGTATGTGGATGACGTTGTTGTTGATGGCAGCCATCATCAGCAGCAACCTCAGCGGCAACAGAAACAGCGGGGACGGAGGACTGGCAAAAGTTTCCCCAATTTAATTTCATCATACTCCCGAGTGTGCGTTGAACTAACGAATGGAACGAAGGCTCGAGCTCTTTGGGAGCGGGTGGCAGACATCCATCCATCCATCCATCCATAGCCCAGCAATCACGTAGAGATGGCTACGACAACGACAACAACGACGACGACGAGATGATGATGATGATGACGATGGTCGCCCCAAATGGTGGCTCAATGGAAGGGATGACTCGCTCTCTCTCTCTCTCTCTCTTACCCCGCTCTCCCCTTGCACTCTGATCAGGGTTGGGCTTGCGGACTCTCGAGTTTGGGGGCTTGTGGGTTTGGGTTCCAGTTTCCCAGCTTCCATGCAGCGCTTTAGAAATAATGGCGACAGCGGCTCGCTGTTATTTTAATGAAAATTGAAAAGTGCCAGGGCTTTTGGGTTCCTTCTTATGGTTTTGCCTCATGCCAAGCGCATTAATTTTAAGATGTCTTCTTGCTGATGTATTTTTCTTGGTCTCCTTTTTTTTTTTTTTTTTTGGCTTGGAGTGAATTCTTTCGAAATCAGCAGCACTAACCGAAAAGAAACATTTCACTTTGATTTTCTGAGACGAAATTCTCGAGAATAAAGTGAAATTTTCTTATTGATATTTTCATTGGAAGGTATTTGATTGATTTTAAATATTTCTATATTTTTTCTCTTAATATTAAACTATCTCTGATTGCGTTTAAGGCTAAGTTGGAGAATTTTCATCGATCAGCGCGGTCTTTCATTAGATTACGAGAGTGAGAAAAAATGGTTTCAAAGATACTACAAAAATTTGAAACATTCGTGAGCCCAAACAGCGTATTTGATAGCAAAAGTTTTAGAAAAAGATTTAACTCCGACTTTTATCTCTTCCATTTCCCACATAACCGATTGGAGGGTGGAATATTGTATTTTGAATGCTTAAATTTTGTAATAACCTTGAAGTTGAATTGGAAACCAAAGGGGCGAACAATGTGCAGGTGTACTGTATGTATTAAGGGAGCCACCGAACCAAATTCCACATCGATACATGCCCTTAATAAATGGGGGAAAAAGAAAAATGAAAATTGCACTTGAAATTGCCGACGCTTTATCGACTCTTGGTGGTGGTCAACCAGCAATAAGCCCCCGTTGAGCCCCCGTCCCCCTCGGAAATGCAAATGAACAGCCCAAGCTCCAATGAGTTTCAACGAGAGTTGGTTGGATGGGGTGGGAGGAGGTAAAACACCAATAACTCGTCTAGGACCCACAAGCCAATCTCCAACTCTGCCATAAATCAGAGGTCCAATAATTGAGTAAAGCGAAAAGGGTTGACTCACAAGTGTGGAGTAGCCCTGCGCCCCCCCGCCCCCCGTCTGGCGTTGTCGTCTGGTCAGCCTAGCCATAGTCAGACACTCGAGTTGCCGGTTCTCGTGATTCTCTGGTTCGATGTGGGTTTCCCCCTTTTAATTAGGCGCGTAATTTATGAAATATTTTCATGTGATATTGAAGTGGCTGGCAAAAGGCGGCTGCGAACGCTTCTTCTGCGGTTGAGGCTGCCGACTAAACAACAATTTTTCACCCACTTTTCTTCTCATTTGGTTTTTTTGTGTTGAACTGCGTGGCTACTCGTCTCATGGAAAACAATCGACGAGGAGGCTCTGCCTCAAGTGCTAGCCACCGTATGCACTCGAGTGCCTGGCGAAGGGTTCATCATCATCATCAACATCATTCCCATCGTTGAGGTATTTCTTCGTCGATGAGTTTTGTCTATACAGTGGCAGTGGCTGCTCCTGGTCCTGGTCCTGCACTTGCCCGAACCCAGGCAGCCACACTTGAAATATTTTGTGGTTGTTGTTTGATTGAAGCAGTTCAAGCCGTTTGCAACGGAAGTGTGTTTGATTAAACGCAAAAGGACAGACTGAGCCAGAAAGAGATAAAAAGGTAGAGGGACGTAGAGGACTGCCAGCAGATCGAGTGGATATGGAGCCCAGAGACATCCTCTCGGATTTTTGGGACTCAACAACAAATATTGCAGGTAATAATAAGTGAGCGTCATTAAAAATTAAAATCATGAATCTAAGTAGTAAAGTATGTAAGAATCTCCTCTAATCGGCTATAACTTTGTGTTTCGTATGTAAAACGATTAGAATACTTGCCTAGTTCTTAGGGGTTCCGATATCACGACGTACTGAATTAGATTAAAGACGCGTAAGAGTCTCCTTTCCATGTGGTGGGTAATATACTGCTCCCAAATTGTCCTCCTGAACCCACAGAACGTTAGTACATTAAATCTTCCTTCAATAATTATTACCGGATAGAATTAAATTTGAATTTCACTATTTGATATTTGGGATTCACGCTCTTAACCCAGTTTTCTTTGGAAAATCTCTTGATCCTTAACCAATGTAATAAAGCCCATTAAGCATATACATGGACAAAGATAAGAATATCAATTTAGAAGCTTATTTTGATCAAATATATAAATTTGCAACAATTTCACAACCCGGATGCATTTGGACCCATTACAAGCCTTTAGAAGGTATCAATCAAATAACTCTTTGTGTCTCGAAGCAGCAGAACTAAAATTGTTATCGACGACAACAAATAATTAATAACCTTGATTCGATCATGTCTGGCGGAGAGGCAGAGGAGTTTTCGTTTTAATGGGATATCGATTTATGGCCAGTTGGCCATTGTTGTTGCTCTTATTGCAGTTGTTTTTGCTTGTGTTGCTACCTTTGTTGATCCTGGCCCAAAGGACATGGGACAGATGGCGATAGCCCGAAGCTTCCTCCAATGCCACTGCTGCGGCTGCTGTCTGCTGCATCCCTGTGTGTGTGTGTGTGTGTGTGTGTGTGTGTGTGGACATTGTTGCCACTTAATCCGTTTATCTAACTTCGTACACCGTTGGACTTAATGCCTCTTTCCGAAAAATGGAGAAAAAAAGCAAAGTTAGCTGAGCGTGGTTTAAAATCGTTTTATTTGTTTCTTTCTGTTTGTTTCCCTTTTTATTTGAAGCTGCCCACTCCCTAAATCCGAACTGGCCAGAGGTGGAGCCTCTTTGGCTTGGCCCAAGCACCGGCGTCCATTAGCAATCGCCGTCATACAGACTTCCGCATCATACTTTGAACTTCCGGCTATATTTGATGTTTGTATTTATGTGGATGTGTGTGTGTTTGTGTGTGTGTTGTGTGTACACAAAATGGCGGTCCAGGTTCATGGTGGCCATGCGCGAGCATCTACCTCCTCCTCCCAGTCTCAAAATGTATTTTTGGCGCCTGCTTTGCCTGTTGCCAGAGAGTTTTTTCTTCTAGTTCGTGGTCGATTGGACTCGTTTTGTTGTTTCTGCTCATGGAAATCCCTTGGCCATTTCTGGTTACTTTTCTGCGGCTGTAATTTTCTTATGGGATTAAATTTGACTACAATTGCAAAAACTTTTCATCAGCTTTTGTCCCTTGCCCTTTCGAATCATTTTTACCATCAGCACTTCTTTCAAATAAAAATAATATTTTATTCTTGAATTCGGCAGACATCACCGTGTGGTGTAGTATCTCTGCTTTAAAGCTTTGCATATAGTAAGTCCTCCAGTGGAGATTTTCTTGCTATACCATGCAGCCATAGAAAAAAGATTATTCTAGTTTATGAAAATAATAGAAGTATTGATATACAATTATCGGAGCTATTGATATTATCGGCTCTGCAATAGCGACAATGCTTTCCTTTTTATCATATGGGAAAATCCATTTGCATTGCATTTATTTTTACCAATTATAGTCTTATTCGTGTTGTGATGTACACCTTCATGATGAAACTTTATCCTTTGGTAGGCCTTTCAGATGATATTTCATGCTTTACTTTCTAGTAAAAAAGATATTCGTATACGAATTTCCGATACAAATAAAATGCACAACTTAACGTTCGATTATTTATAAGTTAAAATTGTCTCAAAATGGTTTTTGACACTCCTAGTCGTAGAATATTATTTATGTTTCAAGTTGTTAATAGAATAAATCATATGTGGTTGACGTTTTGATTATTTTTATGAACATCTAAAAAACTCTTATTTTGTGGAGGATTGAAAATATTTGAGGTATGTGAGAAGGTGAATTTTGAAATTTAGAAATGGACCACCTGAAGCTTTATCTTTATAGAATATATAGTTTGAATATGTATATACACTTTGTTGAACCAATTACAAATAAATATTATCTTGAACATTTTTACTTCAACTTCAGCCTTTTTTGTATATGCCCATATTTTATATTTATCTTTATACTTTTATAAAGATTATATATTTTATATATTTATCTTTAAAGTATAAAGATAAATATAAAATAAGGTCATATACGAAAAAGTTGAAGTTTAAGGCAATGATCTATTGTAAAATAACGTAACCTTTTATCAAAGGGGGCGTGGCAAAAAAATAAACTTAACCAGCGTATATACCTCATGAATGTACATATTTTTTTAGCTCTAGCTTTTATAGTTCCTGAGTTCAAGTATATACATATATATTTTAATGCGGTCGGAAATGCTTTTTTCTGCCAGTTAAATACATTTTGGCGACTTTAATATACCATTTCATCATTAGTCATGTAAAGCATTTTTATGCTTTATTTTTAAATAAAACAAATAACATATGTAGTCAAATATTGGAGCTTTAGCAAATCGAAACAGGAAAATTTAAGAATTTCTCGATATTTATATCTAAAAATATTCCTCATGCTTTTAGTATATTTGCATGTTTTCTTCGGGACTATGCTAATTTCGCTAAAAAAAAAATATAAAATACAAGTTATCCTTCAAATAGACTCCCATTTTTGAAACAAAAAAGAAAGGAGCCAAAACCAGTCTGTCGTTAAACAGATTCAAAATCAAAGAGAACGAGCTCGAACTGGGTTTAGGGTTTAGGTTACGACTCATGTATAATTTTCAAATCTTCAAAACCCATGCAATTAATTTAATTTTAAGGATTATTTCTAAAAAAGGAATACTGAAACAAAACGGAAAATTGTTGAGAATAAATGAAGAATGAAAGTTTACCAGAAAATAGTGTATACTAAAAAGTTTCGTCAATATGAATTATGTAGCACCTAGCGATTCCTAGAGCTACCCACCCACCTGAGGTTTGAGGTTCGACTTGTTCTCTAAAAAAAAGTTTGTGAACCCCTGATCAAAACGATGGGACCCAAAAATGGGGTAGCTGATATTATTCATTCAATCATTTAATATAAAAATTCTCAAATGTATATAACTCTTGATGTTAACGCTAAAATCGTTCTCAAGATTAGAAACCCACCTGTCATCTGATTCTGAGTGATGCGATTCTGAGCCACTTGACTGAACCCGTCCAATAAGCCAAAACACACAAAGTATTTAAAATGCACAAAGAAAATATTGCGACACACGACACAACACAGAGGATATCCATCAAGGATGAGGATGAGGATGTGGATGAGGTTGTGGAGTGGTAACAAAAGTACAGTTGCACGTTCATATGTACATACATATATTAAAAGCCTTGAGGCCATTAATGACTAAGTTTACATAGTCAACGACCGCACTCACACACACACACACGATTGCATTCGCTTGATATCAATTATTCACGGAATTTGTACACGGATTTTTGCACAGGCTCAGCCGGGGTGGCCCGGAACGCTTTTTGGGTAAACATATATTTACACTAGGCGCATGTCAAATTGGGCGTGATTTTCAAGTGCCCCGAACGAGGTACACACACATACTTTTGATTATGTTTGTCTATTTGTTGTGGCTAAGGGCGGGCAGCCGGCCACCGTTTGCCGTCATGCATTTTTCAAACAGGAGCTGTCCAGGAGTTGGGTGGATGGTGTGTGTGTGTGTGTGTGTGTGTGTGTGCAAGTGTGGGTGGAAGGAAGCCAGTTTGTTTGCTTACGGTCAAGGCAATTAGGTTTTTCTAGCCGCAGGCCGAGTAAATATTCAATAAGTAAGCGTCTTAGTACACCAAACTCAACCCAATGCAAGGTAAGGCTAGCAGCCAACCAGGCAACAGTCGACCAGAGTTGCCTGCTTCTTTTCTGACATTTAATTTTCGATTTTAATTGGATACTAACAGCAGGATGCTTCTGCAGGTGCCTCACTACACAACTACACGCCAAGGACTACGAAGGAACGAGACATAGCTCTCTCTCTTTGGACGTTGCAAAAATAGTAAATTAAAAGGTACACAACATCCCAGCCCAGCCCAGTGGAGGGCGGGGCAGGACAGGGCATGGCAGAGCCCCAACAACTCAGCTCGAAAAAAGGAGTTGGCTAACATAATTGAAAAAGCGCTTTCTATTAAGAACGCGCCAGGGCTTTCAACTGAACAAGCGAGGCCGAGAGGAGAAGGGGGAGGGGGGGAGATGGCGGGCCAACTTGAAGCACTGATTGGCGGCGGCGCCTATTGACTGACTTAACACACCATTGAGTGATGTAGCTGGAGACGAGGACGCAAATTGGCGCACCAACATGCAAAGGAGAAAAAGCAGAAACAGAGGCTAAAAAAGCGCAGTTTCCACGATGCTGAGGACTACATTGGAGGAGACCAGGACGGGAATGGCGGACGGGGAACTCGAAGCCAAAGCTGGCAGCATTACAGCCAATTAACAAGCTCGATTCGATTCCAACTCGACGCGGTGCCTAATTAAAATAAGAATAGGGCTTAAGACAATGAAAGGTACGACTATTTTAATACCTACCAAGATAATTAGCATGTCCAACCCTGAATTTTTGATGGGGCATAAACAAATGCACTTTAAATTGGATCAATCTGGTTGAATCGATCAATTTGTTGTTTGGACTCATTAGCTATGAATCCGAAATGATTGAAAAACACTCCAATCTCATGGTAACTAAAGAATCCAAATACTAAATGATCCTGATATAAAGTTGCCTCCAAAATGACATGTTGCATACCCTCGGATTATGTGAATGCTCAGCAAGAAGATGGTGAAAATTGTGTGCGAGCCACTAGGTTTTCCAATCAATCAGACGCCATCGTGTGCATGGGAAAATTAGGCAATTGGGAAAATGTGAATGCATTCTACGGCAGTTTCCATCAGCATTGTGTACTTTCTCAGCTTCTCTCCATCCACACACGAATTCTCAATCCTCGTCAGCAGCATCAGCGGCAGTTCGTTGGGTAAAAATATTGCATAATTATCGCTGATAATTGTGGATCTGGGGCTCCGAGGGTTGTTTGTTGACAACTTGATGTGGTCGTTGTTCGCAATGATGTTGTTCCCGTCGTCTTAGAGCCAGCCCCTACATACATGTATCTTGCAAGGACGTGAAGTCAGTAAGCCAGCAGCAGCAGCAGCATTGAAAAGCTGAAATGATTGACAGTCCTTCAGCACAGGACTCAGCATGCCGAATAGAATTATAACTTAATTGACATATGCTGAGCACTCATCTCTTGCGCTTATCGTGTACTTATGTGTCCCTTCTCGGGGAGTTCTCGCCGGGAGTTGATTTCACCCTTTACTTGCGTATTGTGGAATGCGGGATAATATTTCTTTAAGTAGACACCAACTGACAGCGCAATTAAGGCGCAGTAATTATTTTAAGTAGGGTTACATTTGTCATTACAAAGAGCCAAGAAGCCAAAGCAAAGATTTCCAAGTGGTTCCTGAGAACAGGAAGAACCGGGATGCCCCTGCCTTTATGCCTTCAGTCTTTGACCATCGGAACCATCTTAAGCCTCCCCACAAAAACGAAGTAACTTTTTATGTAAGTAAAATTTACATCGTATTGATGTGATATGAAGTATTGAGAGAAGACTAACAAATGAATGATAAATAAATAAATATAACACTTAAATTATAGTCAAAACATTTTACTCACGAGCGAAAGATGCTAATTATCGATATCTCTTTGATCAATTTTTATACTCTTGCAAAACGGGAATATTAATTTTGGTCAGAAGTCGAAATCGGTAGATCAATAACTTCTTTTTCACCCGATTATCATGAAACTTAACATTTTGCAGTTCAATATACATATATCCATCTGTCCATGCTAAATTTGATCAAGATCGGACAATAATATATTATAGAGTTCCCATAGAAACGATTGGATCAAAAATAGTTTTGCTTCTAAAAATTTCACCTTCTGGTAGTGGAAATTTTAGAAATTCAAATAGTGCAAATATTTAAATTTCAACTAGTGGAAATATTGCAATTTCAACTTGTGAAAATATTAAAATTTCAACTACTCATAATGTTGAAATATTGAAATTTCAACAATTCACGATGTCTGTCAAAGCAAACCAATTGTATATTGCGTTTTTCCGATTTAGAAAGTGAACGATGAAAGTTAACTGTAGAAAATTATTCAATAATATATTTCTTTTTGAGTGTTTTTCTTTTCACTCCCTGATTGTCCTTGCATAGGCAAACTTTTACAGCATTTCACCATAGACCCTCAACTAAAGTAAGAAGGTTAGAGGTTAGAAAAAGTAGAAGTTTTTGATTTCCTGATTTCATCATATGACATCAGTCAAGAAATATACAAAAAAATATATACAAATATGAATTTGAATACGTTGTCACGAATTGAAATGTCAAAATGTTGACATTGAGACTGGAACTAAGTCGAAGTAGCCCCGAACTTTTAACTTTAATGTTTCCCTGTCTATTTTTACAAAAGGACATCTCGAGTTGTTTGCGAACTAACTTTTGGAACCAGCATAAAAACATTCTTCCGTGTCAGGATATGCTATGCTAAAATTTTGATATACCAGATACCAGGTATCTGGTTGGTCTATAATTAAAGGTTAGTAGTTCGCCTACAAAGAATATTGGGGGTCAAAATATCTTCAATAAAACTCTCCAATTTTTTAGGTTTCTTATAGTCGGAATTCTTTTATCCTTTGAAACTTCAATAAACCGGGCAAAAAGGAAAACTGTATAGACCCGAGAATCATTAAATCATAAACAATTAGCCGTTTATTACTTCCCCTTAATCATGCGCCATTTGCAATTAATTTAAGCGCAATTTTCGTAGTCCCCGCTCCGGGGGAGGTCGAGAACAAGGACAAGGGCACCGGCTCGGGCACGGACACATTAAATCCCAAGACCCAAGAGCTTCCTGTACACACACACACACACACGCGAGGATAGAAGACAAGCAAATCTTTTGCACAAACATAATTTTGAAACAGACACACGACTTCGAGAGACAAGAATCTTTCCCCTCTCCCCGCCCACACCACCTTCGCCTCGTACATAAGCCGAAAGCGAGAGAACTTCTTGGAGAAATCTCGGCAGCAAATTGCAGGCAATCCACGCAAATGGCCTAGAACAACGGGTGGGCATTAGAGCCAGGACGGAGTGAGGCAGAGAAGGAGGTGGAACGGGGCTACTTGCCTGGCCAAATGATTTTTCGCGCATCTACCTCCCTAACCCCCCGGACGAGAAAAAAATAAGGAACTTTTTGCCAGAGATACAGAGTGAACACCCTCACCCAATGGCGTGCCAGGCATAAATCATAAAGCGCAAAGCGGCAGTAGGAGGAAGACGCGGGGGATAAGCAGGAATGGGGCAGAAAAACTTGGAAGCAAAGTTTTTCCACCTCAACCCAAAGTTGGCCTTCCCCCAAGAAGAGATGAAGGGCCAACGGCGGATCTGTGAAATTTGTCTTGGCGTTTGGATTTATGTTTTTGCGACGCTTCTCAGCGAAACAAACATTAAAAGAGAACGAGACGGAGACGGAGACAGAGACAGCGACAGCGAAAACAGGCAGAAGAGAGAAAATAAGCAAGAAAGAAGGTAAATTCAGGATATGCTGTCTTCAACAAAACAAAGGCAAAAGAAAAATCAGAGAACACAACAAGCCTACCAAGTTGGTGGCCCTTGATTTATGGCTAAGGTAGGCAAAGTTCTCTGTTGTCCTTATTGGGCTTTAAAAAGTTTGCAGGTTTGCACAGGATTTGCATTTGAACACGCCACAGGAAGCACTTCTGCTCCTCAGATATACATATTTGTATAAGATGCGCACAGGTACGAGCATTTTGTTTCGACTCAGTTTGGGAGCTGGAGTTTCCTGTTTCGTTTCGGGCTCCCAAAATTTGTCACATTTTGTCGTCGACTGTTGGTACGGAACCAAAGCCAAGTGGCCACATTTTCTTTGGGGAAGAAAACCAAAACAATTTGCTCCTTAATCTTGACCTTTTTGTGGGTAGGGAGAAAGATGGAGTTGCATTTTAATAAGGAAACATTATAGCTGATCAACTTATCTAAGAATTCTAAATAAGTAAAATTTGATTATTTTGATTTACATTTAATCGATATGATCATTTTTGGGACATCTGATTTATGGGGTGGTGTAGCTAGTGGTGCATCTGAAGAACGAAGTATTTTTTAGGGTGCTGATTACATCTTTATACCCCAGGGTATTAACGGACCAAAGCACATATTTATATTTGGATCTATTTTATCCATCATTAGAAAATGCCCATAAAATAGAGATTTTTAAAAAATGTTACTAAAATTCTTGAATAATATCAATAAATGGCTTGTTTTTAAAGGGATTGTGATATTTCGAAGTTTTATATATTTTGAAGTTGGATCAAAATCGGTCAACAATATCACAAAACTCCGATTGAAATATCAATCCATCCTTTTTTGAGGACTTAAGCAGAAAACAAATCCTCTGTAGAGGATTTCGTAATATTTATATTATCCACTAACTACAGACAAGATCCTTTTCGAGATTTTTTGGATGCAAAGATTTCGATGATTTACTCGAAATTTGGCTCACAAAGTATAACTACAATAACAACTTAGTTAAATTAATAATATAAATAGTACCAGGTTTGATAAAAATCTGTTGAATATATGATATATATAGCCGCCTTACACAGGTTTGAGCGGTCCAGCGATACCAATATATTCCGTAGATCTGATTGGTGAAAATGAACTTTGCTTCTAGATCAGCGCATTAACAATATAGTAATGATTTTATTAATTATATTAGTTTCAAAGTGTTAGTATTGAAACATTCGTTGTAGTTAGTATCTCATTTTGTTTTCAATATTGTGAATATTGAATTCAAATTCATATTGATGAACTGAGTAGCTCTCCTTACGACTTACTGAAAGAGCGGACTAGCTGCGAAATAGCTTTCAAGATTGCAAGGATTAAAGCAATTTCTTCTGTGTTTCAGAATTCAGAGTCACTGTTTTTTGGGGTTCCCTTTGAAATCATATTGCCCACAGCTAATCAATATATCCTTTCTTCATGGGGATTCCGGTCATTTCCCCGTTTCTTGGACTTGTCTAATCATTTTTGGGTGAATGATGACGGAGGCGGATAAACTAATGTGGCCGAGGCCTGGGATGATCCAAATATATGCAGGAAATTATTCATGCATTAATATGGAAATGCCAAAACTGAGATGGATGGTTCCATATGAAATTATAATGCCTGGGAACACTTTAATATGACGCTCGACTGTTTTTATACTCGTTCTGGTTCTCGTTTTTAATAACGTCCTAGCACGCAGCGCGAAGAGTGAATCGCATGACACAAAATGATAAACAAGAAACGAAGGAATGTACAAAAAATGATATATATATATATATATATATATAGGTATATATATATGTATGTATATACATAGGTATATATGTATAAGGAGATTTATTACGCAGGCGGAGGCAACGTCCGTGAGATGCTGATGATGGACCATAAACAACAACAAGAACAAAATGCAAAACAACATAAAAAACGAAACGTGGCAGAGGAAATAAAAAAAAGATATGGTATATAAGTATGTACATATTTATGTACATGCCGCATACACATACAAATGTATGATGTACGGACCCGGACCCGGGACAACGGCAACCCAGCAGCGTGCCACAAAAGCCATCAATCATTTTGAGCGAAAGGGGCAAAGCGGAGGAAACAGAAAACCAACCTCACTCTTGGTTGGCTGCCTGTTTGCTTAGTGCGGGGTGGGGGGGGTTTGGTTGGGGGTGTCAGCGGTTGGCATCATATTAGAATAATCATCCAGCGTCATCATGATGGCCGGGCAAAGCCTTTGCTTTGCCTCCTTCCATCTCTTGTCTGCTGTCCTTTTCCTCTGCCTCTGCCTCCCATCCCCTCTAGTCGCATGATTATTAAATATGGAAAATCCCACCGATACCGAAAAAAAAACAAACACCGCAGCCCCCCAAAGTGTTGACGAGCTAATCGATTTATTATGCTAACCAGGCGATGCAGCAAAGTGTGGCAAAAAGTGGAAGCACAGGCAAAAAACCAACAGCATTCCATTGAAAGGACGAAACATTAAGCAAATGAAGCGTGTGCCCTCAATGAATTTCACTCCTAGCCAAAGATTCACTTCATTTCGCTTTGAGGCCGTAAAAAATTAAACAAATTTCATTTTATTTCTATTCTGACAAAACGAAAAAAACCCTTCTGAAATTTAAATACTGTTCCAGTTTCTTAAGATTAAACCAATCTGTCGGATCACTAAGGCTTCATATGAGAACAGAATATTTTAGTTGGGATAACTTGGAAAACCTATGAGAGCTCAAACAAATTTTGTCAATGGGAAACTATTTTACAGACTTTTGTCGGACGTTTGGAAATAAATAAATTAAATGTTATTGTTTTAAAAAGAGTTGTTTAAATGAAATATGCGCTGTTCCGCCTCCGATTTGGAGAGTTGGAGTCCGTGTTAAACTTGCCATTGGAGTCGGCAAAGTTCACCCACAAGACAAGCAGAAGTAATGATCTAGGACTCTAGGATGCATCTTATTGCCACCCAGATTCCATATGGGCTGTTAGTTGTATATAGCTTACTCATAGCATTTCATAAAAAATGTATGTTTAATTTGAATAAAAAATTTAAAACAATTATTTATAGATTCATTGAGTGGAAGACTTGAATTGATTAATGGACTTTTCTTGGGCTAATTAAATGCAGGCAAAATATGTAAATTTATGAGTGAAAAGCAATCCTCCACTTTCCGTTAAATTCAACTGATTTACCAAGGCAACACCGAGGCAATAAGGAACACACGCAACTAGCAACCGACAACTGATGGCTCTGGGCCATCACACACACACACTCACAGACTGAGAGGGAGAGAGACAGCAGGATGTTGTGATGGCGATAATGGGAAGGGCGACAGCAACGTGGCTGGGACACGTGCCGCTAACTTGGCCAAGCGTGTGCAGCTCCAGTAGCATCATCAACATCAACGAATGGTGATGGCGACAGCAGCCCACGGCGCTTGAGATTGAGATTGAGTGTGAGGACTTGTGGTCAGCCAGTCAGCCACGCCTAGTCGTGCCGCCCCCACCAACCCTGGCACTTCCCATTTCCAGCTGCAGGAGCATTAACATTATCAATTTGCCTCACCGCTCGCCGCTCGCCCGCTCCATAAACTTTTGACATTAATGACCGAGGCGGTTCGAGCTGATGTCCATCAAACATTTTCGACCATGTTTATAAATTGCCATTTGTGACGCTTTTCTCCTCCTCCTCCCCCTCTTCCGACTTGACATGCTACAAATTTATATACATATCTGTATCCGTGTCGCTATCTGAAGCTGAATCTGTATCTGTCGCTTCCATTGATGGCTTTATCTCTGCACTTTGCGCTAGAATGCTCGTTGCTTGCCCCAACTTTTCAGTTCATCGGCATCATCGCTTCATCTTCATCAGACTTCATCGTCATGGCATATCGCGGATTCAACTGGGTGTAAAAGTTTCTCTGCTATTATTATATTAATAATAATAATAATACTAATACTAGTTCTAATAACAATAATTCTGCATGTCTTTCGCTTCACTGGACTTTAGTTCCGGTTTATGCTAATGCAGATATCAAAATTTATGCTCGCATATGAAATTTCAAAGTCAGGTGCGGACTAAGCTTAGCAAGGGGATCGCTCCAATTGAAGGTATTCAGCTGGAACCTGCATCGTTAACATAATCTACGGATTTCAAATCAATCTCCTTTTAATTAAAGAAATTCTTCTTGATTGAAAAGTATGTTTAAAGAGAGTGCAATAATTCGATTTTCTTAAGGATAAAAGTGCAATTTTGATTAAAAATTTAAATAACTTTAAGTGCAATCCTTTAAATGTGAATACTTTAGTTCGCTGCGAGATTCTCACATGCATGAGGATACAAATTTCCATACTCCAAACTCCATTCTTTTGAGAGTGGAGAGTGGCAGGTTTATAGAAAGGCTTCGTCCTCTTTCTCACTCATGTTTATTGAATAAATCAACGCTTGAAAAATTCCAACTAAACTTAACAGCTTTTCATTGGCCTTAGTCAAATAGCTTTGGCTATTTTATATACAAAACGAAAACGAGAGAGAGTGGGCAAAATGTGGGGAAAAAAAGAACATGAAAACTGTAGCCAAAAAAGTGCGCGTTTTATACAAAACACTGACAGTTGTGCAGATGACGAGCTAGTGTCAGGGTGGGGGAGTGGGGGGAGGGGGGGTCGAGTGGGTCACTAAACAAATGGCCAATGCAAATACATAGTGGAGATTCAATGAAGCTTAACCGTACGTCTACAGAGTTCTAAGCGACTAAAAACTTGGTCTACTAATTGGGCGTGTGACTTGCTAGCTAAAAAGGAGGGCATGGGGTGGGGATGGGGGGTGTGTGTGTTGAGGACATGCTACGTGCATCAATGAACCGTAAAGCTATTTCGTCATTTAACGTTAAAAGCAAGCAACGGGCCACACACACACAACATACACCCACAACACACACAAAGGCCAGCCGACAAAAACGCGAGCGAGCGCGACCAAAGTGAAAAAACTAATTTGCGCTGCTTCAAAAGCAAACACAAGGCACTACGAGGCAGGGAGGGAGGGGGGATGTGAGATGTGTGTGGCTGGCTGTATGTGCGGTGGGAGGAAGATGTGAGGAGGGTGGGGGGAGGATCCTCCTCTTGTCGGCTAAAGAAAAACATACACGTATTTTTGGCCAAGAAAAAAGAAAATTGGGTATGCGCTGAGTGCTAACCGAAAAACTTTTTCATTTATGCTCTGCATAAAAAAGAACCGAAATTGGAGGAACAGAAGAAGAAAATGGAACCGTGGTCCAAAATTATCGAGCATCGATTCGCCGGCATACAGGCAGTTCGTCTATATCCACAGTATCGAATATTAAATATTTGCTACACAAAGGGTAAATTCTTGGTCGGGGATCTTAGATGTCCTTACCGCCTTCTCCAACCAGGGAGCCTTCAAATTGGAATAAAAAGAATAGAGTTTTTTTAAAACCAGAAGGCCGGGCTATCTTGGAATTTGTCTTGTCATGCTGATCAAGAATATATACATATACTTTATATGGTCGGAGATGCCTCCTTCTATGCGTTGCACACTTCTGACTAAAATTAAAATACCCTTTTTGCAAGGGTATAAAAATAAAATGGTTCGACAACTCATATAATATATTCTGCATGCTTTATAAAATTGATAATCCCTTTTTTCCGCCTAGTACTCGTATTTTTTACTCAAAGAAATAAATAAATCTGGCGATCCTTCAGGGCAAACAGTTTGTCCTAATATTTTGGGCTGATATGGCAGATAGAAGATATACTCAGAAGAGAGAAAAGCTTAAAATTTTACAGTTATGGATCTAAAACAGGGATCGGCAGCCATAACCACCGGGGCAGAAGACAATACGCGAAAATCATGTATTTATAGAAGCCAGCCGCTTGACGAAACCATCACAAAAAATATTTTAGAGCATCGAAACTGAATTACAAAAGTCGGAAAAAGTATTTTAACAAAGCTGCATGAAATGTTTGCGAGAGTCTTAAAGAGGGAACTAAGTTTCTTTTAATTTTAAATGCATCTGATTGTCGTTTGCTTTTGTTCACTGTTCATTTTGCGCAGTGTAAAGCAACTGACTTTTACATTGAAATTATATTTTTTATGGGTTTTCATTTTGCCCATTCTTGGCATTTTATGAATAAGATTTTAATCAGAGAGAAACGAGAGGTAAAATTCTATAATTTCAAATACTAAAGGCAGACAAATGTCTTAGTCCAATGGTTTAGAATCTAAACTTTAGATTAATCAAAGAAGTAAAACTCGAAATTCGTTTTTCGTTTGAGTGACTAGAGAAGCTGGACAAATAGCTAGTTGGATGGGTGGTTCTTTGAGTTCCAAGATTAACTGAAAATAATTTTGATTCCAGATTTGACCGGAACCACTGTGCGGAAGGTGAGCAGAACCTACAGCCGACTGCTGATGGCTTCTCCGTAGTAGTTTCCCCTGTCTCCTTCGACGACTTCCTGTGTATGGATGAGTGTGAGTGCGTGTGTGTGAGTGTATGTGTTGCCTGTCAATATTGCATCAGAGGCGCCACAGGCGGTGCAGAGCCAAACTGGGTAACTTCTGCCTCGGCTCCTGTAGTTAACGCGCCAAGCTTACTTTTATGCTGTATTTGGGAACCCGATGTCAATCAAAAATTCCCATAACCCATGCAGACCTCGCCTCCACACAACGAGGGAGATCTGGTCGAGTAGTTGAGGGCGGGATGTGTGTTTGCTTTATGAAAGCTTTTGGCACATGTGGCGCATAAAAAAACGACGAGACGAGATTGAAACCTGGTTGGGAGTAGTCGTGCACCTTCACCAGTTTTCTTCTTCCTTGCCTTGCCTCGCCTTTCCCTTCCTTTCTTCCTTCTTCCATCTTTTTTTGTGCTGAATGGCCAACCAAGAAATATGTGCTGAAAAGGATTTGCCCCTTGCGTCTTTCACTGGCCTCTGACGAGGACACTGCCCCGCCCACATCACAAGGTGGCACACAAGCTTCTGTTCGGCAATATTAAATTGCCAAAAAAATAAGGGAAAAAAAAAAACAAAATCAATTAGGAACTTGTCAAGCTGGCGGAAAAGCTGTTTTTGAAAATTGGTGTCAGCAGCAAATTTAATTTCCAATTTTTTCTCGCCAAACGAGGCGATGCTGATGAAGGACAAACAACAACTTATAGTTATATACTTTAGATTGATGAGTGAGGGTACTCTGAGAATATATGGGAGACATATCCAACCGAATTGCCAAACAACTACAAATTCTCGTCACACTGCATTCCATGGGCCATAGACGTGAGCTTTGTTCTACATAGGCGAATTGTCATTCTGCTCCCTTTGCCTTTCCGGACAAACCGAAATGAAAATAAACTCACATGTTTAGTTAACTCTTTGCATGGAAAATTTAAAGGCAAAAAACATTTTACACATAAATTCGGGGGCGTCGACACAGTGATACCTCGAACAATTGAACCAACAATATTACACAAAGAAAGAGTGTCATTTCGAGTGTGTTGTGAGGATCTATTTTTTGGTTTTTCTCATGGAGAACTACTTCATTATTAGAGAGAGAACAGAAAAATAAAGATTTCACCTTGACCAATGCATGAAAATCTATATTACCCCAACCTCCTTTCGACCCCAACTTTTTTCCTGTGGATTTTTATATTAATTTTAGAAGAATTCAGGCCAAAATTATTGCAACTTCCTTTTGGATGCAGCAGCAGCTAGAGTCGTGTTGGGCTAACTCTTCGGGAAAAGGGTATTCAAATGCAGCAACAACTAACTGTTGGGTTACCTCTGTGACTTCCTTTTTGTCCTGTTTTTTTTTTTGGAATTTTCTACTTAATTTCGAACTGCTTTCAGTATCAACCTGAGGGAGGGAGCAGAGGGAAGAGGAAAGAGATTGGACCTTGCATATATGTAGTCAGCCACATGCAAATGTCACATTGCATTGCTCAGAGCAAACAGGACACACAGTTCGAGATTCCCATTCGGAGATATGTAGTATGCATGTATTTTTTTTTTTTTCCCTCCCTTCTCGTTGTGTCTCTCTGTCTCTGTATCTCTGTTTGCTGGCAATTTGAAATGATTTCAGTAGGAAGCCGTCGAGTCCAGTGCAATTTACTTTACTTTTAGCTTAGGGACATGGCAAACAGGAAGAGACAGAACGCACACATAAGCAAACTTGCTCACACACACACACACGCACACACACACACACAGGACAGAACAAAACCGTCTAGAGAAGAGGCAGAGTCAAGTCAATGACTAAGTTCGACTTCCTCTATTTGTTTTTGCTTCATAACGAAATAAATAAACTCTCTTTCTCTTGAAAGTCTTTGGCCCTTTGACCTTTTCCATAAATCATTTGATATTTTGTGTTGCATACATTTGTGCGCCTATTGATTTCAGAGAGAGAGAGAAAGAACTTTGAACTTTGCGTGCCAAGTATCGGTTGTCGGTTTTAATCAACCCATAAATTGTCTACACACGCACTCGACAAATGTATCTTCAAGTCGTAAAATATGAAATTGCGTGCAAGTGTTGAATTATCCGCAGTTGCTTCGTTACACTTCACGCATATTTCGGGTCCTGCCGCATCCTAATGGATTTCTAAGTAGTTAGTTAAGCTTAATGTATGTGCATATGCTGAGGTGTGATTAGCGCATGGTTGTTGTTGCGAGTATTCATTCATTATTCATTTGAACTTTTACCATCTCATCGGAGATCCATTTCAGCAGCTGCTGTTACCCTTGACCCAATCAATAAATCAGAGACATCACAAACTTGTTGACAACAAAAAAACTTGAATGAATTGCAACACGTGTTGATTATTGAATTCTTCTCGCCCGGTTCATTGAGCAAACCGAGCCCAGGCCCAGACCAAGCAGACAAAAGCGAATGATCGCGAAAGATGTCGTGGAGACAATGCCGAGATCGTGTTCATTGTTATAACTCAGGGAGACGACTGCGACGAGCTCTCTTGTTGAATGGAAGTTTTCTTCTTTATGCCATCTGAAGTGGGTTTTTCAAAGAAAATTTCATGTTATTTATATTGCGCACGCGGCTCGGCGCTCGAAAGGTCTTCTCCATAGGTGCGCAGCTGCCAGGATTGCGGAATGGTTGGAATCGGGGACCCAAGTGCCCAAGTGCCAGTGCCTGCCGCATGCCAAGAAGGGTGGATTCTGATATCGATTTTAATGAATTATGGTGACACACGATGAAGTCTGGAGGTAAGCAGAAAGTCGGAAGGGGGGCAAATGAAGTACAGTTGTGCTTAAATGCTTGTAGTCGATCGATATATGCAGTACAGTTGTGCTTGGTACATATCGATAAATTACCTTAACAAATTTTGGTTTTGCATCCATTGGATATATTTATTTTGGCCTCGGATTGCAGTGACAGCCTCATTATGGATTAAGGATTACATTTTATTTTTATCATTCCCAAAAATATATAGCAATAGGGCTGGAATTCTAAGCTCGGCTGCCGACCAGCGACCACCAAGAAATCGGGTAGCCAAGTCAAGTCACCTCGGCTTAGGCCGAGCCGAGCCAGTACCAACAAAATCCTTTGCACAGTGTTTTTCGCTCTAATTCGCCTTAAGCCTTCAGAAACTGCCGCTCTATATATAAATATATATTGTAACCGAGAGAGAGAGAGAGAGAGAGGGAGAGGGAAACTGAAATCTGAATTTCATTTTAACAGAGAACAAAACACGACACCGCTGGCCAAGGACCCAATACCCAGGATCCAGGACCAACCCCTCTCTGCCAAAGGCCAGGTGTGCCCGTGTGCCGGTGCGCAATCAGCTTTGTAGGCGATTTGTGAGGATTAAACTGCGCACCATGCGCATCTATAGCGAAAGAGCGAGACGGAGAGAATGGCAGAGAGAGAGAGAGGGAGAGTGAAACAGTCGTCTACCTGCTGGAATGTTGCTTTGTCCTCCCGGATGGCTGCCTGAATGCGATGATGTAGTAGGAGGAGGAGGATCAATTTGCTGACTAAATACACAGGGAAAGGTGTAGCCGTAAAATCTGTCAGAGGGGATAAAAATCTTTCATTTTTTGCGTTTCAATGGGCACTTTGAGGGCTCCGAACGTACAAATATCGTTTACGAAATTTCAAAATTAGAAAATTGAAATACCAACGGAGAGAGAAAGGAAAAAAGGTATAAAAATTTCATGCTTCCTGGTAATTGGCAAACAGCAACAACAACAATAACATTAAGAAATTGTAAATGGTGAAGCAGTTGGCAACAAAGCGAGTTGCAGAAACAAGTTATAGACCATAGAGAGAGAGCCAACCAGCCAGGTGGCCCATCAATTTGAGTTCCCCTCGGGGGTTGCTACTTATGCAAAAACCCATTCCCAATTCGTCTGAACTGCGCAATAGCGACTGGTTTCATTCCACTGGTGTCTTACGTTCCAAGATGACAGAGTCCAATCAAAACCCAAATCGTCGCCTCACTGTCTGCCCAGCCAGGCAAAATCGATTAAGCCCGCTCTCCCTGTCCGTCCACAGGACTGGGCCTAGTCCTCACACCTCGAAGACTTAAATCTCGACTGCATTACAGCACATCATCGATCATCGTCAGAGTGTCTGGCAGTGCCTCTAGGCCATGTGCCTCAGGCCGAGACCACACCAGGCCAACACCAAAGACTTCGCAGAGATTGAGAGATTGACGATTGGAAGACTTGTCGTGTTTTATTGGGCCATTGGGACTTTTCTTTCAACTGCTGGAAATTTAAATTTAAATGTGAAGTGCGATTGTCCTAATGTCGAGTGTCCTGTCCAACTAAAATAAAGTTTTCTCTTCTCCTGTGAGGTTAGGCCGAAGGGTTCTTCGTCGAAAGTCAATCATGGCTGATCCTGAGGCAGTGTTACTCCAGTAGGTACTTCCCCAAGTCATTGAGCATTGCCATTATCTGGGTTCTTTGTTAGAATTCCCACTCCCACACTTATTGATTGAATCGCATAAACACTTTTACGACTTTTGCACAATTCCAGTTCAGTTATTTCCCAGCAATTGGTGAAGAAACGGTTCCTATTCCACATTAGTTGGCCTACATTGAATGCAATTCACCCTACCCCTACCCCTATCCCTATCCCGAGGCCACTCTGACAATCACTGACAATGCCAAGCCGCAGGATATATTCTGCCTGAGCAAATACAATAAATACCTGTTGGCTCTATTGTATGAGCATCCATATAACGTTCCTATCCTCTCTCTGCTTATGTATATCATCATCGCCCATTGTCAAATGCAACGGGAATGGGAATGGGATCGGCATCGGCATCGGGATCGGGAAGCTACAAGTGCCTGCAACCCTGAAAAGGAACAACAGTTAGTTAGTTACCCACATAAATAAGTACAAGAAAATGCACTTGAGATTCGAAATTCGGTCGAAGGTAGCAGGAAGAAACGTAACAGTTCCCCCATTGTTGGATTGGGTTGGCTTGGGATGGGTTCACGTCGGGTCGGTTTTGGTTCGGTTCGGTTCGGATCAAACTATTGTCTATCGATTTTTTTGCACTTCAAGCGAATTGCACAACGAGAGAAGAAAATGCAATTCATTTTCACACGCAAAACGGGACAAAATATTTGTGAAAATTTCATAGGAACGCCTGTTGGCATGGGCGTGGAAGTGTACGTCTGATGGGTGGGCGTAATTTATGGCACTTAACGATTTGCCTGCCCCGAGAATCAATAAGCGAAACTACTGCTCCCCCTCCCTCCCCTTGCCGCATAGCTTTAACTTTAACAACTTTAACCCGGGGCTGTGAATTTATTGTTAGGTCATAAATCTTTGGAGCGATTTTTTGTTTTATTTCACTTTATTATTATTTTCTGTTTTTTTTACGATTCGGACGGTTGACCCCAGGATGGAGGTACGCCTGGGGTTGGCGTCGTCTTGTCTGGTTCTCACTCGTAAAGAAAAGGATTCCTCCAGCCGCCAGCAGCCAGCATCCAGGGGCAGCTGGGATTCTCTTCTCTTACGCATTTCTTAATTTTTATTGAATTTTTATTCCTATGTCATTTCGTTTTTTTTTTTTTTTTTCGTTAACACTCTGGAGGTATGTATGTACGTAGGTTCAGATCAAGTCAGGGGCAGTAAATTAAGCGTGAAATCATAAAACCAGGCAAGGTGTGAAATTTTATGCCAACTTTGATTTATGCGAAAAGCAGATACCAGATGCTCGACAGGATTAGCAGTGATTTAAGTGTAGAATCCCGTGTGCGGAGAGCACAAAAAGACATTGCCATATATGAGAGTAATTAAATTTTTTCTTTTTATGACTTAACTGCTTCGAATGAGATTGGTTAGTTATGAGAAGCCCGGTGGGGTAGTCTAGGGGTTCAAAGGGGAGGGCAAGGACGTGGGACCGCCGGACTGTATTTTCGGTCAAGGCTGATGGAGGAAAGACCAACTTATATTCGAAGGAAAAGATTTATCCAATTAATTTTGTAGTCTTCCATTTGCTTTCATTGACAAATTGACTTTTACCATTAACAAGTCTGAAAAGTTTTTGTTAATTGTACTACCCATCCCCCCCACCAATTACAAAATAACTAATTGTCCTGTTCTCAAACAATGCAATGTTGTCAACGTTTTTGTTTCCGTTTTTTATTTTGTAAGACGCACCCTTGAAACTTGGCCACATCTCCCATGAGTCCCATCAACTTTTTGTCATCAGGTACACACTTACCTGAGTACATCTGACTAAGTACGTCGAGTACATATATTGGAGCTTTGAATCCACGCCACTCCGAGCTCCGAACTCCGACTGACTGGCCAAATGCAGGGCTCTTCAAGAAAATGTTTAATTGCAGGCAACTTAAACTCCAAATAAGCACTTAATTTACCAGGCAAGTGCTCCCAGAGTTTCCACTTCCAGCCGCCATAAATCCCCACAGAATAGAAGAGTAGATACATAAATATGCACATGGGTTGGAGGAGGTGCTCCCCCACATATATATACATAAGCAAGCAAGTGGAGAAACAAGTAAATAAAAAATATCCAAACGGAGCAAGGTGACACCAGTCATTGGAGGGGGGCCAACGGCAACGTCCAGGGCAGCAGAGGAAGACTCATTGCCAAAGAGCCCAGACAACAGTCAATGAGATGCAGAACAGTGTCGCAAGTTTCTCATTCAATCTACATTCGATAGATATATCCTATGCTCGATAAGAGATATTATCCCGATAGTTTTTTTCATTCACGAGTAGTTCCTTCTCCGAGGTGTCTCTTCTCTGGAGTGGAAGAACCGGCGTGTATGATGGTTCAGTTTTATTTAACGAAATGTTCTTAAGGTCTTAACGTTCCATACGGTTAAATTAATCTCTGATGCTGTTGGCAGGTAGGTTTAGGTTGAAACTTATCGTCTGATTGAACCTATTTCATCGATATTATATATGTATACATCTAGTCAAGTCAGTTAAATGGAATCGCATGGGATAGCAGTCTCATTCGAGATACTTTACATCATCAGATCCGAGTAAAAACTTAGGTCTTTCTTTCTAAATACCCAAACCAGTGTGCCTTCCATCTCTGACTTCTCTGGCGCTGTCTCCGACGACGACAGACAAACAATAAGCGACAGTAGCACTGATTACTTGAGCACTGGCATAACAACGGTTCTCGTCCAACCATTCCCCGCCAGCTTCAGCTTCAGCTTCAGCTATGATGCTACTGTTGCTGACATTCGAGCCACGTTTGGTTATATTTCAGCGGGTAGTTCGAGGGAGGGGGGGGTGACTGTTGCCTGCTACTGACAGCCATAAGGTGCATGTGCCTTGAGTAAGTGCAACGTTAGAATGCTGCATCCAGCCAAGAACTTAAGTAAAATAACTCATGTGCAAAAAATAGAATGCGAGTGCCAGAGAGCACACCGAGAGCTCCACGGAATGAATGTGTCTAGCTATGCTTATGCCCTGCCCTTGCCTAGCCTAGCCTACCCAAGCCGGGCCAGAGTTTTCAACGTTTAAAACGTTCGTTGCACTTGGATGGGCTCTGCTCCAACCACGCTGGGGCATACAGTTTGAAAGTCATTGCGTTGTACTTATTTGCACATTTACTCAGGCAAAGTGCTTGGCTTACTTATGATGATGGAGGTGCCCCACTTGATGATGCCCGGGTGGAAGGTTTCGGTTAGCTACCTAAAGGCAGAGTGCTTCCCGCTCCCCCGCGACAAACACACCCCACACCCCCACACACCGTTGGAGCATACCAAGTTGGCTCTTGCTGTATCTTTGCCGGTTGTTTGTTTGTTTGTTTGTTTGTTGTTTTGTCGTAGATTGCTTTTAAATTACTTCGACTCAAAGGCAAAATGTCTGAGATTTTTGATTGATTTTGCTGCAATTTTTTATCTCGTTTTTTTATTATTCCGCACACTCACTCCCTTTCCCGTTTTCTATCCATTATTGTTTTGCCTTGGTGAAATTGCTTGGAAAGTGCGCAAAAATGAAGATTGAAATTATTGAAGGGAGAAGGTGGATGAGAATTGTGTGAAAAGCTAAATATTAAGCCGGAAGATGAGCAAAAGTGATGATGGAAATTAAAAGCAACAATTGCGAAATAAATAAAAAAGCAAAACTAAATGTGGATAGGTAAATTTTGGATATGGTATTGAAGTTAAAATATATTTGCTAATCTTTAAAATTCAAATGCAAAATAAAATAAACGTTGATCCAAGAATGATCCAATTTCAATTTAATTTCTGTAGAAATCGATAAGCTAAAAGTGAAAAGAAAACAACTGAAATTTTCATAAAACTCTGCTGATGATTTACCGCTGGTATTCAACAAATGTTAAGAAATATTGAGGGAGATTATTATTAATTTTATAATATTTTTCTACCTTTGCAAACAAAAACAGCTTTTATTTTCTAATTTTGGAAATTTTTCGAAGTTTGTGCTGTGCTAAAATATATATAATAGTCAGAGGTTATTTAATATAGAAAATATTGCAATGGATAAAAGTCAATCTGAATGTTGAGACATCGACCATAAAATGAAATTGGAAATACTTTGCTCCTGAAGTACTCAGTATTACCATCTTAGAGTCGACTGACTTTTATTAAGACTGACTTTTACTCATTGCAACATTTTCTATAATAAATAACTTCTAAAGCAATTAACTATTTAATATATATTTTAGCTAAACAGTTAGTTAGTTCATTATTGAGTCCAAAATTCGTATACTCTATTCCAAATCAGCTCTAAAAATTTGCCATTTGGAGGCGAATTGTGGAACTATCAGAAATTCGTTTATTTTACCATCATCGAATCGACAAATCAAATTGAGACCGACATTAGATTGGAGGGTGTGGCTTCGCCCTCTCGAATCAGCTTAAATAAATGGCTTTAGTCAAGCAGAAAATTGGCGTCATTTCGCTTTTTCAATTAGATGCCAGAAATCGGTGACCGTGGACAATAAAATTGTAGCAATACACAAAAGTCGGGATAATATATACACAGTATCCACCTACATACATGTAGAAGCACACACAACAAGTACGAGTATATGTATATAAGGAGGGTAGAGATTGGGTATTCCCTCCTCTCGATACCCAATTTCAATGGCCAACAAAACAAATGCTTGGCTCAGCGTAAAAAACTCGCCTGTCGAACTTGAGTGAATGTGAGGGATTGAGGATGAGCATTTTATTGGTGGTGTCAATTGCCAGTGGCCATTTTTTGGTAATTTACGCCAGGAACCTTTCATCGCCTCATCGGGGCAAAAATTTCGACTTTCGAGACTTTCAATGCAAATGCTGATGGTGCATTTCCTTTCAGGTCGCTGGAATTTGCTGCACTAGCAAATTGAAAATGGCTCCTACAAGACTTGCTTCCACTAAGTTCATGTGTGTGTGTGTGTGTGTGTGTGTATATTTGATTTGTATTATTTGTCTTGCAACTTAATTGAATGAAATGGCAAATAGCCGTACCAAGTGCGACAATTTCACTTTAGAGCGGAGAGAGCCAGAGACATTTTATTTCATTGCTTCACGTTGGACATGGACATGGACAAGAGACATGGGACATGGGACAACGACAAATTGGCAGCCATATTAATAACATCTACTATGTGGAGAATGGGGAGGGGGGGAGGGGGGGAGGGAGGGCATTATTCTCCCTTACTGGCTGGCCGGCACGTTCATTGTTCGCATTTTCTGTTACTTGTAAGAGCATTTCAATGGCAAAAGACGACGGCGACGACATCGTTGGGCTTTGCTTATTACTTTGTAGCTTGAAGATTGCAGATGAAACCGCAGCAGCAGCAGCAGCTCCTAGTGAACGACTCCAAGACCACCGTAATGAATGCCATGCCACATGCTACGCGGTCAGCAAGTTCTTTGTTCGCACAATGTGCGTGCGCATATCTGTGAAGTAGTCGGAGCAACCTTGGTCTATCTATCCAAAATGAGCACAATGGTCCATAATGCGAATTAATCTGGAATTTTATGCTCATTGGCTTGCACTTAGGCGAATTTATCCAATAAGCTATTTCATTATTAATCGATATATTGGTCTATTCCTTATCTTAGTTAATTTTTAATCACAACATTCCCCAATTGATTCCACTGTGCGATAACTGACCCCGTCTAATTTATGTTTGACAAATCTCACACTCCCCCCAGCCCCATCGAAGTCACTTGTTATTCCCATAATTTATGCCCCAATCACTGTGTCCCGAGGGGCAACGCCTTTTGGTGCGTGCTTCACGGCGTGAAGTTGCCTAATTATAAATTAATTTCTCGCGACATTGGCAAAAATTCTTTTACGCTTATTTATGGCCATCATTAAGAAGTTCTTTTGCTGCGTTAGTTTTGTCTTGGAGTGCTCAAAGTGTTTTAGCTGATGCTGCTGCCCATGCTGAATGAATGAAGTCATAATCGAGTATTATTAATGTATGTCCACATGTGGCAGATCTAATGAATTCACTGTTAATTTATATTTATGAATATCTCGACAAGCCACACTGGCAACAACTCCACATTTCATCGAGAATTTATGTATAGATACAGATATGGTTTTTGCATTTTTAATCTTTTGAACTCCCATTTAAGTTATGCGAATACTAAATACAAATACATATAGATATATTGTGGCTTTATCTTGTATCTCCCTGGACGTATGTAAGTTTCGAGTTCAAATAAAATGTCTGATATATGGACAGAAAGTCTTAACTGTACGAGCTGTAAATTACAGGGGTGATGGCACTTAACAAATAAAAAGCAGCCCCATCCCCCCCACCATATTTGGATCCATCGATCGATCTGAGGTTAGTTATTTGCATATCAAATGCCCTAATCTGTAGAGCAAGACACATTTCACGGGTCAATGGGTGGATAGAGACGCGGCAGATGACAAAAAAAACGAAGTGTGAAGATCTTTGTAGAAATCGTTGTGGCAAAGAACAGAAGAAGTTTAGTTAGAAAACTAAAATATGGTGTATAGTTTTAGTCTCCATCTTTATGTACATATATTAAATGACAAATTATACGATCAGCAATCAATTTGATAGATTACTACCAATTAAATTTGGATTATTTTGGGTATTTTGTTTGTAAATTTGTTTTCTTGGAAACTTTAGTTGAAAGATCTCAGTAATCGAATCCAGAGTCGACAGATCCAGACCACCTGAATTGAAGACATATCTTTCGATCTTAAAAATTACACATCATTTAGGCCAACATTTAGCTAAGAGCAACGAAAACTGAGGATTGCGTGTAATTGTATACAAGAAGAGATATTACGATACTCTCCATCTTTGTGGATGGGAAATTTAAATCCCTCTCAATTAGGAGAAACTATGCAGCTACCCTCGGACGATCCAACCGAGATTTCAAGATCAATCGGAGGCGCTTTTGCTAGATGCAAAATATCAAAGTACACACAAAATAAGCAAAAATATTCATCTAATTTAGCAGAAAACGTTGCTCGAAATACACTGCAAGAAAAATCTGTCTTGACTGACAGACAGCTGGCAATAAGGGCACGCAAATTTTGTTCCAAGTAATGATTTTGCGAGGGGGTAAAATGGTAGACGTAGCCCAAACCAGAGGCGTCTGTGTGTAATTTGAGTAGATTTTTCCGGCAGTCTGTTCGACCGAAACCCAGACTCCATCTCTCCCTCCTTCTCCCTCTACCGCTCACTGGCAATTCCTCTCTCGCTTTAGCTTGTCGTGGTTCCATATTAATTGCAGCAAAAAGGAAAAAAAATACGAAGAAAAAGGTCGCCTCGTTTGCAATTAGATCCACAAGTAAAACGAAGCCGCAGACCAAGGAGAAGGATCTCAAAGATCGCAAGATCATCAGATATGTATGTAGAGAGTTCCCTTCAGATGCTGCATAGTTCTTACAACCGTTTTGGGATCTGTAATTACGGCAACTCGTGAGAAACCTGCCCTTGCCAGGGCCCAGCATTAACTCTAGGCAAATTAGAATAATTTGAATGACAATGACGGGAGGCGAATTTCGTTCCTTGTTCCCTCCTGGCGGAAGCTCGGTTTTAAATATTTTGTAAATTTTGTGGGCGTCGTCCACGAAATGCTTGAGATTTGTGTTTTTTTAATAAAATTATGTACGAACTATGCTACGTAGTCGTCGCCATCGCCATCATCACCAGCACCAGCTCCGATATAGTATAGTAAAATGGCGCAACTCACAAAGTAAACTCATACAAAGCTGATAATGTGCTGTGCACTGAAGTGTAGGAAAGTTTGAGGAGCAGACGACGACGACGACGACGCATGTTTTGGACACTCCCTCGAAAGAAGAGACTCACAATCCGACGGAGAAGTGAGGAGTGGCAGAGGGGCGCAGGGTCGTGGAGGGGTGCAGAGGCAACCCCACAACTCAACTCCATGTGCTGTTTGTTTGTGTGCGCTCATTCCAGTTGGTCGGTGATGAGTTTTTAATGGCTGGTCCACAGCGTGTATATGTATTCCCTAACACCGCCTGGCGCTGGGCCAATGTGAGTTATTGTTTTTTCTTTTCTTCTCTCTTCGTTTCGTTTCGTTTCGTTTAATTTTTTTCTTTACTCTTTTTGCACAAAACTGGTTATGCTGATTTCGATTTCGACTTGGGCAAAGTGGAGCTAATCAAATGTGGACGAGGTACACACATACGGAGTATTTTTTTGCGCAGTGGTTTCAGGCCCAGGCAGGGAAGTAGTGACACAAATTTTGATGTAGGTTGGACAGCGAATGCCTAACTGGTGGGGTTGGAGTCATTTCGGGCAAATCTCTAAGGTTTTTCAATAACAAACGATAAATTATATTACTCAAAAACTCAAACATTTCATCCATTCCAATCTCATATAAATATAGAAAAACAAAATGTACCTACTAAAATGTTTACGAAAATTATTACAAGTAATTAATTGATTTTGAAAAAGCTTAAAGTTGAAGTTTAAGAATAAACACTGTAATATTTGAGGCGGCTCAGAAAATATTGTATATATACATGAGCCAGGCAGAGGCCAACGCCGCAAATAACCAAAACAGCTCTCAAACCCCGACCGCGGGTCATGAACTTTCACGATTGGTTCTAACACTAGATTAAGATTTCCCACCCTCAACACATATGACCACTTAGAGCGTACTTCCTATATAAACTCAGCACTTGTTCAAATAAAATCAGTTCAGTTTTTGAATTCACTAAATGAAGATTGGGTTAAATTATTCCTTCTCCCCGGAAACCCTTTTCAAATATTAATTGATTTATGCTACAATTGTAGTTTGATCAGTAGAAACATTGGCGAGATGTGAAAAATGGAAAACCCTTATATCCAAATATCACCACTCAAAGCAACTTTACCAACTAGAATTCCGAAAATCTTTGATTAAAACTGATTAAACTGATTTTATTAACCAAATCTAAAGACTGAAAATGGGTGAAGGGACAGGACGATTCTTTTAGCAGTTTTTTGAATATATTCATATTTCCAGAGATACATTATAAGTATATCCCTTACCATTGACTATTCATTGTTCAGCCCAAACGCAACGTCAATTCATTCACCGTAGACCAATAAATGATCAACCTAACCTATAGCAATTAAAGATTCATTTCTAACACTATTTCTATTTCAAAACGTATTTGTAAAGATTACCGAATTTTAACTAGAGTATTTAAAGTTGAAAGCTAAATAAAAATTTTTTTAAATGGATATTTTTGAAATCATCGAGTCGAATAAGATTTCCACAGACTAATATCGGATTCCACCTATCTTTCTAAGCCAATTTGGATGGGACATTTTGGTCATTTAAATTCTTTCTGGTCATAATTTTGTTTGCCAAAATTGTAGCTTCAGCTCTCATATAATAATGTTTGAGTTAGACTACAGACCGAATTAGAAAGCTTTCCCTCATAATTATTTATTAATCACATTGTCAGTGCGGACAAAGTTTCAAATCCAACTGACCTTAAATCATTTAATCAGCTGAAGACCGCCGCCGGAAATGGCAACCAAATGCCCCTGCCCCTGCCGCCGTCCTCTTTCTCCGGATCTGGCTCGGCCTTTGCGTAGAGCAGTAGCAGCAGCAGCAGCAGAAGAAGCACATGAAATATTTGTGAATTTCAAACGTTGGATGACAACTGTTTGCAGATTTTAATCTTTCAAAAAACTCAGAGCACGCACAGGCAGAGACAGGGGCAGGGGCAATGGCAGGGGCAGAGGACTGTCCGAGCAGGATGTCCAGTAGCAGTACCAAGACCAGTTTAGCTTCGGTCCAGTTCTGGTCCCTGGGAAGGGGCAAAAACTTGCAGTGACACTTGTTAGACGGGCTGACAGCTGAACTCTGCGAGAGAGAAGGAGGATGATAGGGAAGACATGGAGTGAGCTGTGACCAAGACCCAATGCAGATGCAGATGTTATTGTCGTCCCTCGTCTCGGGCCCCGTTGTCCTTCAGATGCTGGGACCCTACAGCTGCCGAGATACACAGCAAAAACTTGGGCTTTGGATGACGACAAGTTTTGCGAGACGAACGAAAAGAAACGAACCGAACCGAAATGACTTTGACAGACGCCATAACTTGGACTAGAGCAACGCCTTAACCCAGGGGCAGCTCAAGTTTCCCTCCGTCTTCGTCTCCGCCCCTCAAGTAATGAGGACAAAGTTTTGCATTTGTAATGTAGGCAGAATTGCAACTGCGAGAACTGGGATGCGGATGAGGATGGCGACTGCCACTGCTTCTTCTGATGGTGGTCAGGCGTGGTGCAATTTGCAAACTTCATTTATTCACGCCTGCAGCGATCTGGCTCTTCCTCAGCTGCTTCTGGTTGTTCTTGTTGTTGTTGTTGCTGCCGCTGTTTGCCTACCAGTTTTCTCAAGAAGTTTGACGCTTTCGACAGGGCAGCAGAGCCAGAGGACTGAGGACAGAGCACTGAAATCTTTTCCTCACTGGACTGGTTATGTATACATAGTTGTTGTGTGCCTGAAAGTCGGCGATTTGTCACTTGCTCGGTTAGGCGAACTTTGTTGCTTAAATGTCAATTCGAGGGCGAGAACTTAAAAAAAAGAAACCCAAGTTTTTAAACTGCGAGTAAAAGGAGCTAATGGGCTTAGATGTCACTCATACAAAAGCAACAAACCGACAGAGATAATCTTATTGATTGACCATGAATCTCATATCAACTGAAATTCCAGGGTTATATTGTGATTCTATCATATTATTTTAGAAACATTTCATTGCATTGTCCCATTCTACATAGTTTTAATTTCAATTGTCACAATCAAATCCGCATCCAGTTATTCAAGATGTTCTCCCATGTCCAGAGGGCCGAATGCCCGGTCATCTACTTAGTTAGTTGATCGCATTTTAAATTTATTTAAATTGAATTAAATGGCTGCACAATTTGTCCGCCATCGCCCATAGGAGCAACGTATGATAATGATGCGATAAATTACGTCCACAGCTGCCCAGACGAAACTTCTGCAGTCGCTCGGCCAATTGGCTATATCCGCCGACCGAGAGAAATACACTAAATGGAAATGGAAATGGCGATTGTCAGCGATTTTCTTCTTGTTCATCTCTTATTTTTCACTCGACAAGTTGTTGACTTGTTTCTTGGATACCATCCCGGCTGATTAGTTTTATTAAATGAGCAATTGCCACTTAACATTTATGATGATGATCATCAAGATGATGATGGTGTCGGAGATGATGATGATGGTGGGATTAGTCTGGACAATGCAAATTCAAATGAAACCTGCTAACAAACCAAGTCCAAATGTAATATTCCTAGCTAGTAATATTGATTTTCGAATTTTCTTAAAATTTGCTCAAAATTGTTTTAGAGGGTGCAAATGAGTCAGATTGTTTTACTTGATTTGCTGTACCTTGTAAGAACCCATCGATTCGAATAAGATTTCCACAGACTAATATCAGAAGGTAGTCAGTTTAGTTATTTGACTCATTTACAGAGACTTCCGCTGATTGATGTCCTCGATGTACCATCAAGTGACAACACTTTTCCGTCATTAGGACTTTGTCAGATAGAGTTAAAGTCAATGTATGTGCCTCTACGTGTCTTTACCTCTATGCTAGGTCGTATTATAATCATAACATTATGAGTTTTATTTTAAAACTTGAAAAATAAAAATTATTTCCAGTTTTGAATCAATTGATTAAATATTAATCATCGATTTTGATGGTAATGATGGTGGTATTATAATTAATTTAGTAATTTTAATTTAAAAAAAAAACAAAATAATCATTATTTACCGTCCCTGATTATCATATTATAATACTTACTTATAATATTATAATACTAAGCACAAGAACATCGTAAAATATTCAATGATGTATTCGAAGTGTTCCCAAATATTTGCGTCCACAATTAAACTAAAACTTCTAAATGAGTAAATACTATTAGATGTTGTTCGGGTAAACCAATAATCCAGTTGCAAATGAGTGATGCTTGGCCAATTGTTTTCCGCTGATTAACGAAATCGAATCGTTGAATTCGAATGAATGGAAATCGCAATGTCACAACTGTTGCGGGATTCCAACAATGTGAGCCACGTTCCACGTGCTGAGGTGTATCATGACAGCCTACATTTCATTGTAGGACAATTGGAGTTGGATGTTTTGTTTTGTTGCAGAGATGAATTGATTTTTTATTGCACTCATCGCCCTTTCTCTCTCTTTTCGTCTCTCTCTCTCTCTTTCTGGCTTTTCACTGGCAAAAAAGTTCAATGACACACAAGAGAATAAAAGTATAACGATAATAACAATAAGAAATAATATCTTTTGCCTTTTATATTATATTGTTTTCATTTTTGTTATTTTTTTTGTATTGTTCGCCTTGGCTGATAAACACGCCCAGTCTGCTAGGGGATTCCTTTATTGTGTTTTGGCCCAGAGAGAGAAAAGTAAGGACACGGCGACAGAGAGAGCGAGAGAGATGTGGCTCTCTCTCTCTCTCTATTATTTGCATCTTTCACTTTTCAACTCTTTTTGTTCTCATTCAATCTCTATCCTTTTCTCTCTTGGCTGACCGCATAAAATCGATGAGAAGAGTTTGCCTCCATGGCTCTGGCATCAAGTTCAGCCCAAAAACTAATGCCATTTTATTGTTCCTGGTGACGACAACGACGACTACGACGATGTCGACGACTTTCACTTTTCTACCACCCTCACCACACACACACACTGTGAATGGGTATGAATGAATGTGAATGAATGAATGCTAGAGACATACTCATCAACACGTTCATCGGAATTTCTATGGCCAGAACTTCGCGCTTATCATCATCATGCAATCAGGACACACACACACACAGACACACACACACACACACACACACACATAATACATTCATTTGTTTGTTGTTGGCATGTTTCAAAAGCTAGAACAACCTGTTGCCATACTCGACTCGACTGAAACTGAACTTCTCTGGCATGCAATGCAATTTTCAACAGCGTCATCATCATCATCATCATCAACAACATCAACGGGAGCAACAACAATACCATGCCATCCCTTTCTAGCTCCCTCTCGCTCTCGCTCTCTCTCTTTCTCTTTCTCTGTCCCTCTTCCACTTTGGCAAAGCCACAACGCATATAATATATTCAACAAACAATTGAAATTTCGTATACAATTGCGAATTGAATGAGGAAATGAATGTGTAAAATGAATAAGTCTGAATAGCGTCTGTGTCTGCCTGCCTGTGTATGTATATACACGTTTGTTTGTATGTGTGTGGGTGTGCCGCGTGGTGTGTGTTTGGGTTCTCGTCTACAAGTGTCGAGACGGGTCGTATACGTATTTTTTTTTTTTTGCTGTGCACTTTTTGTTCTCGCCCCGCCGAGTGTTTTGCAGTTTTTTCTTCTTTTTTGGTGTTGGTAAACGGATAAACTCGCCGAATCGTTAGAGGCAAACATTTATACAGAGGTTTTTTGGAGATTAGAGTTGGAAGTTTGGCAAAAAAGTTCACGGTATCCCAACAATTGCCGCTAAAAGTAGGCAATGGAAAAACTATGAGACGGCCTAGAGTTGTGGCACAAGATCAAAGTTGAGAGTGCGAAAGAGTTGCGGCTCACACTCGGATATCATAAATAGTGTCGAGTGCTAGTCGAGAACATTATTTCTGAAACTGTCTAAAATCTCAGTACGGAACAGAATTTACAGATAATAGGCATTTTCTTTGCGTCTATTATTTAATTATATACATATATTATTAAGTATAATCACTTTTTAAATATGTAGATTTAACAATTGTTGAGGAAAAGACGGAACTCTCTTCTAATTTAATTCATTCTCACTTACATATGGCACTAGGGATCTCATTCTTAGGACTAATCTCTGTCAATTTAATAGATTCAATTGCATTTATATTTTGGAAGTTTCAGAAAATTCAATTACTCTAATTCTACGGGGAAAACTACTCAGTAAAAAGCGATTACTGATATCTGGAATCCATCTTTTTTTGCGAATATATTATTTAAAAGGTGAATATATAGCAAGGACACTTTCATGTACAATTCCTTTTCGAGGAGTCGATATTCCTGTTGAATAATACTTCCAATTGAGATGCAATAAAATAAAAACCCAAGAAAATTTAATTCGAAATAATTAATTTCGATTGTGCGTAAGTGTTTCAAGTGTATCATTATCGGTCATTCAGGGCGAATCTAGCAACTAAATGTGTTGTTATGCCAAACACTTGTCTAGTTATGACTTGACTCTTGTGAATTGTGTGGAATAATGTTTTGTGCAACTTGTGAAATTGCTTTTTTAGCCTCTCTTGCCGTAGTTGTTGGCTTTTGCTCCTCTTCTTGCCTCTGTGCCATTGTCCGTTGCTGCTGTCTGTCGTTGTTGTTGTTGCTGCTGCTGCTGTTGCGGTTTTATTTCTTTTATTATGTACGAATGTTTGTTTGTAATGCTCTTTGCCATTGTTGCACATACATACATATATGTGAGAGTGTGAGTGTGTGTGTGTGTGTGAGTGAATGCGTGTTCGTACTTTTATTTAATTTTTTTTCTTTTTTGGTGCGAACAATTAAAACTCTTTACAATGACCTTGACTTTGTTTTTTTTTTAATTTTGTGTTTTTTTTTTTTTGTGAGTGTATATGAGCTTCCTTTTCATTCACACGCGCCCAGCACGCTCAAACGTCAAACATAAAACACAAATAACAGCAGCAGCAACAACAACAAAGACGTCTGAGTGTCTACTCGGCCTGAGTCTGGGTCTGGTCTGGTTCGGTTCAGTTTTGGTTTTTGTATTTTGCCATACTCTCGCAAAAAGGGTATATTCATTTCGGCCAGAATTTCGCAACACAAATATAACTATCATCTAATCATCTAGCTAGCCCATTGTAGTTCCTTAACATTTCCAAAACCAATCAGAGTCCGTTGACTATATCATCCAACAGATAGTTTTTATGGTTAGATTCTGACTCGACCTTTGAGTTGTAAATACTTTCAAATGATAGTACACACTATAAAGTCTGGGTAACCCGAGTTATTGAGTGGGCTGATCGCTATCGAATATTCCCTACTGGGGGACTTTACTTTGCAACACTTTCAACATGCGGCTTCCTAATTACATATAAGAAAAAAAGTCCCCAATTCTTATGACACTAGTAAATTGGCCTGACAACAATCCATTACAAAAATATATATAACGCATAGCTGAATCAAAGAATATGGAAGTCTCTCAATAGACCAAATACATAGTTAGGCATATGTCGTCTAGAAATTTGTTTGCAAGAGTATAAGAACTACGGCACAGGCGAAGTTAGTCCGGCCCTCTGGTTTGATTTTGTTCATTTTCAACTGAATGGCGAATGCTTTTTATTTTGAAGAGGCAACTGCTCCACCCTTCCCCCTCTTCACTTAAAAAAAAAAAGAAGAAATAATAAAAACGAAACGAAAAGAACCAAAACAGAATCAATGGCTGCACACACAAAAAGCAAAATATACAATAATAATAGCAACAACAAACAACAAGAACAACAAGTACATTGATAATGAAGAAGAATTGTATTTGTATTTTGGCATTGTACAATAGAATCGACTTATTCTTTCCACCTTCCCCATCCCCTTCCCCTTCCCCTTCACACTTCACCATCTTGCCAACATTTGCGGTTAACATTTGCCTTCATTGTGTAGGTCAGTTACTGGGGCAGGTTTTCGCATTGTTTTGTATTTTTTTTTTCTCTTTTTATTGCCTTTTATTTTTTGGTTTACTTCTTTCTTTTGTTTATTGGCAAAATCATTTGCAAATTGGTCATTAATTTGTTAAACAGCCGAGCCCATATATCAGAATTTAAGATATTAGCGCATTTATGAAACAGAAAATTAAGCATTTAATGACTTGCAGTATGACTTAAATCAAGAAAATCACTCAATCATGCTAAAATGATTAAGATTTAAGATACTTCATAACTAAAGAATCCTAAGTTTTCGATGCTTTTATAATAGAAATAGTGTCATGACACTTTTAAAAGATGTTCACTATTTAAAAATCGATATGTGATCCCCTTTGGGGCATTAGAATAGACCTTCTCAGAAACTTTATCTGTCGAAAACTCTTTCCAGCACCATTTCGCTGAAAACGCCTGTTTTAAAGTAAGTTCTCAACTGAGTTGTTAAACAATTTTTTTAGTCTAGAATTGGGAACCAAGAAACTGACTAATTTCCATCAACTGGCATAGCTTACATTCAATTTGATTTAATTAGTCACATTTCTTTTTTTCCCCTTGGGCCAACAACAAGACGACTTGGATTACATTAGCCTGACTCACATTAGATGGAACCGCAGGTGCAGGTTTTCACAACTCAACCCAATCACTTTGCGCTAATGAAAACCTAAAAACTGCTGCAGAAGGCAGCCAAAATATTACCCGTAAAAATGTGCGCCAAAAATTACGCGGCCTAAGACAATGCATACAGATACACACACATGCCAAACCACATCAAAGTCAGACTCATGTGTATGTATGTATGTACAATAAGATTTGTATGTATGTATGTGCATACTGAAAGATACATTTTCGCAGTTAGTTACTGCAATGCACTTGCTTAATAAATTTTCCAGCTGCTGCTGCTGCTTCTCTTCTGCCGCTGCTACCTTGGCAAACCCATTAGGTTAATAAGAAGAGCAGAGCAGAAAAAATAAGCAAAAACAAAATGAAGGCAAAAAGAAGCAAAATAAAAAAAGAACCCAGAGGCTCCCAAAAAAACTATGCGCGTGAGACGCGTGCTAACGGTAAATACGCCACAAACACTGGCAGCTAGAGCGTCAGCTTGCCAGCCCGCCTGCTGCCCCCTCGCTGTCTGCCCTCAAGAATTCCTTCGGGTCGGCCATATTTAAAGCTAAAATATATCTAGCGCAAAATTCCAGCAGACAAGGCGCTCGATTCGAGTTGAATTCGATGCCAGCGCAGAGAACTGAACTGAAGTGCGACAACGTAGCTTCCTATAAAACGGCGACATTTTTATGGCACCGCAGCACTGCAGTCTCGCCACGGATCGATATAGCGCGAGTAAGCGAGACGTGTGTATATCTCCAGTCTGCTCGGGCAGTTCGTTGATTGGCGTTGCCGGCTGCGCAAAATCCAACCCAGTCCCTGCACCAACACACACACACGGGTCAGACAGAGGCAGTGCGTTATATTTGATTTATTAGCATAAGCAGAGAGTGCCGTCTAGTTGTCTCTTTCTGGCCGCCTGCGATTGCCGAGGCCACTCAGTCAAACTGGTTTGCAAATGCCGACACACTCATACGAACGAACGACGGCACGCACACACACAAACACAGCCACAGACAGAGACTCGTTTTTCTAGCCACCCTGTCTCAGTCCGGCTATGCTTGTCAGCATTTCCAGCGACAGTCAGTCTCTCATTCGACTCTCGTATTCGCTGTTGTCAGCACACGCGCGCACGCAACGCAACGGCCTCACCTTGCCTCGCCCTCGCCTTTGCCTCGATTCGGTTTCGTTTCGGCTCGTTAGCGTTCTCGTTCGTGCCTCGTCATCTCGCAGCAGCCAAGCAACGCGCACCTCGAACAGGTTTCGCCGTCGTTCACTTGGGACGGAGAAACAGAAAGGTGCTCAATTCCGTGTAGTGTGGAGGTATTTTTTTCGGCGCGCTGATTTTTTGCCAACCACAAAACAAGAAAAAGAATTAATAAGAACTGAACTTACTATTAAATACTTGCTACACACACTTACGCACACACCTATGTACACACAATAATCATCACTAAAAGCCACATTTCGCGACGCGGTTAAATTCAAGTGTTTTTAAAACAAATAGAAATTCGTGACATTGGAAACAACGCAATTTCCAGCTGTTTCAAGTGTAAACTGCCAAAAAAGAAAAGTAAAACGAAGTTGGCCTACAAAAAATCTACAAATAAAAGTTATACAATCGTAAAACCGCTTATAAGAAGTGCAACATGGTTTCCCAAAAAATGTTCAAAAAAATCCAAACAGAAATCTAAATACAAAGAGAAAGATAAAAATGTGGTAAAGCCGATATGCAAGAAAGTGTACGAAAGGGGCCAGAAGACAAAGGTATTCAAAAGTTTCTACGGACGACATTTGTGTAATTGCGGCATTTAACGAGGATCTGCAGGATTTAAACGTAGCTAGAAAGAGTAGACGTAAACCCAATCTCTCAATTCGACAGAAGCCTTACGCGTAGAATACGTAAACTACGTGGCTTTTACCGTACTACGAACACCTCTTGTATGTTTGCGGTTTCCTCCTGCTTACGCTAAGGAGCCTTTTTTAAAAAACACATCCAAAAACTTCTCTGGACATGCTGACCATGGAGGCAGATATGAAGGGCGGCATTCTGCACGCCACAATGCCGCCGCATCACGCCAGTGCCGCACTGCACGGCCATGCCGCCTCGCCTTACTCGGCGCTGGCGCCTCTGATGAACCTGGGACAATCGCATCTCACCCACTCACAGCTGAGCCATCACAATCATCACCACCACCATCACATGGGCGCTCACATAGCGGCCAGCCAGAGCCCGAACGGATTGAATGGCACGAATCCGCTGAGTTCCCTGCAGTCCAGTATGGCCAACACTCTGAATGGCGGCCAGGTGGGGCAACAGCAACAACAGCAAAGTTCCCCGCTCCACAGTTCCAGCGAATTAAGTCCCACCCAGAGCAGCATTGGCAGTCATCACATGACATCGCCAGTGAGCCACCAGCAGCAATCGTCTCATGGCCAGCAGCCGCAGCAGCATCCCACGCATTTGGCCGCCGGCTCCGCCCTGAGCAGTATGACCGGGAGCAACAACAACAACAACAGTGCCACGGCCAACAAAAACCAACAGCACGCCGATCGTGTGAAAAGGCCAATGAATGCATTTATGGTCTGGTCGCGAGGACAGCGCCGGAAAATGGCCTCGGATAATCCAAAGATGCACAATTCGGAGATCTCGAAGCGTTTGGGTGCCCAGTGGAAGGATCTGTCGGAGGCGGAGAAGCGTCCGTTCATCGACGAGGCCAAACGCTTGCGAGCTGTGCATATGAAAGAGCATCCGGACTACAAGTATCGTCCCAGACGCAAGACCAAAACCCTGACCAAGACTAAGGAGAAGTATCCAATGGGAGGTCTGATGCCTGGCCAAGCCGTGGGTGGTGGCGGGGGAGGAGGTGCCGTCGGCCCGGGAGGAGAGCCAGTCACGCCCACTCGCGGACAGGGTCAAGGACAAAGTCAATCACTGAATGGAAGCGGCGGAGGCGGCAGTGCTGGCAATGCGGCTGCAGTGGCGGCCGCAGCAGCGGCTGCCCGCCAAGATATGTACCAGATGAATGCCCCCAATGGTTATATGCCCAATGGCTACATGATGCATGCAGATCCCGCCGGTGCGGCGGCCTATCAGACGCAGTACATGGGTCAGCACTATGCCCAGCGCTACGACATGGGCCACATGTACAATAATGGCTACGCCATGTACGGCACAGTGTCCGGCGGACAGACTTCGCCTTATGGCAGCAGCTTACAACAACCCGGTTCTCCCTCACCCTACGGCTCCAGCAGCCTACATCAGCAGCCTGCATCACCCACTCCCTACGGCGGCGGCGGCGGCGGCGGAGGCGGAGGACAAGTCTCCTGCCAGAGTCACAGTCCCAGCGATTCGAGCATTAAGTCGGAACCCGTTTCGCCCAGTCCCAGTGCCATAGCGCTCAATAATAACAACAACAATCATATTATGAAGCGAGAGTATGTGACGTCGGCAACAGCAGCCACTGGGGCAGCCACTGCCGGCAGCGAGCTGAATCATCTGATGAATATGTATCATCTGCCGGATGAGCAGCGCCATTTGCTCCACTACCAGCCAACAGGCTCGCCCGACCTGCAGCAGCAACAACATGCGGCCATGCATCAGCAACAGCAGCAGTTGGGGCAACAGCAACACCAACAGCACCAGCAACACCAGCAGCAGCAGCATCAATTGCATCAGCAATCGCTGAGAGCAATGGCTCCACTGGCACATATGTGAGAAATGGCCAGCGCCTACGGAAGCCTGACACCGCCGCCGCCGTCAATTGCTGCTGTCAGCGGTTATATGCCGACGGCAACACAGCAGCAACAGCAACAGTTGCTCAACGGCCGGCCTAGCCCAACGGCCTCGGGGTCGGGTCGTTCCTCGGCGCATTCTAGTGGCCATACAGCCGCGCATTCACCCGCCTTGGCGGCTGCTGCCTATCAGCTGTCCACATCCGCCGCCTCCTCATCGTCGTCGTCTGCCACGGCCAGCATGCTGGACATGCATCAGGAGCAACAACAACAACAACAACAGCAGCAGCAACATCTTCACTACCAGCAACAACAGTTCCATCAGCAACAACAGCAACAACAGCAGCAACATCAGCAACACCATCAGCTTTATCATCATTATCATCATCATCCTGGTCATGAGACAGTTGTGGGCACTGCTGCTGGTCTACTGGATATATCCACATTGTAAATTATTGAAAATATTAACTAGAAACTCCACTCCCCCCCCATACCACCCCCCACTAGACATATTTAATTTAACAAGAACCGAGCGGGAGAGAGTTTCGACTGGTTGAAATTTCACCAGTTTGAGCTCTCCTTAAACAAAAACACACAAAGTTTTAGCTTTAGTTTCTAAGCAAACTAAATTAGTAATTAGCTTGTAAGTGTAACTATAATTGAATCGGAAATAATTTAATTCTAAGCCTACGCACTGTTGTACCACGAAAAACAAAAAAAAAACAAAAAAACCAGAGAAAAGAAATGAAAACCATTCCACTTTGCATTTCCCATTCTACGAGTACATCTACTTATACGACAATTGTGTGATACCAAGAAATTGTTGCAAATACTAAAAAAAAAACAAATTTTTGTTTAATTTCGTTTCGTTTTTCCATTACTTCAACATTTTGCTGTACAAAGTAACAACAAAAAAAAGTATATTAATCTGTGCGTTCACATTTGAGAATAGGAGAAGGAGACAAGGAACTCTTATATGAAATGCTGCAAAACACATTCTTTTTTATATAAATTCTCTTAATGCATTAAGTAATTATAATTATTATCTATTATATAAAAAGCAAAAAACAAAACAAAAAAACAAACAAAAAACAATTTAATTATTAATTATGCTTACGAAAAGGAAAATACAACAAATACAAAACACACAAACACACACACACACACAAAATAATTGTATTGTATTAATTATTATCTATATGAGACAGAAAGGCGAGAAAGAGAAAAAGGCAAGAATCTACCATTAACAAATAAAAATGTTAGTAAACCTAAAAAAAATTTAGTAAAAACAAATAAATAAAAAGAAATGTGAACGTAAACCATGGAGCTAGGCAACAACAACAACAACAACAATAAATTGCCAAGCTCTTTGAACAGCAAAAACAAAACAAAAACCAAACAAAAATAAAAGCCACAAAAATCCGCAAAAAAACAAATAAAAGAAAAATCTTTACAAAAAATATAAAACAGACAAATCTTTATTTTCCCTTTGATTCTAATTGGGGTTTTCAGCTGAGGGGCTCCAAAAACAAAGAGAGAGAGAGAGAACTTCCCCATACAAACGAAAATACAAACATTTCTACATACCTAAATATCAACACACACATATGTATGTGTATAGGTGGATTCCACACCCGTTTAAAATCATTTTTTGAAATAAAACTTTATGAATGTAAATTTTCTACTCAGCTCTCAAGGTTTCATAATCGAAAATATTGCTCAAGGGATCAACGAAAAAAATAAGTTGAAATGCAAGTTGATATTTGAGATTTATTGGTTGCTTTTTTATGGTCCCCATTTAGTTCCGTCAGAATTTAGAGGTGATTTCATCCCATGATTGAAAAAACTTATTCACTAATCAAATTTCGTATAAACATCATAAAATCGTCTAGCATTTAATGAACGTCATTAACAAGTTGTATAAACTTAGCTCGAACTCAATCGAAAAACAACAAAAATTGTCAACACAAACATTTACACATTGTCTTGAAATTCTACTTCTTTGTCAACCCAAATATTCGCAGTTCAAACTTTAGAACCCCAAATGGGAATTACCATTTTAAAAGTTTTAGAACTTACTTAACGTTACTCCATTTTTTCATCGGTAGTATAGTAAATATATAGTAATAGTTTTTCGATGTCAAAAAAAATGTCCTTACTGTGTGGGTTCAGTTCTTAAAAGGGTCGAATCTATATGTATGTTAACACAACAAGTTAAAACCGCCTTTAGCAAATTTCACCAATTATATATATAAGTCTAAACCGGTCTCCAGCTGAACTCAAATATGTAATGTATTTGCAGACCGAATGTAAATAGTGTATGTACTATATGTACGTATATCGTTCAATGTAAATAGTGTCTGAAATCTATTTACCGATTCATCCCCGAAAATTATACTTGTCAGTTTCATTTTTGATAGAAACGATCGTTCTGATTATTGAGCTGAAGCAAATTGTGTATCATCTGGTTTTGACTTATTAAAGGTAAAAATTATTGGGGCGATGTTGGGCTGTCAGATTGAGATTTGTAAGGGAAATTGGTATTATTATAATGTCATCTGTATAGTATTTTTTTCCGAATTGCATTTTGTCAATGATTATATCTAATTTTCGTGACCGGAAGGTGGAGTTTTGTTGCTGACACTGTCAAACTAAAACTAATAATAAATCTGGACCATGATGTGTACAAATGTTTGATACAGGGTGTCCTACAAACTAAAAAACCCTTCACCAACCACACATATTCTCCCCGTCACTTTTATGGCTTATCGCCTCTACCCCTCTACCCTCTATATCTATATCTCCGTCTTTAATGACCTTATCCATCCAATCTTTGATATCTACTCTGAACGGCTAATTTATGCTTTAAGCCACATCACAAAACCCACGCAAACCCAAATAAAACTCGTAAAAAATTATGATATGTATTATTAATGAAAATTGCAAATTCAAAGCGATGGGCAGAGGGAGAGGGACAGAGAGAAAGAGAGAGGGAGACAACTCTGAAAACAAAACTTTATTATTTGTAAATATTATACACAGTTTACTCTACTTTATTTATTATTATTTTATTACTTTTGTTGCTGCTGCTGCCATTCTGTTGCTGATTATAATAATTTTCATAAATGCCATTTGCCGCACAAGGAAATTAATTGAAATGAAAGCTTTTTGTGGTAAATATTTTCTATTAAATTGGTTTTTTTTTCTTTCATTTTCCACCTTTTTTATCACTGCCACGCATTTTTTCACAATTTTTTTTTAATTGCAAAAAAATATGCAATCTAAATGAAGTTTTCTTAACTCTTAAAATTGTTTGACAAATTCTTTGTTCTATAATGATGGAAAATTACTGTACATAAAAGTCGTTGTACATAGTGTACATATGTAAGTATATTTTCTACCTGTTCATAGCTGTAAAGATATGTTCCTATTTAGGATTAGTAGCCAAATCTGTCTTGGGACCAGGAGAACAAATAAATCTTCTTTTTATTTTCGTCTAATTTGAGAGAATTTAAATAATTCCAAATTAAATTTCAAAAATTTGATGTAACGGATGAGCGAGAGTATTGATCGATAAGATAGCATTTTTTATTCGAATACAGTTGACACTATTTTGCCAAACTTCTCTTTCCCGTAGCAGTTTTCAATATTTGATCGATCCGCTCCGTGATACACATGACATTATGACGAATTTTAATGAAATTGATGGATCAGAAGTCGCTCAACTGGGTACAGGGTATCGATAGGTCGGCGAACCGATTAAAGTTATGAAAGTTAAAGTTTTGTAGATTTTCAAATGTTTTGTTAACTCATATCTATGCACAAAATAGTTCATAAAGAGGCTCATTAAAAATATGTTTGAAATAAAACCAAGATGAACAAAAGACAAAACGAAACCGAGTTTGCATTTGTCGTAATTTTGCATTGATTTTCATAAGCCGATCTTGATCTTTGATGGTTTTGAGGCCTGCTGTTGAAACGTGAGAAGTTGTGGCACTATCCACCGTTTCTGTTGTTGTCCACAAAAATGTTTACTACATGGATATAGTATGTTTTATGGGTGTCATTTGTAACCTGCAATGCGAAGAGATAACCGATCAAAAAGCGAGTTCGAGTCTGAGTTCGTTTGACATGCAAATCGCTAGAGATCGTTTTGTTTTGCTTTTCAGTTGGATTTATTTTTTATTTTATTTTTTTTGGTTTTTGTATTTTTGTTTTGCCTTTTTCTTTTGTCATCATTCAGCTGTGTTTGCCTTGTGGTTTTTACTTCTAATTAGCTCTGAAATTTCATTCTGTTTTTTTTTCTAGCTTATTTGTTTTTGCTACCCTTGTTGCCATTTGTTGCAATCAGTGAGAAAATTAATCGAAATCAGATGACGTTCAAAGCATTTTGTTTTCATGCCCTGTATTCAGAGCCTCAAAGGGTATATTGACTTTTTGATCATCATTCATTAACAAAACAAAAAACACTTTAAAATCAAGTATGCAAGCAGATCAAGTTTCTCTTCAAAAGTCTTACAATTATCGGTTCATTTCCTCTACCATATACTTAACAATATATGTATATATATACTATATGTGAATATAGTCAAATGCAGATATGAGATCAGATGACAATGTGTTGATCTGAACGTTCGAATTAAATTTCCCACTTGGTGAAGGGTAACTTCAAGTCCATCACACACTGGTTTCCTCTGCCATTAAAATTAAATACTAATCTCGTGTTTAACAATAATTTCTGGTAATTTCGGTTCGACAGGTGCTTGATTTTTCAATGCTGCAAGATGGCTGAGTCATCGCCCGCTATTGATCGTGAGAGTTTTTTTTTAAATTGACACATTTAGTTAACATCATCTACTACTTTCCTTGTTCTTGGATTGCTTTTACTGTTAACTAAACACTTTTTGGCAAATACATTCTATTCAAACTAGAAAAGTCTTTATTATTTTATACTGAATTCCAATATCTAATTCTTAAAGAACGTTTGAGTGTATGTACCTTTGTATTAAGGTATGTATAATAGTTGGGCAATTGTACTTGTTACTATAAACATTCGTCTATATTATGTAACTATTTGAATGAACGGCGGGAATGATATACTCACACAATCATAATTTAGGCACATGCATGTGCTTTCCTGCTTATGTGTGTGTGTGTGTGTATTCAGGTAACATTTGTATTGACAAAATCACGAGTTATGTTTATCCGATTTTCTAGAAACCCAGGAATATGATGTACTGTGCATATATTTATATACATTATATACAGTTTGGATACGATTCTCCAAGAAAACAAGAAATTATTCGCATTTTACGGTTTTTTTGTATGACAGCTAAATGATATAGTTGTCCGATCCTTTTGAAAATTTCAGATAAAGTAACTGGGGTATAAAAAAACTGATATATATGAATGACTTTGACTGACTTCTAGGAATACTGATCTTGGTTATTGTTTGCAATCATTTTCATTTCATCTTCGATTAAAAAAATCTAAAAATAATTTTACTTTTTACATTATTTATGAGATTGATCCTTTATCATAAGTCAGGTCGGTTTTCGTTGGTTTAATAATATCGAAGTGAAATTCATGCTATTTCAATTCTGATGTAATTTTAATATGTGTGTTCATTTTAGCATGATGATTGTTACATTAATTATCGGACGACAAACGGCAATTACCAAGGAAAAATCCTTCGAATCAGGAGCCGGGTATCCCCTCGAAGGGGTGTCCCCTACAACAATCAGATGCATTGCAGTCTAGAACTAGCCAACTCATTAAACTTTAACAATAGCCAAAGTTGGCAAACAAATGGCCAAAACATAACCCAATTGCGGGGTCGAGGGCGAGGGGAGGAGGTGGCCCTGCCGCGGCCGTTTAAAGGGCCTGACACATTTCAAAACTAGGTTAACAAAGTCAAGTTGACTCAATAAGCCCAAAACTGTAACCAATCCGGGGAAGTTGGGCTTGTTTCGTGTTTTCGTAGACTTTTCTGTAACATAAGCAAATCGGATTAGTTGACAAAAATCCAATTAGTTGTGGGGCACTCCTCTCCCGCCGACTCCCGTGGTCCACCAAACACCAATTCCAATACATTTTCGAATTGAAAAATATATTTAAAGCATAAATTGTTGATGGATGTGTGGCATGCGTAAGGAATTCATAGATCCAACGTGATCGATGAGCCCCAGCCAGTCAGTCAGTCAGTCACCCGAATGATTTATGGGAGACAACACCTTCGGAGCTGAGGAACACATGCAAATTGTCAGACTGCCTGGCGACCTGGCCGAGAGCGACCCGAGTTGACACCTGCCATGCACAAGTGGGAAAAACCCAAAAAAAGGGAAAGAAAATGAACAGGTAGAAACGGTAATGAACCTCTAAAATCCACGCCTCGCAAATCCTCAAACGGATGCTGCGACTCCGTCTCCCTCTGCCCCGTTCGCCAGAGGCTACAATAACATTGAGCTCTAGGACACTGGATAATGCAAAAACAATAAATGCCCAAGCGACACAATGGATATTATCATAATCACCAATAAAATTCTGGCCCGGTCTGCTCCGGTCGAGCCTTAAGCCAAAGACGACTGCGAATATCCAGAAAATCAGGCAACAGGTTGTCAAATTTCAAGTTTATCTGCATAATACTTCCTCCCCGTTGGTTGGAAATAGTAGTTCCTGGTATTCCCCCCCTCCCCTCCCCTCCGTCTCATCGTCGTCTGTTCCCATCTATAGTTCACTCTCTTTCGTATCACCCGCATAGTTTTGGGTTTCAGAGCCTGCATAAAATGCGCAATCTGGCATTCATTCTCGTACCAATTGCTAATCGGTGTCTAATTATAATTTTGCATTTTTATCGTCTGCGGAACAGGGGGGAGGGATCGAGTAGTTGTGGTTTGCCTTGCAATTAGGCATTTAGTCACGCCCTGATTTGTCATTGATATTATGTGTATGTATGTGTACTACGTATGTAGATGGGCGCTCTCTACTAAGGAACGTAGGAACACATGTGTGTAGTGTCGTAGACGCCATGCGGGCCCGATAAGCGGGGAGATTGTACGTGCAGGCGATAGATTTATCCACAATGTGGAATCGTATATAGGTAAATCCTGTTCACCCCTACATCGGAAAGAAAAACACTTATCGATATGTTTCATTTCATTCTAATTGTGGGTAGGATAATCCATATCCAAATCGAGAATCTGCACCTTTTCTATGAAAAAGCAATATCGGTGAATACAATTATGTTGAACCTATTAAAACCTATTATCTACACGTAAATAGAGACGGAATAGGTACGAAAATATTAAGTAGTTGACTTTCTTCCATATGAATTAATATTTCCCAATAATCTATTAGACGATTTTCAAAATGTAGTCTGAATCAATGCGACATATGAAGCTCAAAATCGGACTTGTTATTCGTTTTTAAATTTTAAAAAATGTTAGTGTTTGAAATTTGGAGTTTTTTTTGTTTTAGTAAGATAAGCCTTCATAAATTTAAGGAAAAATATAAAAACTTAAAATAAGTAACTTAGTAATAAAGAAAAAACTAATGTTGATAAACACAAAGTCTTGTCCGTTTTGTCGTTGGAACCACTGTATGTCAGTTTTTACCTCGAGCGACCACTTCTTCACTTCTACTCTTGTCTCTCTCTAAGTCCGCTGTCCTAGTATTCGGTCTGAACATAATAGATGTGATGCATTGGAATCACAAGAAGATAGCTTCAATGGAGAACCAATCGAGAATACTAACAAAAGCTTTCTTTTATTATACACTTTAAAGATCGTAAAAATCGGTTAACTATATGAGCGCAGGCTATGAATATTCATTTGCCACCCTCTGACTCATTTGACAAAAAGTATTCAATTAAGTTTGCGAACAAGCCGCAAACGATGACCTTTTCCATAGATCTTCTCCATGCTAAACTATTCGATCCATCAAAGTGACGAAGCTTCTTAACGCTTTAAATCTCAATCAACGTTATCTAAACAAATGCGTTGACTGTTTTATTAATGAAATGGTGGGTCGAATATCACTTGATTATTTTCCAGTTATCGGCCAAAGAAATCGTAAGACTGAGTTGGTGGGGGCCAAAGAAAGTTTGATAAAAATTGTATTTGGTATTTCATTTTACAGATTTGATAAATTCTACGTTTAAAATCCCATAAAATGACGAGAAACGAATTGATACACTGAGAAAAAAGCAAATGAAATGCGGATAAATATTTTATTCTATCATTTACACTTGTTTCTCTCTGTGTAGAGAGCCCCGTCGCTTTTTGTCATAAACAAATCAGCCGTGGCCAGTCTTGGCCCATTGTTTGGGTCTTTCTAATCCGCTGCCACCTTTAACATAGTCTAAAAAGAAACGGTATTTTGGCGCACGCTAAATTATTAGACTTAATTTGTTATATTTTCTTTCCCCCTTATCGACCATCCTCTCCCCACTCACACACACTTGTCTCTCCCCATGTCTCTCTTTATATCGTCTTTTATATTCGTTTCGTTGGGTATTTAAAATATTTTCATGTCAGCGCTTGGATTTCTTTTGTTTTGTGAGCTGGCTTTTAGGCCTCGATGTGTGAAAACAGTTATTTTGATTTGTAGATTTGTTTGTTTCGATTTAAAAACCTTAACAATTCTAATATATGAGCATCTACTTTTGCTGTTGTTGTTGTTGTCGAGTTGAACCTTTAATTTATGTACGAACAATCAAGTTTACCAAGTCAAGGAATTATATTTATGGACCCTGATTGAGATGCAACCAAAGTTGCTCAAAGATGTTTCTGTTTCGTATTTAGTTTATAGACCAATGTGATGTCATCTGTTTGGTCTTGTCTCCATTGAATTGGGCCACCCCACAAACGTTTGAATGTATGTCTATGTATATGTGTGTGGTTATATTTTAATTTCCGATTATATCCCTATAATTAAGTTTTTGGCCCAGCCCCAGAGCTCTGCGCACTTCCACAGCTTATGTATTAACTTTTGTATCATGTGATTATATACTTGCCATATACATATATATATATAACTTATATATGTACATATATATATGTATGTACATCCAAACATATTGCATATGGCCAACAATTGTACACAGTGTACAGCAACAACATAAGCAAATTAATTAAAGTTGCCACTTCAGTTGAATTTTCCAGGTGAATGGTGCGGAACAAATAATCAATCAATCAGTTCACACACACACACACTCACATGCAAATGGAGAACCGTAAGCGCTCGGCCCGCTCCTATCTAGACAGAACAGGCGGACATAAACTCATCTCCATTGGTCGCTCTCTCAGACCATCAATCCCATCAGACAGTCTGTCATTCATTCATTCATTCAGTCATTCAGTCAGTCAGTCAGTCATTCAGTTGGTCAGCCATACAGGCCTGAGGCTTGTCATTGCTGTCGAAATGACGTCGCTTCAACATGGCGAAATGTTCAAAATAAGTATACGGCGGGTGTATGTGTGTAAGTGTGTGTGTGTGTATAAATCTGTGTAGTGCGTATGTGAATTGTACCCCCTAAAACAAGAACAACAACAACACACACACAAACATACCAACCAATTGCCATAACACAGTGGGCCAAAGCCATAAACCTATTATAATTATGCACAAGATGTGAACAATTTCCATGCCATAATTATAGGATACTTAATAATGTTTATAAGGATGGATTATTTCAAATTTCCACTAATTCCAAAATGGAATTTACTAGACTAAGATTAGTGTGAAAATTTCATCAAGATTTTACACTCATTTATCAAATAATTCACGATAATCTAGGAAAACAAGTTGAGAATAAATAAACTTTGAATCTCAGATGAATTTTTTGTTTAACTATCTTCACGCTGCGCATTCACAGTAAAAATTGCTTCCAAATAAAGTTTGTATCACTAATTTTTGGAGGGAATTGATCGTTAGCCCTTTCGAATGACATTTCCGTGACACTTTCATCCCACTGTGGCATTTCGGTCAGGCCATGTTGATTGTGTAGCTGCTGTTGCATTTATCTGCAGCTTTTGCACTCATGCATATGTCTGGGTCTCTGTGTCTGGGGTCTTTGAGAGTCCGAGGTGTTTTTTTCTGGGAGTTTTTTTTTCGTTTTTGGGGGGATCTGGTCAGGTCTCCATTTCGGATGGTCCCACCATGCTGGGCCAGCCGCACCCCGATTCTGTGTACGTTTGAACTTTTCCAATTTGCAAGCGAAAAATTGAAAATGCGATGACTACGACGACTCGAATGTGATGAGGCTGAGACTAAAAGAGGAAAGGCAGCATCAGTTGATGAGGGGGGCACAGAGAGAGAGGGGAGCACATAAAGTAAATAAATGCATACGATTCGTGTGGGTGACTATACCAACATATATATACATACATATCGTCGTAGTACATATAGGAAAAACAATCTGTAGCTGCTTTGTGGCGCTACAAACTGCTGGCCAATGTCGGGGCAATGAAAACCAGTGCAAAAAAATCAACTGAAAATGTTGTTAAGCGTTTGAGTCTGGGCGCGGTTGATTAAAAATATATATGTATATACATATGCGATATAAAAACAAATTGCGAAAGTAGAAACAAAAAATCGACTTGCCCAAATCGAACAACAACAAGAAAATTGTAATTAAAATTCAATTTCTACATATTTGTACGAAGGTGTATGGGATGGGTGACTAGGGGGTCTGACAAGTGCCACGCCCCCACCTGCTCAATTGGCCCAGCCCATTGGCAGGTTAGACCGAAACTTTTAAATGCAAGGGGGCGGGGGAGAGGATGAGAGGGATCTCTTGAGTTGTCATGGCGCCGTCTGTCAAGAGTGTGCAATTTATTTAATTAGATGCATAAAAACTCATTAAGATAAGAGCCTGACGTCGACTTTGGTTGGCTCCACCCAGCAGCCAGCACCCTCCCCCCCACCCCCCTTTGCTATTGCTCTCCCGCGTTCAAGTGCGCGAATCAACAAATGCGCCAAAGTGCAGCCCAGAAACCCAAGCCCGAACCCAAACCCGAACCCAAACCCAAGCCCAAAACAGATCCACTCAGAGGAGGAATAATTGTTATGCTCACTTGCCAGCCAGTGGAAAAAGTAGTGCCAGATGAAGAGATGAGGTCCAAAGGCAGCAGATGGAGGTGGAAGTGGAGGTGGAGGTGGCTTCACTGTTTTACAGGTGGGAGAGACTTACATAGGATTGAGCTCTTTAGCTTCAGCTTTAGCTTCTCTGCTGCAGCCCAGAGAAACTCTCTGAGTAATTAACTTGAGCGACGACGACGACGACAATAAAATGCCGACTTAATTAAGTGACACAAGTGCTGCAACTTGTTGTTGTTGTTGTTGTTGCTGCTGCTCTTTTACTTGCTGCCTGCTGGAGTTTAGTCAGAGGCAAGTACCAACTTAATATATATGTACATAAATTTCTTGTGCACTTTGCCAAACAGCAGAGAGAAGTAAAATTTATGAAATTTCATCAAAAGGACTCAACGAAAACTTGCATCAAAGTGTTAATTCGTTTTGAATGCCAAATGAATGGAGCTACTTATCAAGTAGCAAACGCAACTTACTCACACTCAATCGATCTGCATGGAGAAAGAGAGAGAGAGAGAGAGAGAGAGAGAGTGAGAGAATTCTCCAAATTTTGACCTAATTTATATTCTTCCTTTTTCTTGTACCTTGAATACAACTGATTAATCCTAAAGATAATTGTAAAAAACGAAAGCTCAAAATATCTTGGATCGGCAAGAATCAGCTATAAATTATAATAATGCTTGCCAATATTAGTATGATAGCTATATCTTATAATCATCCGATTTTTCAAAAATTTTTCTGTTATATAGTTTGTGTAAAATTTTAAAATATTTAGTTTGCTGATGATCGCATAAAAAACGAAAAGGTTTATTATTATTTTACTATTGTTGGTCCGATTGTTCCTATGGAAGCCTTATAATATGATATAGTAGTCCCAACTAGATCAAATTTTGGCGCGGACGTTTCAATATACATAGTATAATAAACATATAATATAAATGATAAATTTCATATCAATCCCTTTAAAAAACAATAAACTTATTGATCTAAAACTTTATTCTTTGCCCGATGACCGATGGGAGCTATATGGTTTAGATGTCCGATCCGGATTCAACTTATCTTCATCCTTATTTGGAAATTGAAGCTTAGGACAGAGCTCAAAAAATATATGGCTGATATTTATAGACATCCTCCTTTCCAAATGTTCTTATTTCATACTTAATTAAATCCAAAAAAAAAACCTTTAAAATATTAGAATAAAGAGAATGTTGAAATTAAAAAACTTAAGTTTGGTTATCAATAATCGTGTCTGTATAAGAATGAAGAAGAGCCCTAAAAAGTTCCAAATGATCGTAATTTGGAGACTGCATTTAATTGGCAATTGATGTAAAATTCAAATAACTTTGCTTTTTTTACCGATTGCCGACTCCTCTATTGTTGTAATTCAATTAAGCTAAGCTCGGTTAATAAAAAATAGATAAGCTGGCCCAGTAGGCTGAAGCACTTGAAAAGCGTTGCGAATTCTTTGAGCACTTTTTAATCACTTGAGCTAAATTAGTTTTCTGCCACCGGGTAAATCCGAATTCGATGAGAGACACGACTAATGAACATGGAACCAATCGACTACAAATTCGATGCTTAAAAAAGGGGCCCTAAAAATGGACAGCTGCGGTTAGAGGCAGTGGGATAGATAGAGTTGACAGTGTGTCAACAGACCGCATAGAAACGCGAGCAGGGGGACATAATGAGGCGGACTTGAGGCAGGGGTAGGGACCGGGGTCAGGGACACAGGGCCGTAGTCGGGGTGGTGGGCTGCAGTTTCACTTGATTGACATGTCGCCGTCGGCTGGACGCTGACTTGCACGTCAATTAAAACTAACGACGCAACGAGGCAATGGCATTCGAGAGTGACAGCGACAGCTTCAGGATGAGGACGAGGACGCCGAACTGGGAACTGCAAACTGTGAAACTGCTTTGCCTGGGCACACTTTAATAGGCTCAAAGTGGATTTTAATTTTATTTGATTTCATTTGATTTGATTGCACTGAAGGCACAGGCGCATGGGCACGGGCTCAGCATGAGGTCCTGGGGGTGGTTGATGTTCTTGCTCGACCCTTTTGGTCCGTCACCCCCTCCACCCCTTGATTTGACTTGAGCTCACGTTACGCCGTAGGATTACAGCGTGTTCTTGCGGCTGACACCGCAGCTGCTGTTGCTGTTGCTGTAGTTGTTGCTGTTACTGCTCTGGACAGTAATTCGCATTATTAGCGCTAGACTGACTGGTGGCACACACCAATCAAGTAACCCAAATCCAAGCCCAATCAAAGCCCTCGCCTCACTCGACGGCCTGGAAGTTCCCACGCAGTATTTTGGCTGGATCTTGGGAATCGGAGTGGCCTCAAAACCTGCGGCGACACAATGTGTTCTCGTTTGATAAATTGGGTGCCAAACTTAACAGCAGTAGCAAAAGTTGTGAAAAGTTAAACGTTCGATTATGGATGGCCAAGAGGCACGCAAAGCTCCCTCCATCCACCAAACAGAGAGAAAGAGCAGAGAAAAAACGAAGCCAGGCCAAAGAGAAATTTGTACTTTGCTATAACTTTGATTACCTGTCTGTCGGAATTTAGCCTCTGGCCAATTGCGTTTCGTATCACAAGTAGATACATACATACATATACATATACATATAAGTCATCCGAAGTGCTTCTTCAAAAACGCATTAGCCACTTCACACCCAAAATGAGCTCTGCCCTCTGATGCCAGACACATTTATATTTGCATTTGCCTCGCTTCGCGAATGCCTCGCCAATTTATTGTCATCGCGAGCCGGCATTTCATTCATTCAGCTACCAGCCATTGTCCTGGTCCGCCTAATCCTTGCCCCCCCGAGCGCATTGCTCCTCACTTCACTTTGGCTTCATATCTTGCCTAACGACTTCCGTTTGAGCTTTGCGCACGCGCGACTCTGGCTTTTGGGTTCGGGGGGATTTCTGGGATCTCTCGTCGTCGCCCCCAAAAACTTATCTCTGTCGTCTCCTGCGCCCACAGTTTTTAATGATAATCTCTTGAGTTATGTGTTTTTAAATATAATTTCGTCTGTTGGCGTGCAGACGACGTAGCCCATAATTCACATAGCGCCAAGACCAAGTCACGAACTGTCTGACATGGAAACGGTGTAACGAGGGCACATAAGCGGAAAGAGTTCTCTGGCCAAGATCCCATATGTTGACATGACTTACAAGAGCATATTGTACACTCCCACGGCCGGCATATTAATTGCCTCAAAAAGATAATGACTGGGACAAATGAAATTGAGTGCAAAAAGTGCAAACAATATTCAGGAGCTCAACAAAATACACTATCTTTAAGGATTCCAACGAAGGAGTCGAATGTGGAACATGATATTTGTATTCCTAGTGTGAGTAGATACGCCTCAAACATTGCCGACCCTATAAAGTATATGTGATTCATCAGACGAGTCAGTACCAAAATCCTTCAATCCGTCTGTTTATATAAAAACTAATCTCTCAGTTTTTCAGCTATTTAAATGAAACATCGTTTTTATGCTTTAAGGCACAAATATTTGTTGGATCGGTTTACTTTGCCAGCGGGAATCGACCTTAGAGCCTTGACCTTCCACCTCCTTATTACATTCTGGCGTCTTCAGCTGAGTACTATCTCCCATCTTCAGGTTTTTCAATACGAAAAACTTTATCAAACACAAGTTTGCAAAAATTTATTATTTAGAAATCGGACGACTATATGAAAACAAGAAAAGTTTTAGTAAGAAAAACTGTATTATTTGGGAAGAATTTGAACCCAATTTGGAATATCCAAATGTATGTACATACATAGCTTAACATATCGCTTGAGGTAGTCGATATAATATCCAAACATTAAGCCCATGAAACAAGCGGTGTGAAAGAGGTTGGAGTAACTATTTGACACAGAAAGCGAGGTCCAAACATATAAAGATTTAATGGTCAAGGGCTGGAAAGGGTATACAAATGTCTTCACAGCTTAAGTTAGCTTCTTTGACATCTCATTTTCGCTAACTCAGTTATTTAAAAGCATTAAGATCTTTTCTGACTCATAGTTGCAACTTAAAATGAACTTTTGGGGTCATATTTGTTGCATAATTTGGACCATTATTTTGCTTACCAGCGAAAGTTCTGGTATGTAAATCCTTACACTAACTTATCGAACCTAATCAATCGTTTTGAAAGTTATATTACCATGGAAATTTTAACTGTTTTGACTTGCTTTGTCACGTTTAGGGGACACATACATTGGCAGGCAACCATGGCCATATGCTCATTTCTTTGGCCAATAATTACAGTTTCTGATGGGCCATGTTGGTGACAGAGTTTTGCGCAACACATTTTGCCTGGATCCTGGCCGAGAGACAATAGGCAAGAGACTCAATTTCAATAGCTTTATTGCTACATTTGATGACGACGACGATGATGATGATGATGATGATGACAATGGGCATGGCCCATAGAAATTTCTTGAAGACGTTGACACGCTTCGCTGGGCTAAATACACACACAAATACGCACAACAAACACACAAACAGACGGAGATGGAGACGGAGAGGAACTCGATTTGGTTGCATGTGCAATTGTTTGTTTGTTGGGTTTTGTGTTTAACAATTTGTTTGCTCTGTCACACGCACATTGTGCAGAACCAGGGCTGCTAATTGCACTTGTTGATTGTGTGTATATGTGATAACAGGTTGCCAACTTGACTAACTTGGCCAAGACAAGCAGCGCTCTCGCTCTCTCGATCTAACTATCTCTCTCTCTGCTTGCATAAGTGCCAATGCATAAGACAAACTTTTGTCCGACTGTGCTTAAGTGGGCGTGTCGTCCAGGCCAACACCAATTGTCCACATGTTCGACTTGCTACTGCCTCCTGCTTCCAGTTGTCTGCCTCCCGTTTCCCGCCTCCTGCTGCTGCTGCTGCTACTTGATGACAAACAAACTTAAGTAGGTAATTTGCAACTAATTTTCAAGTGGGCAATTCAAGTTGGACGCGTTGCCATTTGCCATCACAGTTACAATCTACAATTGCTCATACGCAGTGTTGTCACTAGCTTTCTGTTCGACGATTGTGCCAGAGTGTGTGTGTGTGCGTGTGCTCGCACACTTGTCCTACAGGTGTCACACTTTTTCGCGCTTAATGAGTCCGAGTTGTCCCTACGATAACTGTTGGCATAATTAGGACAAAATTCAGGTTTTCGAGTGGGTCCATTTAATCATTGATTTATGGGAAATGGAGTATACGGAAATATTCGCTTATTTAAAAAGAGAGCATTCAACTTTAAGATGTAAGGCTAATGGGTAGATAGAAGTTCCTTGACATATATCAGAGATTTACCTCAAGGACTTTCTTAACCACTGCAAATATATGACTCTTCTGCTACTTCACTGGTCCTTCCAAGGGATTAACAGTGTCCAATCCTTTCAAACAAATTAAAAGACTCTCCTTGATATTAATGAAATTTCCTGCTGTTGCCCAATATCTTTTACAAAAAATCTATTTCTTGCCCTTAAGAGGCATATTTGCATTATTGTAACTGAAATTTCAGTGTTTTTTCTGAAACTCTATTCGACTTTAATGAGATGGCAAATGCACATTTAATTCAAAACCCAATCAATCAGGTTTTAATATTTATTTCTTTTAATTTTTTTATGTCATCAAATTGAATTGCGGCGTTTGCCTTCTCTCGCATTCCTAAGAACAACTTTGAATGCCAAAAATATGTGAACTTCCCTCGGCATCCTGTTTTATCCTGCTGTCCCCCTGTTGCTCCTGCGCCGGATCCAACCACAAACCCGAGACAAACTTTGACACGCCTACATTTTTGTTGTTTGGGTTGGCAAATAATTTGCCAAGCAATATTTTACAACATTTTTGAGTTAAGACTTTGTCGGCTAATAAAATTTCGCTCAAAAAAAAACAATAAAATTAAATAAAAATTTCACGCAGCTTCCAGAGGGCACGGAGCAGACTTTGGGGCTGGCTGTGCGTGATTTCCGCCCAACAGCGATGCCAATGTCGCCCATGTACGCGCCATTAAATAATTTCCGCCCTCGAAACGAAGTTAGTATCCCAAAAACATCGGGAAAAGTTTCAGAGAGTCACGCATTGATGGCTGCATTTCACAAATGAACTAGAAACATGGCCAGATATCGAGTCGCTGTTTTCAACTGGAACTGGAAATTTGAGAAATGCTTCTTCAAAGATTTCTCCCCTCCAAAAGAGAAGCGAAAAAGGTTTCCTCTATCGATTGGTCGATCATTATTATGCATACCCATTAAAAACTGGCTGCCGCCGCTGCTGCTGCTGCCGTAGTCGCCTCACATAATTAGGGTACATAGCGGTACTTATTATGGGTGTTAACGGTTTCGCAGCGCCACAGCCGGGCCAGATCAGAGACAAAACCCCGAGTTTTCGGAGTTTGCAATCTGCTAGGCGTCCGTCAGCCGAACACAAAAAACTCGACTGTCCACAAAGCTCGAGAGCTCATAGAGTATATAATTTAAGCAGAAGAAAGAGATGAAACTAAAAATCCAAAAATAAAGAAAAAAAAAAACCAACGTCATTTCGTATTTAAAATTATGCACAACACTTAAAAATCAACGCGCTTATTTATTTTCGATCTGTCCGTCCGTCCGCCCGTCCGTCCGTCTGTCTGGATCAGTTTGACAACAAAGTCTGTCGCCAAAACTGGTTTCGAATGAAAATTTCGAAAATGTTTTGGCTCTGCGGTTGGAAATTGAATGCTCATAAATTGTATCTGTTGGTTAGTTAGTTGGATTTGATGTGGCAATGTGTCTTGGTATCTGTGGAGGTTTTCGGTGGAAATTTCTTGACCATTTGGAAAGTGAAAATATCAAATAGAACGAACAGTTACTTTGTCGTAGGTCTGCGACTGATTAAGAAAGTGAACTGACCTAGGAGAATTGAAGTAAAAGGGAAATTTCCAAATTCCCAGAGAAGACAAACGAAGTTATCCTCGATTCCCCCGATAGAGGCGACCACAAACAGGTGACTTACACCTTTTCCCTTCTAATTCGCTATATCCGCCAACATTTCTCCCAATATTTGTTATGTTTATATGTGCTCCGGCTCTCATGAACGCCCTTGGGCCACAACAGCAGCTATTGTGGACCTCCTCGATACAGATAACTTCGCCGCGCAGTTCTATAGAAAAAGCGACAGGCAGTCTAGAGGTAATCTTATCGATCTGCCAGTTAGATCGATAAGCGATTATCTTTCCAAATCAAACGAACCGCAATACATACAGTAGTCGCATTGCAATGATTACCCATGCGTTCCTCCAGCATTGTCTCATATATAGTTCGAATACCGCAAAAATGGGAAAAAATGAAAGCAAGAAGAAAAGAGGAAAAACACAGCAGAGATAAAAATCAAAATTGTGAAAATGGTACGTAAAAATGCTGTGGCACAAAACCAACTGGATTTAGTTCTGAGAATTGTGTGCAGCAACCCTGCCCCCGTCCCCTGTTGTATCTATCTAGGCGGCGGGAACCAACCCTCCTCGACATACTCCTACACGCTGCCTGCTACATCCTGTGTGCAAAGGTGGCAAAAACTCAAATGCTACCTGCGGAGCAGCAGCAAAAAAAAATATGTCCCTAGTCCTGAGAGTAGGTAAAGATTTATTATGCTATACATTTCATGAATGTGAACCGGGTGAGTGAGTGAGTAAGCGAATGAGTGAGTGAGCTGGTGTTTGTGTGAGGGTTTCCCTAGAAAACTACTGCCAACACACACCACACACACACCACATACACACATACCAATACGAACACAAAAGGTGTGCGCACACCATAATGGCTGACAAAAAGTCGGCCTTAGCCTTTAATAGTACAGAGTTTAACAGCCAACACAAACACGAGACCAAACACCAACAGCAACAACAACAACTAAGTACAACTACAAATACAACTACTACTGACAACTGTCTACACTTAGCGAAATAGTATAGTTATTTAGTATCAAACTTTAATAGCTAAATGAATTCTTTTTGCCCTCTCTCCAGACATTTCTCAATTTGGTTTATATTTTAGGTTGTTGTTTATCTATCTTTCTAATCTAATCTTTCTACTACTTCTAGTCCATTAGGAGCGGTTTCCTGATGGATCAGTTCTACATTGGCTCCCTACAGAAGCCAGCAGAAATGCTGCTAGTGTGCTACTCTGAGCCCCACAATTAGTTAAGGTAATTAAAATAAGAAATTAATTTAAGTTGGACTCTTCGACTCTAATGATTCCCTTTGCAAATCGAATCAAATGGTTGTAACAGATTAAAGGAAACGATATTTTGTGTAGTCCTCTTCGTTAAGTGTAATCCTGAGCTGCATAGACTCCAACAAAATGGCAACGTTCACTTCTCACACACACTTTGCATTGGGGCTTCCTTTCTGGCATTCACACACACGAAAAAAACAGAAAAAAAAGTAAAGAAGGAAAAGTGAAACTATTTTGCCGTTGTTTGGTTAAGCGTTTTAAAGTCTATGGCATCGTGGAGGATGGACCAAAAGGATGAATTTGAAATTTTATGTGTAAATGCCAATTAGCATAACAAAAAGAACTAGGGAAACAGGCAGCACAGTGTGCAAGAGGCTAGACCTAGACCTATTCCGAGTATACTGCAATAAATGTTCGTATTATCTCCCAGACCTTGAGACCGTGAGGCAAATGAGTATATGCAGACTTCAAAAACTCAGGTGTCATTCGCATGGTCTCGCTCTTGTGGGCGAGACGATAATTTGATGCTCACATTTCCCGCTGTCCCATCCCCATCCCCATGCCCATCCCCATCCTCTCACCCTTTATAGATGTAGATTATTGTATGTTGGACAGCACAGTTGTCTGAGATGTCAGATACGTTGAGCTCCCAGGGTTTTTGTGTGGGCGCATAAATTTGTTACTCTCCACCACCGATATGAAATTTGAAAAATGTGATAATGCAGGAAATTCTTGGTGTGGGAACAAAACAAATCAAGCGACGAGTAAAAGGCGTAAACGTATTTTCAATCATTAGACACATTCTACGAGTCATCCAACGACTCCTCATCGAAAAGGAAAGGGGAGAGATACATAGTGTTCCGATGCTTCCAAAGGATTTTCCATCAGTCAGACAGTCTTAAGACGTTCCCATAATTTCAATATCTGCCCAATCATTATCGGTTTGATCTTCGATTTAAATGATTAACTTTTAGCTTAGGGTGTCATATAACACAAACTCTAACCACGATGTTACCTTAAGTTCATTCGGACCGATCTTATGCATATGCATAAGCATTGTGATTTCTTATATGTATTTATATCTTTTGAGCATATGTTCCCCTAAATCATTAAACGTAATGAAAAGCAAACGCCATAAAAATTCACAGAAATTTAAATTTCTAATAATAATGCCAAGAAATCCACAAACTATTAAATTGAAAACCAAAATCTCGAAAAAACACAAACTGTTAAAATGTTTATTCATTGGCAGCAATTTATGTTGTTATGTTTATGTATTTTTAAGCCACTTGAGGGCCTGTTTCTTTGGATAGTGGCCCAACCCATCCATCCATCCAGCTATCCATATGCTATATATCCCACATTTCAGTTTCGGTTTGGGTTTCACGGGGGGATGTACGTACATAGCTCGCTTAAAGGATACGCTGGCTGTATCATCTAATCAATTTGGTTGCCGTGACGTCATCATGACGAATTAACACTTTTTGTGATTTTCACTTCTATTTTTTTTTTTTTTTGCATTAGGGATGGACTTTGCAGGCAACGAGTAAGTGTAAGTACATTCAATTCGTTACGTTTGTTATACATTTTATTCCTCTCCCTCCACACGCCACTCATCCCCCTCCCCACCCCTTACACCAAGCCATCCCTTGTTGTGTGCCTGTGCGTCTGTGTGAAGTGGTTGAGGTGAAGTGCTCTGGGTTGGATTTGTTGTTTTTCTCTTTTTGGGAGAATTTCGACGATGACAGTGACTATGTAAGTTTTGCATACCCTGTAAAAGTCAGGGTATATTGGGGAGTTATGCTGTGAAGTGAACATTTTATTTCATGTAGATTTTATTTATTTTAGAAGTATGACGTAGCTAAAAGTGAACTCAGAGGGTTACGTTTGCTTTACAGGGTATCTGGTGGTCGGCACCCCGACTTTACTCAGAGTTTTTTATTATGGATGAGTCGTAGCATTATATTCTTATGAATATTAATTGGCTCGATGTTAGAGTTTTGGAAATAAATTTATGAAACAGGTTGTTACAAAAGTTTATGAACATTTTTATGTATGAATTTACTTTAATCTTTTTACCATTCCTACAAATCACATGGACGTCATCGGGCACTTGACTAAACAGTCGACACCTAACCATATAGGCGATACTTTCGCCTTTTCCTCAAGTGCCCCATATTGGTTCTATTTGTTTAAGGTCATTTACATTGAGTCCAAACAGTGCAAACAGACCATAAAACTGGAAAAATAAATTCGTCGTTCTTCTTCTGTTCGCTCCGAAGGTGTCAAGTGTTAGAAAAGGTCGCCACACTGCACTTGACAATTGTCGGTCAAGTAAACAAAACTTGAGTTTGACTGACAGGCGGTGGCAAATGAGATAATAAATAAGTAAGTAGGTAAAAAGGAGAATCGAGTGAGAAATATATGTGGAAAATAGAAAGACAGTGGGTCATAAATGTTGTGGGCGTAGCAGTACCCCCTCCCCTCTCTTCACAGATTTGATAAATCGGGAAATCTGCCAACTACTTAGGAAACATAAATGTTAAAGCCTACAGGAACTAGTAATTTCAATGGGTATCTCTCTTTTTAATATAATATGTTATAATATGCATAAATCGCTTTAATTGGCATATTACCGTCAACGTCAACCCAAATGCTCATCAAAGGATAATATCCTTTTGCGGTTGGCAGCTAATTAGGCGCACACGCAATTCCACCTTCTGTTAAGACTGTCTATCAAGCGGATTTCGGACTGTATTTTTGTAACTTGATACAATTTAAGCAAATGCTTGGAGGCCAATTAGTTGCTGTGGTTGTCAGGGTAGCACCTACACACTCACTCACACACACGCACACTCCAAGCCGCACATGTACCCCATGGCTTCAATACCTTGCCAGTTGCCAAGGTGCACCGCCAATTAAACTAAGTTGCAAGGAGAATGGGACGCAAATGCGACTTCGATTTAGTATGGCAAGTTATTCCAAATAAAATCGAGAAATATGTATATGCAAAAATGTATAAGTAATATACATACAACTCGAGCTCAACCATCAACCATCGTTGAGTGCCGAGTGCCGTGGTCCACTTGAAATTATGCCAAGAGATGCTCGAGTGGGCACAGCCGCCAATAACCACGCACACAACACTCGCACTCGCACTCACACTCGCACTCAGACCCCAGAAGGAGACCACAAACAACCCTCAACGGACAGCATGTAGTCACTCACATCTTAGGGGTTGGCTCGTAGCTGGAGTTGGAGTTCCCAATCAAAGCCCAGCGGTCCCAGCGATCTTTCTACTTCGCTAAATGTTCGGGGTTAGCCTCTCGCTCTGGATCTGTCAGTCAGTTGCAGGCTCTTGCGGCCTCAACTCAAATTGCCCGCAATTAAGTATTCCATTCTCTGGTCTTCTCCATGAGTTTTCGTTTACTTTACTTTTTTTTGTTGGCATAATTATGGGCTTAGCACAAATTATTGACAAGTGAATTAGAAATCCCTATCAAACAAAATAAATGTGCGTTTTCCTTTGTGCCTTTTTCAGAACTATGTTTAATGGGCATTGAAATGTAAACTGAATAATCGAGGATGTGTGAAAATTGTTCGACTACGACTAGAAAGCAGGAGTGGGGAGGTTTTTGGCTGAACTAGATGGGATGTCGGAATGCTGAATCGGAAGATCTCTGATGGAATGAATCACCGTCTCGGACAGTTCCGAATCCCGAATGATGTATTCCCAAAAGCTTCTCATCTGAAAGAAGTTTTTATTGTTTGGTGTCGATAGCCAGAGACTCTTAAACCCAACTCATCCCCATATAATCCCCAATCACACTTGTCCTCTCTTGCTGCTGGCCGTTTCCTCCATATTTTTGTTACCAATCTTTGGCACTAAACCAAAGATTGACTACCAATTCGATTAGTCATTTATGACTTTGGCCCCCGTCCCCCTCACAATGACATCGCCTACAAGATACCCGAGAGTAAATGCAAACACAACAAGCTGCCCGCATCATCCTTCATACATATGTATATGGAGGAAGAGGTTGGGATTCTCTTGGTTGCGTTCTTTTTTCGACTGTCATTGAGGAGAGATACACAGGCCGAACTGCTAATGATGTTGCTGCCAGTTTGTCTGGTCGGAGCAAGGCTAAGGGCAACGAGAAGAGAAAGAGAAAATGAAAAACAAGATGCTACCTACCCAATGCAAGCTCTACTCTACTGCCTGCCGGCTACCTGCAGAACAGAAATATTTATCGATCGGCATCGGCAAACATTTATGAAAAATTTACTTTCATTACAACGCCGCTGCAACGGCTGCAGCGGCGGACGTCATGAAGTCTGAGGCGGTCAGACCAAGAAGAGTCAGCCGACAACCTCTACAACTCTCCGTGCACAGCATGAGGTGCATCTCTGGGAGGAGGAGGAGGAGGAGGAGGGAGAGTTGCATACGTTATTTTTATAATTTTTATGACCTGATCTCGGGCATTTGTTCCATGCAGTGAATGAGCATAAGCATGAGCCTGGACCTGAAACTGAATCTGAGTCCGCGTCTCAGTCTCTGTCTGTGTCCATCGTAAACTCCTGATGAATCTCATAAATAATATGTATTTCGGTTTATATGCCAGTTGTTTCACACTTCATACACACTCGCTGCCAAGACTATCCATAAAACCTATGTCAAAAAGTTCGATCTCCAAAGTCAATGAAAATATTGGATTGACTTTTCCCCTACTTAACATTTTCAAGCAATTTTCCTCGACAAAAAGAAATGTCAACCTGGGTAACATAAAATTTAGGATCGCCTCGCATAGCCCCCCGGTGTGAGTGAACCAGCTGGACGGGATTCGACTGGGCTAGCGAGTGAAACATGTTTATCTCAGTCGAATCCACGGATCACTGTGGGACCGCAAGAAAAAAGGGTTTGATTTCGATCATTTCCAACACTTAATGTAAACTTGTTTCATAATTAATAAATCCAAAATTAAATGTGACTCAAGTTACTTCAAAAAAGATTATTTTCAAGCAGAGACAAATGGGGAGCATCCTCGATCCTTCTGTATGTACATACTCACATACAATACAAAGGACTATTATGCAACCATAATCCATGAATGTTTTTACTGAAACATCAAACTTTTTATTGAATTTACAAATTTACCAAAATTAATTGGCCTTCTAAGACGATTTAAATGTCCGTGCTATCTGTGAGAATTATGATTGTTCAACAATTAATTTGGTAATGGAGAGATTGATTAAAATTAAGGAATTTATTGTTCAACAAATAATTGGTAATGGGGAGATTGATGAAAAACTTAAGGAATTTAAAATGATTTTCTAATCAGGGTTTCATTTTACTCTTCACTCTAAGCGACTTTTTATTAAACTGTATTGAAATTTGCATACCAAAGTGATATATGTTCGACATCTACGTAACATTTGAAAATAGTTAAACAAAAAAAACAAAAATGGATGAAAAACTATCGCCTAATGGCCGGCACTTAGCCACCGACTAATGCATGTGACCCATCAAAATGGGAGCCCTATCGAGGCCTTCAATCTACATCACATTGGACATAAACTTTCTAGTTGCATTTCATTAACAACATGTCATATTTACCTAAAACTAGTACCGTTATAAGCCCCCCACGGTTTAAAGCCAACTAAGGCAAAATTGAGTTCAAGGCAATATCTAAGTCATCGCACCTAATAAAACGCGATCATAAAATGAGGCGACATAAAAATAAAAGCTCAACTCTTTTGAATTGTCATAAAAACGCATATATTTGATTTGAAAGAAACTTGTGTGTTTTCTGGCCGAAAGATGGGGACCACCAAGACGTCGACAGATTCGTCTCGTCTAGACCCGATACGATTCTAAGTAGCATTTAGAAACAAATTAGAAAATTACGCTAAATGCGATGTTCCCCCCCCAAATGCGATCAAATAATCATGTCACATAACTTAGGTTCAGGGTTAGCCTAATGGTGATAGTATAGAGAGAATGGAGAGTGGAGGTCGTAAAAAGTGTTTCGGACTCAAAGACCGATCATCATAAAGGTGCGAAATGTTTGGAGAAGAGTTCGACCTGAAACCTGCTCTATGTTATTTTGATATGATTTTACGACTTTTTAGTTGATATTTTGTTTCGATTTAACGATCACACGCCTCTGACACACACAGGGCGAACAAATCGTTTAGCACAGAGTTGGACAGAGAGACTGAGAGAGAGATGGGAGACCCACCCAAAATCCAAAAATTATGCAAATCTCTTTAAAGATAATTCTTTTTGGCAGGAATTTAATGTTTAGATCGTTAAAGAAATCAATAAAAATCATTCAATCCGGTTTCCATCACCGAAAATACCAAATACACTCACCAAATATTCTATCTCTAAAGGGTCATTAAAATATTATAAAAATTTTAATTCAAATTGTCATTGATAAGTTTTTTTTTTTTTGTAACGTATCCCATAAAAATTTGCCTATCGCCGAGCAGCGAGAGTTCGGACAATGCCCGCATAGAACACAAAACTATCCGAAGAGCCCGAATATGTGAACCAAACAAAGGCTTCCAATAAGTAAGTAGCTAGAATATGATTTCTTTTAACCACCTTTATGGCATTTCTACCATTATGATCTATTAGTGGGCATTAACTGATAAGCCAGCTGCCGAATGGGCTTTGTCTCCGTAGTTTTTATGGTTTTTTAAGTACTTTGAATATGATGTTCGATATATCAGAAAAAAATAAAACTAGCATTCAATCGATGATTTTGTCCAACCTGTTCGGTCGCCCGAACGTCTAGCTACTATGTCGGCCATCTGTTGCGTCTCCTGCAGTTCCACTTCCCAGTTCCAGGCACTGAAATCCTCTCCCTGGGCAAGGCGAATTCTCGTCCTCCCGCACAGCTTGTGCGTTTTTAGTAGACACCTAGACGCCCTGTTTAGGACATTGGCAGGAAGACTGGTGCGCAGTTTCACAGCATGCAGCAACAGCATTGCAGGTGCTGGCTTACTATACTTATAAGGCCTGACACCATGACTCTAGCAATTTTTGTGAAAGTCATGGTCATCAGAGGGGCCCCTAATGATCCTCAAGACGAAACGTCATTAGTTTTGCACAGCGATCATTTGAAGTGAGCCGCGATTTCTGAAGGGTTGCTGTATCGTTTCTGTTCGTTTTCCGAAATTTCAAGGTTGACAAGGTGTAGGCAAAATGAAACGTGTAGAGAATCAGCTGTCAGAATGACAGCAATTTGAATTCCATCACTAAATTCGGGAATCAATTTATTTTGTTAAGCCGACAGAAATCTAAGTACATATGCAGCACCTAAAATTTCAATCGAGCATTTTAAATGGCTTAGAAATGTTGTATCCTAGGCTTAAATTGTCCAAGCTGGAAAGGTAGGTCAACAATTGGGGTGCAACAAGTTTAGAAAGTCCCTAAACTAATAATAATCATCATCTATTTAGCTGCTAAAGTCAAATTTATCAGTGCCAATCAGGTTCGAGATTCTGAAAAATACGTTGATGAAATTTTGGAGATTGCAATTGCAGAACTAGTGCATATTGCAGTCGAATGCCTCCATAATAAAAGTATTTTCTTGAGGAAAATGTGCGGCACTAAAGGATTTTTTCAGCTCAGTCTTAGATTTTGCTTAAATATTCCATTATCCTTAGAAAAGAAGCTAATCGTTAAAGAGTAAAATCGAGCAGAGATTTAGTTGCCATTTTTTCCTCCTAATGCCCTCTGCAGCTCCTATCGATTTATTATATGTACGTACGTATAGTAAAACTACGTTAAATGTTTGAAAGAAAAGAGAAAATAACTTAGGGCTCACGCCCACTCACTCACACACACACACACACACAGCCTTGCACACACGTACACAAATGCCTTGCTGACACATCAAATGTCGATGGGCGGATGGCCAAACCAATGCCACGCCCAGACCCTAGCAACTAGCACAACAACAACAACAACAACAGAGTAAAAGCGATATAAAAATTTTTACACATACATATGACATAGGGTGTAAATATATATATATGTATGTGTGTGTGTGTGTGTGTGGTGAAGCATTGAAAAAAGTAAAGAACTTCGACAGACGGAAACAGGAAACCGGAAGTCCATCTTGCTCACAGTGTCGACGACAGCAACAGCATCAGGGGGAGGGACAGGGGCAGGGGCAGAAGCTGAAAGCAGGAGCAAAACGACGGCCAAGATATTTTTATGCGTTGAAATTTTTCAGCTGGACCAAATCGCATACATATATCATAAATAAATATATTTATATATATACATATATATATATATATACATACTTATACACCGTGCGTGCGTGTGTGTGTGTGTGTGTGTCTATGGGGAAAAATCACAGCCGCAACTTCAATAATCATTATCAGCACCACGACAGCATTCCTCCTGCCCATGTCCCTTTCTGTCCACCTCCTCCTGCTGCTACGTCTTCTTCTCATCCTTACCAGCGTTGTCCTCATCATCATCATCATCACACTCTTCGCAACATCATGTTGCGGAAACAGATAACGCACGGACACGGCACGGACATATGGTGGCGAAGACGGTTATGAGCGGAGTAGGATGGGTGAGGGGGGGATGAGGAGGGATGGAGCGGACGTTGTTTCCACATAACATTTAATGCTGATAGTTCGGGGAGACTCGACAACTCGAGCTTCAAATTGAAATCAATGATGCGCGAGCTTATGGCCGCCGAGACTGAACCCTGAAACTGAAAACTGAAACCGACTGGAACTGCTCTAATGTAGCTTCAACATATGAGGCATCCATATTCCTCAGCCAACATGCAGGCATGCCCCACAACAAATGATGCGAGCGAATACACAATGTTTTTTTTCCCCCTCTCCCTGTGGGGAGGAAAGACGGTAAGGGGGAAGGCACCCGCAATGCAACGACGCCGGACCCACAGGAGTCTCGCAGCTGGACCATAAAAAACTGCTAATGTGTTTTCCATCTAAGCGGCAAAAGTCTATGGAAAAGAATATGTTGCTAGCTTTTTTTTCATATTCGGGGTTTAGCTTTTGGCAAAGTAAAAAAGTCTTAGGATGTGAGGATTGGTTTCTTTAAGGTTGAGAAGGCTGACTGCATTTTCCACGACTATTTCGGTGTCCTTAAATCTGTTGAAGAAAACTACAAAATAAGTCGACTATAATCAGATTCCTCGGTTAACCAAACAAGTTTACAGTAGAAATAAAGAAGTGCCTTTTCATAGTCGCTATTTTGCAATCTTTAGAATACGTTTTTGAAATTGTTTAATATGCTATTCGAATAAACTTCACTAACGAAAGGGGAGGTCCAAAACATTTTATTTTGTTTCATTTCAAACGATTTTACTATTCACTTCTAATGGCTTTAGGAACTTTTTCTGGCTTGGTGAGAAATTTTATCACAGAACATTTTCTCCTTCAAGGCTTCCTATAAAGACATTTCTTGATTAAGTGGTAAGAACAATGGCAAAGAGGAGCAAAAGGATAAGACAGACAAGCAATAAATAAAACACTTCCTTAGATAGAATACGCGTTCTTCAAAATATCTAAAATGAAAATTATACAATTTTCACATTTACTGATGCAGACGCAGTTCAAGGATGCAACAAAATTGATTTCATTCCACATACTTTTCAAACGTGCCATGGCAATGTGAACATTCGACTGTTTTAGTAGTTTTTTGGTTTTCACTTTGATTTGTCAAGGATTAAAATAAAATTAATCATACATAAATTTAGATTATCTATATATTGTATATTTCAAATATGTGTTCTTCTTTTTCAAATTTGTTACCAATGTCTTAAGCACTCGTTTCATGATTGGTTGGAAACCCACAAGAAGAATTTCGATACGACTATCGAATTACTCTCTGTATTGATGTGTGCCTGGTGGATGATCGACAGATCGATTTGAATGGATCGATCATCTGGCGTCGGAGAAAAGCTGCAATATAATGACACACTTTCGGCCCACGCACATAATTATTTATGTTAATTTTGTTCTTCAGCACAACAGAAATCTAGGTTTTAATTTATGTAAAACACTTTAACCGTATATAAATTCCCGATTAAAACACAAATTAAATCATCTAGTTGTCTGCCAAGAATCAAACAAAAGAAGAAAACAACATTAACAACAAGCATAACAAATCAAACCGTGAGCTACCAGTGCTTAAAATAGTTCATAGCCCCAACCCACGCAAAAATCAAATCCGAAAATGTCGAACAAATTAGACCTGAGGCAACAACAACAAAAACAACAGTGCATAAACATAAAACATGGCCTAAAAGCTGAACTTGCTCTAGCCAAGAGCAATCGATCGATCTACAAAATTTATGCAAAAATCAACACTTTACGCTAATGATTTGCGACAAGCCACAAAAGCGGAGACAGACCCCGGACTTATCTCTGACAGCGCATATGCATTAAAATATCACGCTACTCACATACACATATACATATATATTTCTATATACATATGTATATGTGTATGGGGACAAGCAAATTATACAGCTTTCAGAGTTGTCAGTTTTAGCCAATTTCCATATCTCGCGATGGTTCATCCATCCATGAATGATCTCGATCTCGCATCTGGAATGTAGTTCATATTTATGAAGCACATTTTTCAGGCTTTTTATGTATTTCTTTTATATTTATATTTAAATTTAATAGTTAGTTAATTAGATTGGCAAATTATCGATTGTCGTATCGCCAAGACTCTCCGCATCAATGGGAGGGAGCCCTAGGCAAATCAATAAAGTTTGTATAAAATCTTAATCCCAAGACAGGTTGAGAGAGAAATTCTATTTCATTCTGTTTCCCCTATCCCATTCGGTATTTATCCCATAAATTGTACTTATGAAGTTGTCACATGACAGCAGCAGCTCCACCAGCACCAGCTGAATGGACTCAAACAAAATGGCCGATTACCGGTTGGAATCTATGAATAACTTTTATCCACATCTTTTTAAGAATGAACTGAAAGATGTGTAGAAAATGTATCCACCATTCGTTCAAAACTTAACGCAATTTCAGAACAAATAAAATCGTAATGAACATATAATTAAATTGTTGCGAGTAAATAAATTTGTTTGTAAAAAACCAATAATTTTGTCACAAATAGGAAAATAAAATATTTTGAATATTTCTAAGACTCAGTTGACTGATTCACTTCGGTTCTTTTGTCCATTAATTTCTCAACGACTTTAGGCATAATCAATTTTCTACAAATTCACAACTTAAGATCAATAATATTTTCTTGATTTATTTCTTGTTGGATTTCCAATAGGGTCAATAATATTTTATGATCGAAATTTTCTATTTTCGTCACAATTTAAATGGCTGTAGCGACTCAGAACCAGATCTATCTTTTTAATAGATTTGTTGATATTTTTTAGCTTCTTTGTCGAAAGATTTTAATAGATTTTTCTAACTTACAACTCTCCGCCAGATTCGGCAGCGATCTTTGGGAATAATCCTATTTGTCTGCGTCGAAAATCACTTTCTGGTTTTAGTTACGCCACAAGTTGAGACAACCGAAGCTCAAGTCCTTGTCTATTTTGATGTCCTGACCACTTTTGGCCGGGCTCCTTTTGCCTTGTCATCATCGCTGTCACCGTCCCAGTCGCCCAGCGGTCTTTGAATGGTGTTTGGTTTCAGACAGTCTCAAGGGGGAGGTTTTCGCCCCCCGCTCACCTCTTGCCTCACTCAGAGGGTTAGAAAGGGGCTGAAAGTGATGGTGCAGGAGGGGCAGGAGGAGAGGGGGTCAATGGTGTAACTACTTGTATACATATGTAACATACATACTCATTTATCGATGGACGCGTGTCTGTTTATTAATTGAAGTATTTGTTCTCTGCCGCCGCCTGTTGTCTGTTTATTTTTCCATGGTTGTTGTTACTGGAGTTGTTGTTTCTGATGTTGTTTTTGTGTCGCGTCAACACTTGAAATTTGAAACATTCCCATCTTCTTCGGCTGCTTCTGCTGCTTCGGTTCTGCCATCAACTCGATCAGTTTGCCAGATGTTGTTTACACTAACCAATTAGCGGGGGTGGTGAACCTTTGACACATTATTGACATTTTGTGGTTTCATATTTGTTTTGACAGTTTGTCCTCTTCTGGGAGGGGGGTGCGGGAAATACTATATGCAAGTAAATAATGTGCCAGAGGACAACGTGGGTGCAAGAGCTGAAATAATTTCACAATATTTTCGACTATTTTCTTCAAATTTCAAAGTATGCCCCGTTGCGGAGTTGGCCGACAGGGGCGCTCATGTGATGGATAGGAGTAAGACTCGCTTACTTCATTTTGTTTAGGAGAAGAAGTTTTACTTAATGCACGTTTCCATTATGTTTTAGCTAAAACTTAATTTATTTTTTCCATTTGCCATTCGTTTCAATTATTAACGCTCAGAATAAAAGAAAAATTCATGAATTTTTAGTCCGAATTGAATTGAGTCAAACCAAATAAAGATTCAGAAATCGATTTTTAGTTTGAACAAGTGATATAATTTCGGATTATTGACTGAAATCGTCGCATTCATTAGTTGTGTCTTCCCTTAAGAAAGCGATTTAGGTGAAAATCGATAACTTATCGAAAAATTCTCAGGTAGCCCTCGTGGATTAAATCAAATGCAGGTTGCTTGAAGCTTTAGACTCCTTGCCTCCTTCCGCGTTTTCTTCATCCCCTCGCCGAAATCTCGACAATTGACAGAAGGCATTTTTGTTGTTATCCCAAACAAATTGTACTGGCAGAAGCAGTGGCTGGCGGAAATTTTATTTGCCAACCCCTTTGGCGTAACCTTCACTTAACCTGCGCCACCTATCACCACCAAGCCGGCCCCTTCCAATCGCCACTCGACTTCCTTATCCACCCACATAATGATGATGCGCCTCGAATATCGCGCGCGCGTGTGTTGCACCTTTCAACGAGAAACGAGAACTTTGGCAATTTTTAGAGGCGACGACGGAAGCGCTGTATTAGTTCTCGGCGTGTGGCTCGGCTGGAATGGATGCCTGCGAGGAGATTGCCCATAAAAATTCCATAAAGATAGCGATTTATGTGAGCGGGATCTGAGAGAAGGGCAGCTCCCGTAACAGGAGCAGCAGCACCAGTAAAAGGGTTGTGCCTGGTCCATGTCAAAGTCAAAGACGTCGATGCGATGCGATGCGTAAATTGCCTGTAGCTGATGCGGCTTCTTTGCTGTAATGGCATTTTTTCTTCTTCACCGCCATCATCATCAACATCATCAGCATTTGTTGCTGCTGACATTTTCGATACACAGTGGGAGGAATACGACCAGGTTGAGGGTGAAGGCAGGGAGCAGGGGTCGCTTTTTTATCAGTCTATTGTGTGTGATTTTGGTTGGTGTGGAAATGATTTGCAGGTGGTTATTAATCAAATTAATGTGCTTATTGATAACAGCAGACAGAGAGAGAGAGATGCCCCATAACCCATTTTTGGGGTTATGACACTGCTCTTGATGTAGGCAATTTTGGGGCAAGACTCGGAGCCAACTGCCACATTTTACAAGCTTTTAGGAATAGATTATCTTATCGAGACAATGGCTACAGACAATCTAGAAGAACACGCGACGGCTTTTAAAAGAAATCAAATACGATCCCCTGAAATTTCCATAGAAACAAAGCGCCACACAGTGGAGAGAAAATGCTTCAAAGACGCAGAGAGTTTCCAAAAAACAGTCCTAGAAATTCTAGTAAATTGCCAAATTTTCGGATGGATCAAAGAAAAGCTCATTTGCTTAGAAATTGATTCAGTATCGATTCCAGATTGGCATTAGATGCCGAATTAAACAAGTAAAAACTGATAAATCTGGATTAATAGGCTGAAAAAAGGATTTCAAATGCGATGATATTTTAATAATAATATTAATTATTCGATTTAGTCACTTTTTAAATGGCCACATGAGTCAAGGACATTTTTTGACCACTACTTCATTTAATAAATCTCACTAAATCTTACTAAATTCGTATAGTTTTAGAATCTATGAATCTATTTCAGTTTTCCTTGGTAGTAACTTCAACTTTCAACCCACTGTGGCGGTACAAATTCCGAAAAAGAAAAAAAAAACTAACAAAAAATTTCCCCATTCTCAAATTGAGACATAAAAGTGGTTAGACTTCGACATCGGGGGAAAACCACTTAAATCACGTCAACGACAAGCGTAGATAAAAAACCAAATCAAAGTGCCTAGTGTCTGACCCCTTCAAATTGGAATGCATCTCAATGTTGGGAGCAATCTTGAGACTCAATTCGAGTCCGGCTCTAAAACAAATTGAAGGCAACTTGATTTATTTCGAGAGACTAATTATACCTACAACAAATGACGGTGACAAGCAAACAGCCATAACAACGACAACAGCATCAACAACAACAAAAACACCAGCAATAAATGCGTTGACAGTCAGAGAGCATCTTTAATTTCCTTTCTCTGTTGTAGTTGTTGCTGTTGTTGTTGTTGTTGCTGGATCACGGCCCAGTGAACAGCACGCGATATTCATTTCCAAAGCTGAGACAGCTGACCAACAACAAATGCAACAATAACAATAGCAACAACATGAAACTAAGTTGACAGGCCCCAGGCCGACAGGTTGACAACTTAGTCAAGCGTTAGATGGTGATGAGGGGCGGGGTCCACCGATGGGGGACCAGGTGTAACCGATCTGAATGCACGAGGAAAGCCAACAAGTGTATTTGGGAGTAACTTGGATAGAAGCAAATTCGGATTGATGTATTGTGGATTAAGAAATGTAGTAAATGTCAATGACTATAATAAGAAAAAGGATTCGAGAATTAGAGGATTAGAATCTAATCATTAGATGGATATTAATGGCCCATTCTATATCTGGGTGAACTGTAATTTTGTTCTTATGTTCCAGCACTCAGATCAGTCGACTGTTTGAAGTTATTACCCTTAAATGAAGTTAACATCGTTTATGCTAAAGATTCATATCCTTGCAGTTCTTCAATATTAATCAGAAAACATTACATTAAAATAATCACTCACTTTTAAAGAACACACATGTTCTTATTTAATTTTAATTGGAAACCAGATGGATTACTTGTTATTTATTTTTTTTAAAGTGACGAGGAGTATACTATTTGAGACAAAATACTAAAAAAATACTAGTAAATAACTAAAAGAATTGCCATATTTTGAACAACGCATTACCCAACACATCCATACAACATGTTTAGATTACGCTATACTTCAAACTCCATCAATCTACATAGAGTTGCTTTATTCAACCAGCATATGAAAACGTAGTTTATGTGGATTATAGTTTTATATGAACAGATTTTGTATAATAGGTGCAGTTGTGTGGCACAAGAAAATTATGTTGATAAGGATGTTAAGTTGGCATAATAATAAATCGTTTCGCTCTTAAAAATTAAAGGAGAAAAGTTTAGAACAACATTTTGAAAGCCACAGGTAAATATATTATTAATATTATTGAAAGCCACAGGTAAATATATTATTAATCGCAAAATTAAAGAGAACGAAATATTGGTAGCATCGGTAGCTATCCGGATAAAATCCGTCTTGGAACAAAAGAAAGGGCACATACAACATTAAGATATACGAAAATATCGTTGTGTCGACTAAGTGTTGTATAATAACCTTTTAAAAAAACATGTCAAATAAGCTGTGTCATAGAAGTGTTGGGTACTGAATATATTTTTTTCCACGGCGCGAATTGTCATACTTTTGGTTGATTCACTCGTTGGCTGATTCTGATTAAAAAATTCAAATTCATTTGCCACAATTGTTTTTGTCGTTTTGGTTATGATCCATCTTGGTTGCTTTAACTTGTTCATTTAAGCTGCTTATCCATTGAGTGTGTTTTTAATGGGTTAAGATTCCATCCAGTGCGATTCTTTCTTAGTCTCTAACCACTCTTTGCGTTTGGCCTTAGATACTGTCCATCCGTTGCGCCATAATACTACTCTACGGCACGTTCGATACATTGAGACGCTGTTCGCTGGGGTCTGCTGTCTGGCAAAAATCAAATCAGCCTGCAGTTCAATAACTCAAAACGCAAACAACTTAATTAAGCGAGAACGCAACAACACCGAATGCCAGTCGAGTCGAGAAGGTAATTAATTTGAAGCGCATGCCAATCCTGTAGCTGTCCACCCGCTGATTATTATGTGAGGCCCAATCTCTCTCAGCACACTCAGTCTGGGTGAAGAGATCGCTGTGGCTGGTAGCCGGCTTCGCCTACAGCAACGACCAACATGAACTTGGAGCGTTGGCGGCCGGGCATGCATTTTTTTTTGCCTAATTAATGGCGGCAATTTGTAAACGTCGCGAAATGCGCGAAAATGTATTTGCCAAATGTGAGGCAGCTCATCCCCATCCTCTCGACCGCCTTCAGCCGAGGAGTGGGGGGGAGTGCAGCAGTGTGGCTTTTTAAGGCGTTGATTGATCAGGCAAGTCGCAGGAGATGCAATGCATGCTGATGAACGGCGATTCGGATGGGTATGGATCACGGCAGATCGCCACGTAGGGCGAAAATATTTTTGCGCGCGATTATTGCGAGTGGCATACATAAATAGCACGCGAGCGCCATAAGCTAAAGTGTCGATCGGTGATCGGAGATCGGTTGATCGTCGATCGGTTGCCTAATAACAATAATAATGATAATAATGTTGTCGCGCCAGTTCAACGGCTTGTGACACATAAAAATATATACATAATAATGTACATACATACATACATTTGGTGTACGGATAGACTTGTATATGTGAATAATTTTTTGGTCGATGATTTACGATCGATTGAGACCAAACAATGGAAATGAATAATCTGGCAGCTATTGCTTGATCTTTTGCCGGGGGCTCTTGAATTTATGGGCCCACCATAATTGTCATATTCCCCCCGAGTGTGCCTGGATGAGTCTCTCTCTCTGTGGAGAGTAGCTCCCGTAAGGTAAAAAGATCACCAGCTGGGCTACCGTTTAATTTGATAAGGGGGCCCTAACAGACGGAAAGCCACATGTGGCCAAAATGTGCAACCTCAACTCGGAGTCAACTCAAATACGCTCGAAGGGAAATCTCTGCAACAAGATCGCAATTAATTCACGCGGATAAATCTTCAAGTGCTAACTACATGACAACAACAAAGTAGTTACACATCTTTCTCGCCTCAGTATTCTCCATGCTCCAAGCTCGCCCTCCCCCCCCTACACACACACAACAAAATCACGACTGGCACATGGAGGAGCGGTTCCTCCTGATTGCATTCTGCGGCCGCTGCAGTTCGTTTAATTTCAATTTGTTGCCGCTGCAAAATTTATGATGGTTATTAGCAAAAGACGTGCGGCCAACACATTCCTCATCATGGTGCTACTCTTTTTTTTTTCTGCCTCCTTTTTAACCAAGGGTTTCCTGTCGGTATTTCGCAGCAAGCAGGATCTCTTTATGGGGAGCTACCGAAACTCCATTTTCTGCACGCCTGCGCAAAACGCAAACCACTCCACTCCACTCCACTGCACTGCAATCCACTGCGGTTATGGTGTCGGTGGCAATGTTTACTTGGCTCAGACAAATTTCATTGTAACTTGAGTAACTTGGTAGTAGGAGTCGGAGTCGGAGACGGAGTCGCGGTTGGAGTCTCGCTGCGGGCTTGGTCATGTAGTCGCCTTTGTTGTTGCTGACCGTTTGTCTAGGCAATTGCGTTTATAGTTTGTCATATTTGCCTCACAGCCCAGCCGGGCTTCGCTTCTGTTACACTTCGTTTTATGAGAGAGAGAGAGAGAGAGAGTTGGGGAAATGTGTCGAGATTGCATGCAGTTTCGTTTAATGCTGGCGCTTGTTGGGGCTTATCAAGATCGAGCAGATTGATGACGACGACTCGTGATAGCACTTATGTAGATGTGAAGCTAACTTCAGTTAGAACACAAAAATTATGATTTCCAAAGAATCGCAAACTCCCCTAAAATACATACTATATTATATGTATACCTGAGCGAGTCGGTTTTTAAGATGAATTGCTCTTGATTAATATTAAGTCATTAAATGTTTTTAAAAATTACATTTAATTCCTGTTTTTAACGCACATAAATCAGATTGTGCTAATTATATAAATCTAAACAAATTATTGTTAATAATATCAGTTGATTTGTGTTTCGTGTTTTAGGTAATTTCAAATCGCATTTATTATGATTTATGTCACATTTCAAGCCCTCCTCTCTCTGACTCACTTTGAGTTTATCGGATTCATCCTTGACTCATTATGAGTGTGGTACGTTTTCGGATTATTAAGCTTGTCAAATATTATAGACAATAAATTATTTAATTAGTGCTAATTAACATTTCTTGGACACCTTCTATGCCTATAAGCCATCTTCTGTGCTTTCGATGAGGATCGTTGCTGGGCTCCGACTGGCTACGTGGCCGCACAGCAACGTAACGGATAAGATCACCAACACGCAGCCAAGTTGGGGTAACGAAATCAGTCGTCGCTACCACACTGAGAGAAAAAAAGGGTAAACCAAATTATCAGGATTCAAAAGGAACTAGGGGGAGCTAGCTAAATCTATAAAAAAATGTTGGTATATCAAATATTAGTGATGATCTGAACACGTCTTTCTGAATTCCCGCAATGTTCCACTCTATATAATGACACATACTTTCCAAAATCCAAACAGCGCTGAACATTCATTATTTTATTAAATTCGGGTGGATATTTCGTTTCTTTTTTTCATTAGTGTACTATTTAAGTTCAGGCAAAACAATCCAAAACAAACTTCAATGCAAAGGAATTTCTAGAAATTAGTTAATTTCATTTTTAGTTTCTCCAAAAGTATAATTTTTTTCTTTCAGTGTACGCTGCTAGAGAAAAATATAGTGTGACAAATTTTTGGTCATTCTCATTCCAAATTGAGCATGCTTAACTTGGTGTGTGGCTGGCGATCAAGTTGGATCTCTGGCTGGTTGGATGTCTCGCTGGCGGATCGGCTGGAGGAGCAGCAGACAAATAAATGCGCTGTTTACCTGTAACAACACGCACGTTGATCACGCACGTTGGAGGGCATCCAATATCCAAATCCCAACCTGAGAATCCATTAAGTTGTTAATCATATGCGCAGTCGCATTGCAGTTGCCGCCTCAGCAGCACATCCTTCGGGTATCCTTATGGCATAGGCCATAGGCAACGGCAACTGGGCAACTCGGCAACTGGGATGGCAACGGCAAGAACATGGCACAATTAATATGCGTCCAGCGATCGTAATCAATTCTGGCATAGTCGAGGCGACGGCGTTGCTGGTAACCTGAACACGTGCGGGTCATTAGTCGCAGTCACGCATTTTGAGTCGGCAACCCGCACTCTCCCTCTGCCTCTCCCACTCCATCTCCATCCCCATCTCCCTGTCCATGTCCATATCCATATCCATCTTCGCCCCACCCACCAACTACTAGTAGATGGCATGTCCGTTGATTTTAGTAGGAAATGATTTTGTACGCTTCGTTCAACTTGGGTTTTCAGTTTTTTTCTGTTTCTGTTCATATCCCGCGAGAGACTCACCTTGTTTTGTATTGTTCTCTTTTTTTTTTGGCGCTTATGAACTGCGAAATTTTTATGAGTAGCTGGAACTTGCACTCGAGTTGAGTCTGCCTAAATGGGTTCTAATGAATCACACAGTTGTTAATGTAGGAGTCCGACCATTGATTTAGCATATCGCGAGTGAGTAGAGAAATTGTGTGTTCATATAACTTATCAATACAGAGATTTAGGGACAAATTCGAAAGAGATTTGATCAATATGCACATAACTCGGTCAAACAAAAATTTTATGTCATAGTACTTCTATAGGAAAAATCGGTCGAACCGATATTTTCACATGTTTCTTGTCCTCAAGAAGGCCATGTTGACTTACTTAAAGGATTTTAATAAATTGTTTGCTACTAGATGGAAAGGTCCTGTATCATGTATTCTTCCACGAGCATGGTCTTTCCCAACTCATAAAATTATAGCCAAATAATTCAATATTGTCCTGAATACGGTCGCTAGTATAAAAGAAAACTCTATGATTTCTTTCTGCGTCTGTCAAAGCAAAGACGGATTGTTACTGGATGATTTAACTAGGCAGATCCAGGCATCAAAGCTAATGCCTACTTCATATCTTCCACTATATACTTTATTATATAATCGATTTGGCAATCGGAAAACTTAAGTTTGTATATTTATCTAGTTTTAAGATGTTGTAAGCTTTCGATCCCTAATTTTTGGCTTCATTTAGTTATAATTCTCAACTAGTGTAAGTGTTGAAAGAGTTGAGTCTGATGATGATAGAAATAGCTACACAGCTAACCTGCTAAACTTTTGTTGAACCTGCTAAAATTATGTTGGAAACATTCGTGGAACTAAGAATTTCGAGATTCCGTGACTTTTGCATTATTAAGTAAGTTTTTAAAGGTTCTTCTTGTGTCATTTTGTTGATATCTGAATTGCGGTCACACTAAAATCGATTTGCTATTACCAAAAGTCTTAGCAACTCATGTGGAGGAGAAATCTTCCCCATTTGCGTATGGGAAATCAAAGACTAAACACTTTGTATGTATGTAATTGAAACACTTAATGAGACCCGGCCATAATGATTCTTCCTCACGTGTGCCACATGACGCAACTAAAAGCAAACAATTTCCACCACCTTTACCCACTCCGACTACACCCTTTGCCATAGTGTCATTTGCGGCTATGGACTTGACTGGTTTGGGTACATGTATTCTGGGTGAGATGTGGCAACATGCCAACAGGCCGGGAATAACAATTTATGCCATATTGGGAAAGCTTTTAGCCCGATTTGTAGTTTCGATTTTATAGGCCTCTAATGGAAGCCACCTAATGTGGCACGTGCTGAGCCCTTTTTCGCGTCCCTTCTTTTCCACGCGCTATATGATAAATAAACAAACAAACGTTCGAATGGAACCAAACAACAACTTTTATTAATAACTTTTCTGACAACAATTTATTCGGCCATTAACAGCGGCCGTACAACGTGTTATTTCAGCATTTTGCAGAAACTCAAAAAGCGTACAACAAAAAATAAATAAATATAAATATTAATAACTTGAAAATCAATCAAAAATTCAAGACATGTCAGGCCAGTTGGCGAGTTCGTTCGTCTGGCTTCCAAGCAAAATAATATCAAACGTATAAATAAATAAATCGCCAAAAGCCATAAACTGCTAATAAATTCAAACACCCACCCAAAATATAATACCAGGCCATGCACGGCTGACTTTGGTTATTTTTTTGGCCGATCTTTGTCTGAGCAAACAGTAAACAGAATCTAGAAGAGGTGGGCGTCACAATATGGCCGCCAGTGGGTCAGTCGGGTAATATGAGAAAGTGACAGATTACCAGAAAAATCTAATTTTATAAATAGATTTCACCGAAATATATTAAGATTCAAGATTATGAATATCAGAGTACAATTTACAAATCTTTTAACTAATGTTGAGTTATGAACAATTTGTCAGTTCGTACAGGGTTCATATTATATAAAAGGATTATAGTAAAGTAAATGCCACAGGCTGAAGGAATCATTGACGCTTGGTTTTTAGAAAGCAGACATTCTCATCTTTATCTTTTTCAATTTACTGATCCACAGCAGAGAATTGAGTACACTTATTATAGAGTATTATTAAGAGCATTGATCATCATTAGGCATTAGGCGATAATAATTAGGATCTCCTTTATACAGTCATCATATTACCTACGTACAGATAATGTAACTTTCGAGTTGCTGAAATCAGGTTTCGAATTACGGAATTGAGCAGTTCGATTTATGTTTAAAAACTAAACATTTTTCCACTTTGAACCAGGTAAAAGTTTTTGAGCAATACTTTCCCTGTTATAAGAGAAAATTTAAGATCGGAAGTACGCAAGAAAATACAATACATTAAAATTTATTTGTTTTTTAAAGGTTTTTAACATTAATATTTTGTTATGTTTTTAAGCTGGAATTTCATTTACATAAAAACATTGCAAGATACTATTTATTTTTTATTCCAAGTGTCACAATATTTTTTGAAGACTCTCCCACATGGCTGTTTATAAGTATTTTAGTAAAGAGATAGAATTTATTTAGCAGTTATCTTGAGGTCGGCTCTCGAACTTATCTAGGCTATATTTTGTGATATTTTCTATTAAAACTACGTTATTTGATATGTGAAACAGACCCCCGCAACGTCCGAAAAAAGGTTATGAACTTTTTAAACATCATGCAACAAGCCAATGGAAAAATGCAAATTTATTTTGCCACCAAAAAATGTAGTATGTATGTATGTATGTACATACTTTCATACATACATATATGCATGTTTATATTTCAACAATTGAGGAGGAAGTTCTATTCAACCCTAGAGAACGAGCGGCAGCTAAAATTTATGCCCCACAAAAAAAAATGTTAAAAAATGAAAATAAATTAGCGAAATTCCGGAAATTGTAACAAATTAACATTAGCACAAAATGTAATTAGTAACGCCGTGTCGGACGATAATGATTAAACTATTGTTTACTTTGCACATATAAATCTACGTATACATAGTATATTGAGTATACAAATATGTTGGATACATATGTTTAGTAATTAGAAGAACATAGCAGAAATAAGTTCAAATAAATAAATTGTTCATTTTTAATAAGTACGAAAGGAAAGTGGATCGATCGGCCAGTGCCTGGACAGCAGTTGAACAATATTTTGTTGAATCACCGTGAATAATTTGCATTGCATACGAAATGAACTGGAATTACAGGGTGTGTTGGTGCTGTCCACTTCGTTTGGTTTCTAGGCTTGCCCGAGTGACGTTCTCGACAGCCAGGTGTACATAGGTGGAGTGCCACCCATAGATAAATATTTGAGGAATGAACAAGCTCTAGGAATACTTTGCACCTGTTTAACACACTCAAAAGTGAAAGTTTCAAGTTGGATTGAACATTGAATTTTATGTAGATTTAATTGGAATAATTAAAAGCACATCAGGTACTAACTTCAACCAGCATAATTACAAAATATTAAGTTCTAAACTTGTGGTAAGAAGCAAATAATTCTACTTTAGCTGCAGATTGCTTTCATTCCTTCAGTGTTTCCAATATCATGTGATATATTGTACATATTTTTGTAAGTACATATCACTTAAGATGACTAAGATTAAGATATTATTCAAAACAGGTAAATTTTGGATAAGTTAACGACAGGTTGTAGATTTTGTGGAAATGTTTTTTAAATTATTTTAAAAGGTACTATATTCAAAATGTTGATTACACACACTTTACTTGCTTGAGAAAGAAAAACAAACTTTCAAGGGATATAATGATCGATTGCATTCTATAGATTCGATTGACATGACTTCTTCAATTAAATAATTTACCCAATATTTTTTTTCATGCAGTGCGAGTCAAAGTGTTATTGGAAATTTTTAAGCAGATTTCGAATATTTCACATATTCTGATCGACTTTGTGTCTGTAAAAATCTGTTATGCCCACTCCAAAACTTTTTGTTGCATTGGCTTTTTTTAGTGCCCTTGAAATAAAAATTGGTTGGAGAATCCGCTTGCAGTTCAATGTACTCAAAGAACCATATTTAAATATTGAAAAATTGACAGAAAAGTGAAAGCGCTGGGCAAGTGCTTGACATGGACATGCAACTAAATGCAGTGGAGCAGTCAAAAGGAGATGAACGAGGCGGGGCGCAGGCGGGGGGCAGCAGAAGGTTCTGACACACATGCAACAAACTAACGGCTTGAGTTTCATAGTATATAGATTTATATGTATATATATTTTTTTAGTACCTTTTTTTTGGAATTTTGCATGCTGAACATGGGGGGAAAGCACAGACCAAAAAGCTTACAGAAGCGTAACGAACGAGACAGAAAGAGAGCGTTAGAGGGAGAAAGAGAACTGTCAGCCGTGGGTCACAGGTTCTCTAGTAGGTACGTGCTGTGGGTAAAATTTATAATATTCTATTAGTTCCACGACCCGAGCAGCCCAGAGACCAGTTCACCAGCTAACCATCCAACCAGTCAACGAGTCGAACCGACCCAACCCGGGCTGTGGCAGCGCAGTTAGCGCAGATAATACATCCGTTTCCGGTTAAGCCCATATTTTTGTGTCATTTACTGAGCAACCAGAAATGCTGTGGATAGCTGGCGGGGTCAGGGTGGGGGGGGCGGCTAAAGAGGAGCATTCACGTATGTACATACATGTGGGAGTGGAACAGACAGTCACAGATGCTGATGGCTAGACATAGACGCAGAGTGCAGACCACGGGCCACAATAATAATGCCAGTGACATGTCAGCTAACAAGTAGAAGTTAGGTAGAAAGAGAGAGTGATAGAGAGAGAAGGGTGGGGGAGAAATGGGCACGGGCCTGTGGCATCAAGTGATGCGACAAGTGCAGTGCAGTGCAGTGCAATGCAACGTTGGAGCGGAATCGTTGACGCTTCCGCATATTTCTCATTTCCACAATTAAACATTTGTTGGGGGTTGGGATTGGAACTGGGATTCGGATTGGGGATTGGGGCTAGAGAGGTTTTCGAAGTCGTTTCTTAGATAAATCACAGCTAAAGCAATTAATAATACATTTTTGGGGGAGAGTTATGGCAGTTCTGGTTGCCGTTTGTTGGGGGCGGCTGCCAATTTGGTGCATCTGAAAAACGGAAGCTCAAATGGAGCTTGGCAGGTCTCTAGGAAAGTCTCTTCTCATCGTTGTGTAATTACGTTCGCCTTAACTGCCAGGCGGAAGTCGACTGTTGTGTGTGTGTGTGTGTGTGTGTGTGAGTGTGTGTGTGTGAGTGTGTGTCTGACTGTCTGTGTATGTTTTGCATGGCTTTTTCTCTTCCTACTCCCTGTTTCACAGTGTCTTCCATTCTTATCTCTGTCATTAATGAGCATGTGTAATGCGGTTGCTGTCCAGCTGTTCCCCGCGAAATATTGGGTAAAATTGAACACATAGCAAGAAACTTTTCAAAAAAAATGCGAATGTTTTTATTTTAAGGTTTAAAAGCTGTGCAAATAGAAGGCACGACCTCTGAGTAGGCACTCAATACAAAGTGGTATAAAAAAGTGGCGAGCCTTCCAGTAGAATAAATGTTTCTATTGGTGAAATGGAGCAGAAATTCGGGACACTAAATCTATTTTAAACCTTTACACAGTTTGTCAATTTGGTTAGATTCCTAGATATCCAAAAATTTAGATTAGTTTAGTTAAATTCAAGGTAAACGAACCAACAAAAGTTAACAATTTGATTGAGAAATTTCTTTGACGAGACGAAAAAGACGCCTTAACCCGAATCGATGGAAATATGTAACTCCAAACTGAGTGGCAGCTGCTGCATCCTTGTCTGCATTTGCATGTCTTTAGAAGGATCAAGGATCTGGGATCACGCATAGCCAGCCAGTCAGCCAGCTGATTGAGATTGAGTCATTCTCCGCAACAGAGAGACAATGGACTCTGCGAAAGCGATCATGAGATCGAGGCCGCAGATGCGATACTATTTTACTGGCTTTGTGCTCTATCCTTTGCGTGGCAGTCAAGCGATCAGCAAAATAACAACAAACAATGTAAGAGGGAAGGGAAATTCACAATGTCCACGAAAAGCGGGATAAGGGAGAAAGGAGTAAGAATCCTTTTGTTAGCTTTGATCGCTGCTATTTAGCATTTTCCCTATTGTGGCAGCTACTTTTGGTTTATTCTGCTCTTCTTGCTGATCATCTCGCACATGCTTCACTGAACTTGAGCTATCATATGTACATAAATTGGGGTGATTGCTGGAAAATCTTAATGCATATACACCCAAATTGGCTCTACTGTCAATTATATTCCAAGAATGTTGTTGATATCCTTGTAGAAATTAACAATTTTATCGGGAGAATGAAGACATCACTTGGATCAAAGTCGTTACAAAGAGGAATGACAGAGAGTCCAAGGAGAAAGGGTTCCAAGATGAACCAAAGTCGTAATCAAATTTAATTAAAATTTACAACGGTCTGAGACGAATCACTTGATTAACTGTGTTTTTAACCAAACCAATTAAACTACAAACTTATCCTATCCTTTTGGTTGTCTTCATTTTCCGCTATTTTTACTTCGTCCCAAGCAAGTTGAGACCAACAAATCAGAGGAAAAACTTGAAAAAGGAAAAAAAGAAAAGCTAGAATGGAAATACTATAGAATATGCAAATTGTAAAAAATCCCACTTGTCTTTATTTCCACGGAAGGCTCTTACCACTCGTGCACCCACAAAACATAGTGGATAGAAGCAAAGAACATTAGGAATTTGATATAAACTGAAACGGCAAAGTTAACATATTCCTTGAAGGGCACAAGAAATCGACGGCCATGGATAACCTGGGAGTGGTATATGGACATGGGCACCAGGACTATAGCCAATACTATAAAATATAAGGTCCGGTACTTGGGCTGGTCCGTAACAATCTGGAGGCTCAGCAGGATGATACTCAAAACGATGAAAACAATGAGAAATAGGCACACGGTGATCTCTCCGGGCAAAATTATACTAGGCACCCAGGCGCCTAGTGAGTAGCATAATACCAGAACTGCCAGAGCCGCCAACATGGCGAGGGAAATGTGCTTAAGCGTGCGCTCGGGCATCATCAGGACAATGCCCATGGCAGCCGTCTCCACAAAAAGCCAACCCAAGATGCAACTGATCAGGAAATTGCGGCGGAACTGCTCGACAATGGTGAGCACAATCAGAACTGTGAAGGCGCACACGAGAGAGACAAACCCGCCCGGGATGTAGTCGCCGCCCGGTTCGAACACGAAGGAGAGGATCATCCACTGCCAGGCTGTGACCGCAATGAACAGGCCCGCTGTCATATAGCAGCGTCTCATAAAGTGGACCACTGCCTCATTTCGGTCCTCCTCTGCGTCCGCGGAGGCTTGGACGAAGGGCGCCTGGGGACGGCGCTGTTGATCATCTTCGACGCGTTGCTGTAGAATCTGCAGTTGGGCCGACCTTGGAAAGTGATGCAGCGGCAATCCCTGCGGCAGTCCACGTCTAAACATAATTACCGAAAAGGGAACTTGGCTACAAATTTTGACAACCCAATCAAAGCACAAAGTGGGTAAGTTTCGAATCAAAAAGGGATCACTCCCAAGACTCAGCAAATCGCAAATTCCGGAATCAGAGTGCTTATCTAGAGAATCCTGAATGTATTGGTCTATCTAAATATCTTCTGCGACCTCACGGTGTTGAGCTTCTTGGCCTTCAACTGTGAATCAAGGAGGCCAAGTCACAATTGTCACAATTGAAGCACACGCATATTTTAATTTGCTCAATGTCAAGATCAGACAGAACAGATCGCGGTCGAGATGATAGCATGCATTCAGCCTCCGACGATGGTCCTGAGGAGGAACTCACCACATTCATCCACAGTATATACAACTTTGGACTCGGGTTCATAGCGCTTACCGTCTTTCTGTGGGTTCTCATATCGGTGGCGACCATCGATATGCCGCAACTCCTGCCGGTACCGCCCTACGCCCTTATCATTGTTATTTTTATCATAATGGTAGCGCTAAACTGCATTCCAAGGGCATCCTACTCAGCGCCCTGCAACTGGATATTGGCCGTCATTGTGGTTCTGTGTACGATTTTGGCTGGCGGCTGTGTGGTATACTCGTTGAGTCTGCTCACAGTGATGCTGATGGTCGTCCTGACAACTGTTCTGGTGATGATTTTGAATTTTTCCGGGGCCAAATGCCCGCAGGAGGTTCTGCCGGGCGGCGTCTGCTCCACGTGCCTTATGATTTTCCTCCTGGCATTCCTCCTTGTTGTCGGAATCGTTCAGTTATTTTCGGGCAGTCGATTCGCTCTCCATGTGTTCATTGTCACGCTCTTTGTCATGCTCATTGTGGCCATTCCCATTCAGGCGCAGTTCAATCACGGCCGTTTGACCACCGTTGAGGTAGTACCCAGGCACCACTTGATTGTCTGCATTCTGACCCTGTACTTGCATTCCATCATATTCTTTTGCTGTTTGTGCTACTTTACCACAATTGGGGAACCCGAAGAGGAAGACGCCAAAGAGAGATAGTGAATGAAGCTAAAACTCTATCGAAATCGATCCCAATCCCAGCGTTTCCAGATGTTCCCGCTGGCGGAAGTTGTGGAATACGACTTTTAGGGTTAGGTATCTGGATAGAATTCAAAATACCAAAAGGTTTCCTTTGAGGTTCTCCTCCGAGGTCGCTGCATCTACATAATATACTATCTACCGAATTTATTCATACTTTTCTGACTATTATTTTGTTTCAATTGTCAACGAACATATCGAAATCGAAATTGTATTGTTTTCTCTGTGGCAAGATGTCACAACAGCCGCAGCAAAGGTATCAGCAGCGCTCCAGGCCCTATCGATGGCCGCGCGGGGGCGCAGGCGATCCCCAGGATGTGGAGGTGGAGCAAGAACCTGATATTGTTATCAGCCCAGAAGCGATGCGAGCCTTCATCCATCGCGTCTATCGAATTGCCGTAATGTTCGTCGCGTTGTCAGCCGTTCCGTGGATGATCGTATCGGCGGTCAAGTTTAGTCTGAGCGACGCGTGGCCAGTGCCCGCCTATGTGTGGCTCCTCAGCATCTTGGTATGCATGTCGATATTCTGCTGTTGCCCCATCACTCGCTTCACCTTCCCCATCAACTGGGTCCTCACGTTGCTCATCGTCATATTCATAACGATCTATGGCCTGTACCTGGTGGAGGCTGTGTCCTTCTTGATCCTGCTGACGGCCCTGGCAATTGCTATCGTCCTGATGATATTCTTGCACGTATGTGGCGCCTTGTGTTCGCAAATATTTTTACCCAATCTAATCTGTACGGGCTGCACTATGCTGCTGGGATTTGTGATTCTTTTCGTACTCAGCATTGTCTATTTGGTCACCAAGAAGGAGGATATTTTGCTAGGGATCTGCATCCTGCTGTTCATCATAACAGTCGTACTGATTCCCTTCAATGCCCAGCTCATACATGGCCGATTCCAGTTCGTGCCCGTGAACAACGCTCTCGGCTGTGCGGAAAACATCTACCTACACTTTGTCCTTTTACTGTATTGCCTGGGCCACTTCTTTGCGTTCGATAACTATCGATACAACTCTTAAAGAGGGCTATCGAACCAATTAACCCATAAAAGCAACAAATTTTGTTTGTGTTATTTGTCAATTAACTATGATCGATTTATATATTTCTTTGGAGTCGTAGTATGAATCGAGACGTTGATCCGGAAGTACGAGTGTATGGCATTCCGCACGACCAACATATAAGTCATGCCCTTCGGGTCTACGCGTTGGCAGTGCTATTTGCCCTACTGGCACTCGTCCAGTGGATCATTGTCGGGGTCTTCTGGGAGTTCGAAGGGTTGGAGCGCATGGCGAAGGATCGGTATGGCTGGTGGCTCATTGCCACCTTCCTTGGCATATCGACTTTGGCCTGGACGACAACTGGACGCAAGTTTCCGATAAACGTGTTCATCATTATTGCAATTGTCGAGGGTTCCACCGTCTACATACTCCTGGATCAGCAATTCACGTCAGGCATTCTGCCGAATGTCTACATCACTGTCATAGTGGTCGCTCTAGTGGTTGGCTCGTGCTTTTGGGGCGCCTACTTCCCCATGCGCCTGGTGCCCGGCGATCTGGTGCTCAGTCTGCTCGTTGCCGTGGCCAACATCATGATTATCGCCTTCTTTGTGAACTCCTATTGCTTTGACCACACGTCCACATACACGGTAGTGAGAAATTACTTCGCTGTGGTCGCTATCAGCATGGTGATGTACACGGCCACCATAATCCATGACCGGCAGTTCGATGTACCCAAAAACGAGTATCTCTTTCTGAGCGTCCTCTTGTTCTTCGCCTATATGATATTGCAGGAGCGCATCTTGGCCCTGTCCCTGCAGCACTATGATAATTTAGATTGTAACACTTTTATTTAAGATTATCTAAATACATACATTTCCCGTAAACAATAAATTCCAAGTTGACTATGACTCAAATTGAAAATTTCAAAAAAAAAATTCGTGGATCTATGTATATCCAGTTGAAGTGCTATTTACATTAGTTATCTGAGCTTGCAATCCAGTTCCCACCATCCATAAAGCGTGACTTTAAACGGAATATCTCAGATTAACTTATAATTTATAAAGTAAGTTCGCACTTTAGCGCCCCCACCGTCCAACTCTGCCCCTGCGTCATTTCAGATTTTTAATTTGGTAGATCTAGCTTGCAAAATTCCCGAGATCTAAGATTTTACAGACAGACAAGCTTTTGATCCTGATTAAGAATATACTTTATAGGGTCAGAGATGCTTCCTTTGCCTTTCTCATTTCATCCTATGAATGCATGGTATAAAAAGCTGAGGTGTTATTTACTTTAGTTATCTGAACAATCAATCCAGTTTTATCTGTGGAGCGTGGCTTTAAAAAAATGTTACCCCCTAGGTTACCTAAAGCCTTAGAACTTATGAATGGAACAAAATTTGAGTGAGCTTCTGGGGACACATGAAAACATTCGTTGAAGTTCTTCGGCATCGAACATTTTTATAGTGCCAGTTTGAGGGCATAAATAAATAAGCAAATGACTGACTGACAATATAACGCGTGCCAATTGTCGTTGGGTGTGGAATATACATACATATAGTATAAGTATATAGCTTTTATGCACTTAGTTACTCGTGTGATTCACAACCAGGCAAGAAAATATGGTTAAATCATTCCAAAAATTATTTAAAAAAAATAAACAAAAATATATATGTACGCCTTTTTTCCTTTTGTTTAATATTTGCCATCTGTTGCTCGTGACATGGGCTTGTCAGTGCAAACTGTTTAAATATGACAATATGAACAGAAGAAAACGCTTCCCAAAAGTAAACTTCCCGATTACGAAATTAAAAACTGGATGGAATATGAATATCGATGTGAAGAGAGTTCCTTTGATATCACTTGAGTGCCTTGTCTCAGTACTTTGCTACCCTCGGTGGGTCCTTTTCCAGTAATAAGACAATCGCCCATCGATTTAAACTGGATTAAACGAGGACAAGAACAAAAAAAAAGTAACTATAGTACTTATAAGACATTTACATAAAGTATCTTTTACCTCGCCTTGGGATGCACCGCTAAGCTGGCTGGCGTAACTGAAGCCGTTCTCCTACTGGAATCCAAACAGGATTCAATTAAAAGAACTCGCCGCTGTCCAACGCAAACAAAGAGGCAGCTGCGCCAAAGAAAACACATCCAGAATGGAAAGAAACAAAGGATGCCAAGGCGTTCGCTGGGCGCGTAACAATGCGCGATCCACTTAAGGTCCAAGCGAGGCGAAAGGAAACACGTTATGAGTCACACAAATCTCAGGCTACGCTGGCCGAATCTGCATACGAGTCCATCTAGCTGAGGATACCCCCTTCCAACCCTTTTTTGTTTCAACGTCGCGGTCAGTCGCGAAAACAATCGGCGGGCACAAATGTTTATTACGACACCAGAGAGAGAACCCAAGACGTCAAGGATGATGACGACGATGATGATTATGATGATGATCAGATCAGGGGTGTAACAATTGCAGCAGCTTTTTATCAAAGCATCTGGAGCTGATCTAGTTACTTGGCAGGGAAAACTCTTGAACGAAAATTCGTGGGAAATTTTCCCGAAAAAGCGCCGCATATCGAATGCAATTAAAGGTCCGCGACTCGCGGTGGTTAGCGCGTTGCCTACCTAGCTTCTTATGGATGATGGTTCCTGCATAGTTACACACAGGCCACAACCACCGTTTGGTCATCGACGCGAGGGGGTTGGAAAAACTTGCGCTATTTTCAGTAATTTTCACCCCGAAAAACAGAATTATGAAAATGCTAAATGTTCAAAAAAAAAAAAGGTAGAATATTTACGCGCTTGTTGCGTGGTCAGAAATTGCTTTTGTGATTTACCTTTCCGGTGACAAAATGCGGAAGCATGGAAGTATCGTGTAAATCGAGACGGCTCGGGTTGCGTCGGGGTGTGGAGCTGGACCGCCTCCCCTTAGGACCAACTCTGCTAACGACTTTTGGCGTGGGAAAATGGGCAATCGAAAGCATTTTGGTTTAATTAAATGCAACGAAATGTGTCAGAGTCAGAGCCAGAATTGATTTGTTGCCAGATAACTGGCAATTTGGCGGTTAGGTGGTGGAATGTCATTCACCCGAACCACAATTTGAATAGATCTCTCGATAGACATGAGTGCTTATACATATATATATATATATATATATATATATATTTATGACAAATCGAACACGATATTGGAAAAAATGTGAAAAGAAGAAAAGATACTTTCTGATATCCGTAAATAATAACGATAAATATGTGTCTTCTCTTTCTACCAATTTCAGCGACCTTCTACGTGAAATTTGCTTAATCTTATAGTTTAAAAAAAACGCTCAGTGCCACGACACCAAGTTATCATATTTCATACATAAAGAGGTCGGCATTACTCAGAGATTGAGGGTTCCAGAGTCTCTGTTACGACCTCGTTGATGGTTGCGAAACCTTTTCACGTTCTTTTAGCAACAGTTGACAAAGTGCCGCTCGCGCCAATAAGTCCGTGTGTAGGTCCTCCTCCTCACCAGCCATCGACATGGTCAGCACCAACTGGATTCTAAAGCTTAATGCGAAATAATTACAACTTGTTCGCACATCATTCAAAAAGCGAACAAAAAATTATCTGTCAGCTCCATCGTCGTCCCCATCATTTGTTTGTCCAATGACGAATGTGACCCGCGCTGATGAAACTTCAAAACGACACTTGCGTTTTTCAGCTTTTATTTTTTTTCTTATTATTTATTTTCCATTTTTTGCACACTCTTGTGGGCGCGTCGGTAAAATTTCAAAGTCGGCATCATTAACGCGCCAATGCGCCATTTTGGGAATGTCGATGGCGATGGCGATGGCAGAGTCGATGGCGATGAGTGTGGCTGATGATGATGATGATGGTGATCATGATGACGATGATGATGGCTTTGATGGTGATTGATGTAACTGGCTGAGTAGGCAAAGGTGGTGGCAGGGCCCGATCTTGAGGAGTGTACCGAATTGGTAGCCCTCACACCTCCCTCCTCCCGGACGAAGCGAGCGCTGGGGGCATTTGTTGTTTTAGTCTCGACGTCTCGCCTTCTCGCCACCCCTCTCCCGGGGCAAGCAATTGATGTGCTTGGTTCGGGTCTATGCTAATTTGTTATTTTAAACATGTTTGTTTGCTTAGCCGCTCTTTTCCTTTTTCCTTATGGCCCAAGTCGTCTCCGAGTATGAAAATATTGACAAAAATGTCAGCTCAAACGAGAAAGGTCCACAGAGCACCTGAGGCAAAAAACTATATACAAGAAGCAATTGCAACAACAAACAAACAAACAAGCAAACCCAATTAACGCAAAAGATACAAATTGAATTCGTAATGAATTTTACACAGTTCCTGAGAGAAAGTCCTTGGGTAAATTAATTAGAAAACAATTTACAAAAAGATTTACACAGAAACGGGGGGTACGGAAAAATCTTAGTCGTACAATTGTACTTCAAAAACCCAAACTAAACTTGGTTTCGAATAATATTTCACATTAATTAAACAAGTTCGAGCTTACCCTATGAACTTTGCCCAAAAACTTGGGAATACTCTAACAAACTCTTTGACACATATAATCTGGTTACAACTAGAACTCACTGGGTGGTCATTATAAGGACCATATCCCGGAAGGATAACAAGTTTTTAACCCACTAAAAAAGAAACTATAACTCAACACACTAATTACAATATGATTGTGTAACAAAACACATTGCACATTGACTTCATCACTTCGAAGGGACAGCGAGTGAATGAACGAATGAATAAATCTCCGAGTAAGTGTGTGAGTTCGAGTGGCTTCATGGAACAGGACAAACCAGACCGACCTTAGCCTAAGTTTCCCAAATATTCAATTACCACAAATTTGTCGGCACAGCATAAATGCAATAATTAAAATCAAGTTGTGGACTAGACCAACCGGCAAAACAAAGACGCCTCAACTCCCCTCCAATCCCCTCTCCACCCCTGAGCCGAGGTGGTGAACCACTGAAAACCAAGAAAACGTAGAATCGCCGACCCTAAACAGTCTGTCTCTGGTTCCCGTTCTCCTCGTTGTCTCCGGCCCCGGCTTCGGCTTCCGTTGAAAGTCAATGTAACTTATTTCTTCTTGTTGTCACGCTTGAGAAATTTCCACAGTTGACATTGAGACTGGGACTGGGAAGTAACACAAAACTCCGAGTCAGACTTGACTCGAAAACTAACCCAAATAGGTTTCGGAAGCTGTGGTCGACCCGAATCCGAAATGCGAACCCTGAATCGCCCCTCGAGCGAATTTCTTTCTTGCTTTTTGTCTCCTGTTTTTTTTTTTTTGTTTTAGTGGTAGACACATTTAAATGTCTTTCCAATTTGTTCATACCCCGGTATTCCCTTCCCTTTTCAGTTCGATGTGGAGTGGATGGCACTCGTGAGAGAATTTCAATTCTGGTAACATCAGATTCGACCGCAGGCTGCCTTTGACATCCTTTTAATGCGACACCACCTCAGCGGGCGCCCTACCTCTGCCCTCTGCCCTCTCCCGTACCGTCTTCCTCTTCGTCTCCCTCTCCCTCATCATAACTGTGGGTTTTAATTATACCCGACAATGGGGTTACGGCATTGATTTTCGATATTTGATCATTCGCTGCGGTTAGTTAACGCTCTTTAGCGTCGAAAGTCAGACGGGGTGAGGCAAAAGTCCTCCGCATATGGAATTACACATCAGCTCGACGGACTAAACACTTGAGTTGAGCTGCATCACATCCATGTTCCCGTTTTGTCACCTCTACCTGGATGAGCATGTGACAGAGGGGTATCTAAACTTATTCTCTGTTCCCTCCTCCTCTCCCTCTCCTCTCTTGGTCGCTCTCGATCTCCGGTTTGCATATGGAAACCGAAACTGTATAATTCAATTGGTGACAGTTTCGGTTTTTATAAATATTCTTTTGATTTACGATATGGCGAAAAAGGAAGAGGAAGCTAATAGCTAAGAGGAATAGACGACAGCCCAACGATTTTCTCTCTTACGAAAACAGCTTCTCAGAAACGTCGAATTGTTTTAGATTCAGTTGATATGTATTGGAAAATATCTTTATATCAAGATGTATAAATTCAAAAAAAAAAAAAAGTGCTCTTTCAAGGCTTACTTATACATTTATTTCTTATTTGCCCATTACACCTGAGAAAATCCAAACACTGTCGACTCTTTACCCAATGTCAGTTAATCGATTAATAAACTAACATATCTATAAATTGTAAGATTTCATAAGAATTCTTTGAATTAGGAGTAAACTTATTTGAAGTAGTGTACAAAAAGTTGGTTGTTTGAAAAGCTTAAAGTCCAAAGGAATGCTGTATATCCCTTGAAGTTCTGGTTTCAACAAGAATAAAAAAAATATAAAACATATAAAACACATAATAATTGACAGGACATAGCAAAGGATCCACTTGTAAGTATGTAGCAAAATTGCAAAATTGCTATTACTTTAACGAGATACAACTAAGTCCTATTATAAATGATAAATGTCTTGTTGGCTAAATATTTAAGCCGCTAACTGGCGATATCTAGATGTCATATCTCAACGAATAATTTTGCATATATAAAACAAACTGCGGGTCATAAATAAATAAATATAAAATATATTTATCCAATAATCGTAAGATTGGTGTCAATAGCTCAAAAAATCAAAATAGTTTCTCAATCTGGCATGTTCTAGCATATATATATATATATATATATGTACTCACCTGTGGCTTCGAAGTTGATAAATAATATTAAAAAGACCATAGATGGACAACATTTTTCTCATTAAGAATTAGTATTTATATGCAACATAATTATTCCAAATTTCGGTTTTCCAACAAGCTTTCTCCTATGAGCTGCAAAAATTAACATACAATACTTGGACATAAGTATAAATAAATATCATAACTATTTATTATAAAAAAATAAATTGAATGAAAAAAAAATGTATTATTAATTCAATAAATTTAAGAAAAGATAGGTATAGAGAAAGAAAAGTTTTATAAAGACAATGTAGCAAAAATTTGCATGACTATGCATTTTGTGTATAACTATTCCAGGTCCCGCAGAATTATACTAATCTCTAGTTTAGCCTTCGAGTAACATTCATAGCCATAGAAGGTGATTGTATTTTGAAATTTTATTTTTAGTTAAGCTTCCTTGATCCTTGCCTTGGCCCTAATGCCGTCCAAATGATGATGGGCTGCCTTTTTAGTGCCTTCGTGGAAATTGTTTGACGCCGCCGCCGCCGCCGTTTGGTCTAACAATTTCCACAGGGGCGATGAGAAAACAGGTAAATGTAAAATGTTCTACCTACCCTACCTGTCCAGAAACTAATTGAGACCGCCCTCATTGAATAATTTCAGAAATTTTTCTTTTTGTTTTGTTGAAGAGATTTTCATTTTCTTTTTTTCCCCCGTTTTTTTTTTCGCTTGGCAGACAGAAAGGTGCCAGGAGAGGATTGCTGGTAATGATGATGTATGGGTAATTTGAATGATTAATGGTCCAGCGCTTTATGCCAGGGTTCCGGTGAGAGTTGAAGGTTTGCCATGGTCGCCCAAAAACAAAAAACAAAAAAAAGAAGAAAAGGATATTTGTGGGCATACCTTCTATAGATGTGAAATTTAATTAAAATATTTTTATGGTAGCCTTAAATAAAAGGGGAAAAGGGAAAAGTTCTTCTTCACGGCGGTCAAAAGGAGGGAGAGTTTTGACGATTATGTTGATGATAATTAGATAAAGTGCCAAGAGTGGCGAATATTTTCCAATTCCGATTATCCATTTATAGTTGTAAGAATTTAAGATTGTGTGGAACTTTAAATTGCTGCCACTACGCATAAATAATGCATCCCAAGAGTGTCACTATAAGCATAATGAATTGATCGGAATGGCCCATAAGGCGCCACATCCTTTCTGCTGACCATAATCAGCGCACAATCAGCTCGGCTCAGTGGCGGATGGCGAAATTAACTTTTTTAATGAATTACGTAAGGGGGGACGATGATGGGGGAGAGTGAGTCCGCCAGTTGCAACGCAATGTAACGTAAAGCAAAACGCATTATGTCATATCGCTGATTGAACCAGCGAACCGCAAAGAGCGCGTATATATTGGCCGAAATGTGTTGGCCTAGAACAAAAGGCCACGGCCGGTGGTCATTAAAATTTTATATTTTAATTTGATTTTCCTGCCGCCGATTGGCAAAGGCAAAACATAAAAAAAATGACAAAAGTTATTGAATTTTTTGTACTAAACGAAAAACGAAAAAATACTCTAGAAACTCTAAGCGGATGATGCCAGGGCAAAAGGTGCCTACAATGAAAGTATTATATGATTGCGACTCTAAGCCGTGATTGAGTTTCAATTGATCCCCCACACCTCCGTCGCTCCACCGCCAAATACACACACACACATAAGAGTTCTGCGCCCGCTTTCCTTTTTTTTTCAAAATTTTCGCGCAATTGATGAAGAGAACAGACAAATCCTGTCATTTTCCTCCTTTGATTGCAACGGCAATTGCAACTCGGCCTGCATCAGGAGCTTCTTCGTCTTTGTATCGTCGCCAACTAAGGAGTTGGACATGTGCGGATCTGGATTTATTTTCTTGATGAATACGCGGCTTATTCGATTATTGTGCGGAGTACATAAGAGAGTCAGGAGAATGAGCGAGTGAATGAGTGAGTGAGTGTGTGAGTGAGTGGGTAGGTAATCCTGCTTTCATTTCCTTTTCACAAAAAATGATTGAACGCGAGTTATACATATCCTTCATGATTGACACAAAGAGGTCACACACTCCGCTCCCCTACACACCCATTTACAAGAATGACTCGAGGACGCACATTAAGTGCAAGCGGATTATCCTGGAATCGTCATCGGCCGGATGTGTGAAGATAATTGTCAAGGCTAACGGATGCCCGAATGTCTGCCTGCGAGTTGTCTCCTATTATATTAAACCTTTCATTCAATCTGAATAGATAGATATATAGATAGATTCTCTACTCCATCGTTTTTATTGGCCATCTTTTTTTTTGCTGATTTAATTAAATGATATTTAAATGGCAAAATGTTGAGTTTGTCTTTTCGGTCAACGAACTCTTTTACACAGTTGAAAAGACAACAAATTTGCCAATTTTCTGACTAACAAAAGCACAGATCAATATGTACTTATATTAATGATAGCTAAAAGTGCCTTTAAGTAAGTACTTTCTCAATTAACGAATACGATTTGATTCAAAATCAGAGGTTGGTGTTTGTATTTCATGCTCAAAGAGATCGTGTGAAATCTTTCAACATTTATGGGCATTTCTCCAGCGACATTCGTAAGCATTTTTATTCTGACAAAAGCCCAAAACTTATAGCTCTTGATTACCACTTTAGTTTTGAAGAAAATCATATAAAAAAAGCTATTCGCAGAAGAAACAGAAGTCGCTTCCAAGGCGAACCATTTAAGCACTGATTTTTGCGAAACCTGAAGGAATGTGTAATATGTTGAGCTTTGATGTACATATCTTAAAAATATTTTTTAATTGATATAGAAATTTTAAGTATTTATGCCATGCATCCATGGGATGAAATGGTACATTAAAGTCACATTTTCGACAATAGTATGTATATACATAAGTATAAGTACATATGCATGTTCTTAAGTGGGTATACAAATTTCGGCATGACCAAAGTTAGCAACGCCCTCTGCTTTATATTCCATTCGCCTTAAAAAGATCTGTTTGCAAAATAAATTAGTGCGCATTACACAAATACTTCTGGATCTACTTATAATGAAAAATGTTATTACCGTAATTGTCAATCACATTTTTTCTTTCACATAAATATAAGACAAGATTTTTACCAGCAATTGTCAACGCATAAAGTCTCTCATTAACAATATGAATTTAAAAAAAATCGAGCAAAACAAATTATCAACCCAAAACATATTCTCTTCTATTTTTGGTTTTGTATTTAACTATTTCCAAATGTGTTATAAACAAATGTAAAATTTATTTATATTATTTTGAATCGATAAATTCCATCTCAAAATATGTTTAAATCAAATACTTTTATAGACATTACATTTTTATACCCTTGCAAAAGGGGTATATTTATTTTGGTCAGTAGTATGCAACGTCTATGCGTTTATTTATATATTGCTTTGATTCGATAGATTCCTTCTCAAGATATGTTAAAATCAAATAATTTTATATATATAATAGATAAAGTAACTTAACACTTGGAGTCTTTCGCTAGAATCGAATTAAGTGCCTCTGTCCATAATGTATTTTCATTGCAATGAACAGGATTAATGTATATGCGATTGGGATTCTAGTATTACAGCTACTCAAAAATTGGAATTGGAATGCAAAGAGCATACAAATTTCGATGTGCCGAATGTTGGGGGCTGGAATATAATATTTTGGAATTCATTAGTAATCACATGCTGGGTTGACGCTGTTGATTTAAATCGCTAAAGATTCGGTGGCAGTAGATCGACAATTCGCTTCCATTGCATCCCCTTCGGTTCGCCCATTTGGCAAATGACAGATGCTGTCAGCCACAAAATGCATAAACAAATATATGTACACATACATATACGAATATGTACAAACACATACATATGTATGTATGTATATAGAGTGGAAAGGGGGGTGGATTGTTGTGGTGGGAGGGTATGCATTTTGCACATGAGGCCAGCGAACGCTCATTAATTATGGAGGTATTAATATTGGAGCAAAATACACAACACACACACCACGCACACACACCACACACACTTCCATTTGTATGTGGATGTGAGTCGGTCTATATATTGTATTTACATATGTTTGTAGGTATGTATATAGGCATAAATTTTAAGCAAACATAATTTATTACAACACATATTTGTTGTAGTTGCTGCTGTCGCTGTCGCTGCTTCTGCTGCTGCTGCTGATGTCGCTGTTGGCTGTGACTTTGTTTATTTGTTTGTTCGCTTGTTTGGTTTTAACGCTCAAAATGCGACTGGTTAGACTGAAAAGTGAAATAAAAACTACTGTGCCTGAATAAATATAAATATATATATTTGTATACATATACACACATAACTATATGCATGTACACATGTGTATGCATATGTGTGCGTGGGGTCAGCGTTCGGCCATTTTGTCTGCGAGACGCCATTTTGTTTAAAATACCAAAAAAAAAAGAGAGGTAAACTTGACCAAAGGCTATTTAATGGAAATTCCGCAAAAATCCGTTTAAAAATCTCAATGTAGTGATTTTTTTGAGTGCAGAGAAATCTTTATAAAAGGGAATTACTGGAACTTGTATCCTATTGCTTTAATCGATAATCTAACAAATCTTTTTACCTAATAGTCAGAACATTTGTATGGGAAAAACGATATGTAAGTAGTTTAATTTGTGCGATATTTGTTTTCGTTGGTTTTATTCCCATGATGGGAAAATGAATTGCAACAATTCGCATCGACTATGCATGGAGCCTGTGGCACTTTCCCACAGCAGCTGGGATCCTTGTTTCCCCGAGTTTTCCAATCTTCGAGGACACACAACACGATCACAGCAGCATTCCAGCTCTAACCCCACTCCCCTGGGTGCAGATTCCGGCGAAACAAGGAAAACATCCTGAAAGCGAGAAAATCGTAAACATTTTTCACACCTTCGACGCGGCATGAAGTCCTGGGAGAGCAAAGTGCAAGAAGTCGAAGTCGAAGTAGAAATTCGAAGGCGACAAAAGTCATCTGATTAATCGGCACATATCGATCAGTCCCGAAAACCAAAGACTGCAGCAGACAGCCTGGCGTTAATGTTAATGTTCCTCAGGAAGGCAGCCTGCTGATTTCGTTTTTGCCCGGGGCCCTGCACCTGTGCGCATCCTGCAACGTTTCAGGTGTGCACATTAGTCACAGACACAGACACAGACAGGCAGGCAGACTAACAGACTGGCATTCAAGCATTCAGGCAGGCAGCCGAAGCATTCGGGAGGACGAGAACGAGGACATTAACGAGCCAGGCAGTTAGACGCCGCCGCGCCTTTTGCCTGCCACGATGATGCAGCAATTTCGGTGTCTAAGGACACCCCAACTCATACCCCACCCGAATCCCCACCCAATGCGCGCATTCTCGCATATGACAAATGTTTTCCAGTGCCCCGAAAAATATCCATAGTCATGGCCATTTAAAGCGAGCTCATCATAACGATGAGGAATTTGCCAAATCATTTGACCAAAATAAATTAAATAATTTTTGGTTTGTCAGTTTGACCAAAAGCTGATTTATGGGTCGATCAATTTTTGAAGCTAAGTTGTCCGAAAATTGTCCCCATTACGTATGCAAGGGAGATAGCGGGGGAAGAGGGAGACCTAAGTAAATGTTGCCACATGGAAAGCACCTGTTGTTGCTTCTCCCTTTTGAATAGGCCTATTCGAAAATCGAAGTACTTTGTAGCCCTCAACTTGCATTCACTTCAAATAATATAATCTCATTTCAAAATTTAAAGCGGTGGGAAGTTATTATCGTTAGATTGACTATACACATAACAATCTTTCCTCATGAAAACATATTTATCGAGCTGGCAATTTGTTCAATATGCAATTTCTCAGTTCAATATGCAAATTTAATTGTTAAATGTGATTAACTTAGTCTTATGTCAGCAACTGGAAGAGCACAACGAGCACTTTAAATTTGTCTGAATTAACTATACAATACTCTTTAAGGACTGCGGACATTTCCTTTCTAAATCAAACAAAAAAGTCACTTTACAATAATCTATAATAATGACAATATTTGTATTCTATTTACTCCTGAACAGAATTACATTGCTATAATTACAGAAAGGCTTCAAAAAAAGCTCATACAAATTGTTAAAAAAAATTTCAAATAGTTCTAAATAAAGAAGGATAAATCGTAACCGACATTCCAAATTTTTAACGAATCAAAATGCACCCAAAACTATTGTTTCATTCTGATAGCTTAAGGCTGTCTTAAATAAGCTAAAAAATAACATTGCATAATTCTAAACAAAAGTATTTGAATTGTAAACATCATCCAAGATGCCAGATTTTGTATTGAATGGAGCTTTGTTTTTTGTGTGTGTGCCTTTTGGGCTTCTGCACGCAGACAATGGGAACCCATGGACGACATGATCATGGGGCCTCAGCACCAAAAAGCCAAAACAATCCAACTGCGTCTATGCCCGATCATGGCATTTGCCCCCAAAGTCGGACTTATTTACGAAATTAACATTTTCTCGTTGACATCTTATTAATACTTCACACCTTTTTCGATTTTAAAATCGATCGTTATTTTATGAAAATTAGTCGTCGCCAACGAAACGCGTCGAAGAAGCCGCCGGCCGACTAACAACACCAACAAAAACCCCAAATTCATCGAAAAAGAAGAATTATAAGAGAAATACAAGAAAAGAGTCAAACTGCCAACTGATAACAAGTTGAATTTTGAAGTTAAGAACTAAAACCGGCCCGAAAAGTGGAAACAGGATTGTGGGGAAGGTGAAGGGGGGGGGGTATGGGGAGCTAAGACATTTAGTTCTGCGTGGGCTTATTGAATCTTTACGAGTTGTTGTTGTTCCAGTTGCTTGTTTCAAAAATATTAATTAGTTAATGTGTTTGCTTATTAAAATTCGAAAAGGCATATAAATAAATATTAAATTAAGTCAATCGAGTGGCGCGGCAACCGAAGCCAAAGCCGAAAAGGAGACTCACTTAAAATATTGAAAAATATTAATAATGTATAACAAGCGTAGCCGAGAAATGGAAAACCAAATAAACACTTATGCATAATTCCAAATTGGCTGCCTGGCGAGAGAGAGAGAGAGGAGGGGCCGAGGGGAATATTATTATTATTATAGCGACAAATTAAGAATACACATAAAGTGTACAAAAAGATTGCTCATAAATTCATGATTTAAGCAACAAATGTTATTCAATTCGATTTCTGCATTTTAAGTGAATTATAATTTCAAATTGCGCTTAATTAGATGCGGTCGGAACTATCTAGTAAATGTATAGATGAGTTAAGTTGCGGTCATATACGGTAGGAACTATCTAGTAAACCTATAGATGAGCTAAGTTGTGTCCTACATCTACTTCAGGAAGTTGCAAAACACATTTAAAGAACGAATGCGAGGTGAAATTATTATCGAATTGGAGTTCAAAATATTCCCTAGGCATAATTCCAGCGATTGCTCTTTAATTCGATCTAGTAAAATTCCTGTATCCAGTTTGAGTATGATATTTTTGCAAGGAGAGTGCAATTAAGTTGATTCACCTTCTCCAGATTACCTGAAATCCTTTTTCCATTCCAAATTTGAAACACATTCCATTGTGGCAGGCCGTTGAGGTGATGAATGCATCCCAAAATTTACATACATAACTCATGATCCAAGAAATATCATACATGGGAGCTATTTGTTCTGCTGCCAACCCAGTCCGACCACATTTTCCATTTGGCTTGGGTACCCCCCCCCCCCCCATACACGTCATCATCATCAACTTTAACTTGCACTCGATGTCTCACCTTTCGAATGATTTATTAAAGTGTCATTAGGGCACGAAGAAACGAAGCGAACATAAAAATGAAACGAAACCGAACCCGAAACGAGTCCAACTGAATTGACTTTTGAGTGGAGTACTATGTAGTAGTAGTTGATGGAATTGGAGAGATCTCTCGAGAGTGGTAATGAAGTAACCAACAAAAAAAAAAACCAGCCTCTAGTGAAAAAAAAGATCGTGTAATGGCTGCGTTAAGTAGTTGAAGTTTTTCTTTTTTGGTTATTCGAGTCTCTCTCCTTGCCCCTTGTAAATTTAAATTAAGCAATCTTCATCTACTCCCCATCTCCATCTCCAGTTCTCTCACTATGGGTTACCGTTAGCTATGATCTCTCTGGGCTGCCTTTGACCCAGGTGATGGCGATGGCGATGGTGATGTCTGGCTGCCCGGTTGCCTTTCATCATGATTGGCTTGGCATTGATTTATTTAGTGTGTGTGTGTGTGTGTGTGTGTGTGTTTTACAACGACAACGACAAGGCGAGAAAATTAAGTTGTTTTCGCTTTTATATCCGAGTTTCTTCTGCATCTGATAAGAGAAGCACCATAAATGTTATTTATTACCCAACTGGTCCTAACTTAACCGATCACAGTTACTCTTATCAGATACTACGACATGTAAATTAAGCCAAATCTAAATAGGAATTTGAGTAAACAAGATAAGAAGATGTAATTATTCATCTGGACTACACCCCTCTCTCCCCATCCACTCTTCGCCCTGCCATCCTTCGACTATATCATAAGTAAATGCTCTTCGATATTATATATTAACCCAGTTAAATATCATGTGCGATCACATGTGCTTTGGCTTATTCGATCAAATAAGTTTGTAGTACTCGATTTTTTTCGTTGTTTCGTTGTTCTTTTTGAATTTGGGAAGTTATGAAAATTATGTGTATTGTTCATACATATTGTTGCGGGCTGGATCTTAAATACGGATGCTATTCTCTGGCCATTTGGAATATGGGATTTGGTGGATTCTACGTGGCATATGGTATCCATTCAATTTTTCTATCAGGTATCGAAGGGATCAGTTTACGTTAACAAGACAAGTGTAACAAGGTCTCCTTAAATTTTGCAGACGCCAGTGGATTTCTTCAAACTCTATATCTCATCTGCGGGATTTTATCGTTAACTGGTGGCATTAGCCTGCTTATCGGAATGTGCAAGGTTTGCATTGATTTCAGTTCAAAATGCCAAATGGATTCTCATGAAACTTCATTTCGTTTTTAGAGAAAACCAATGCCAATCAAGGTTGGATTAGGCCTTGGTTTTCCCCTGTCGTTGTTAGCGTTTCTGCTCGTAATGCCATTGCGTAAGTTTATCAAAAATTATAGTCGTAAATTATTCTAGTTACTAACTATTTCAAAATAGTCATACAGTTATACCATTCTGTTGTTGTGTGCTCGTTTCTCTCTGAGGAGTTTGGTGATCCTGAAATCGAACTATGAGCAATATTATTATTACTATTTCTATAAGACGAAAATAAAATTTAGCTTTGATTTGATTCCATAATTGAGAGTATTATCGCCATTATGCGATAATTCTCTCAATTACGGAGTTAATGCAGTGGGCTCTGGTCTCGATTGTGACGTCCCAAATGGTTCATTCTGTTTAATATATTTTGGCGATTTTAATATATCATTGCAGCCTATGAACAGTGAAAGAAAATGAATATTTCTTTTATCTGTTGCTCTTCAGTTTTTATTTTTAAATAAAGTAAGTAAGTCGCCGGGCCGACTTGGATATACCATGCATCAGGGGAAAACAAATTTCCTTGAGTTTATAAAACTTATTTCATATATTAAATTTCTTTCGTATGCGCGATTTCTAACATATGCTATCTCGCTCACTCTTATGTGTGTGCACTTTAGCGCCCCACCGGCCAAATTCGCCCTTGCACCGCTTTGAGCGCAAAACGTTTCAATGCATAACTCGGCCATTTTTATTCCGATTTTTATGAAACTTGGTAGAATGATAGATGTCCATAACATATATAAGTGTGCCGAATTAAATTCCGATACGATAAATATTGCGGGAGAAAATCACTTTTTATTAAATTCCGGAGGCGGAAGGGGGCGTGGGAAAAAAAAACATAAACTTGGTCTGCGCCAAGACTACACGAGTCTACATTCTAAATTTGGTAACTCTAACATTTGTAGTTGCTGAGATCTCTGCACTCTTACGGACGGACGGACGGACAGACGGACAGACGGACATGGCTATATCAACTTCTCTTCTCATGCTGATCAAGAATATATATACTTTATAGGGTCGGAAAAGCTTCCTTCTCCCTGTTACATACATTTTGGCGACTTTAATATACCATTTCATCCTATGGATGCATGGTATAAAAATAAGTAATTCGTGAACCTTTCCAAAAGGCCATTTCAGCTCTAAAATAATATTTCATAGGTTTAAAGTTTGATTTGATTTACTTGATCAACAAATTGTTCTTGATCATGATGCAAGTTTTAAAATTTGTCCTACCGGCCTTCTTTTAAAATAGGAAATAAAATACATATAAGTATATCTATTTGTTTAACAAAAGAAGAGAAATTCGGATTTATTAGATATACCTTTAGATTTTCCTTCAGTGTCAATAAAGTATATTGAAATAAATGTATCAATAAATGTATATTGAGTATCCTAGTCGTAGGACTCATCCTTCGAGTTGATAATGAACTTCAGTCTCTTAAATAGAAATACACTCGTCACGTCAATGTAATGGTTAATTATTTTGTTTAGTCATTTATATTCTTCACTAAATTGCAATGACAAGGGTTGCCAGACATCGATATTGTCGGTATGGGTTACCAATTTGTTAAATTGAATAAGCAGAAGTTTGACAAGTTCTACAAAAGCATCTCGCCCAAAGTTCCACGGGGACAATAAGGAAAGAGCTTTAATTAGACCTAATTAATGAGATATCATTGTGCATTATAATTTGGGTTTCATTGATAGGACATCGAGTGGATTTTTTTTTTCCACTGAAGAATTGTCTATTGCAAAATATGTTAGTTCCGCTATTTTTAGAAAGTCCGACTATTGCGTTGGTTACTCCACAATCTGCAGACCATTTGGATATTGCCGAACAACTCAAGTACAGAATCTGGATAGGACAACTACGTATTTAGTTGTATGTCTGAATAATCGGTCAAAAATTAAGTTGCAGCTATTATTGTCTCCGAGATACCCTTTCACCCTTTTGGGTGGAGGGTATAAAAAATGATGAAAATAAAACAAAAATAACTATAAACATTAGTTGCTGTCGAATATTTTTGAGCAGGCCGCAATCTCAGTGGATCTCCTTCGTGTTCCCATTGCGATTGAAAAGAAATGAATTGAAATGCGCATACGAAATTATTCAAATGCGCTAAGTTATGAAGTTATCATGATGGCACTTCTCCACTTCGACACTGGTTCTCTTCCTTTCTCTGCCACTCGGCCCGAGTGACAATGGGTTTTCCTCACGTATTGCACGCGGTCGGGGGTCGCGCGCGGTGCGAAGACACCGGCCCCAACCAGAGGTAGTGCGTTCGACTGATCGGCCCAGAGGCGCGCGTGCACACACACACCACATCCACAACCATATCCATACCCATATCCATTTCCATTTCCATTTTGAAAAAAACATTTTTGTTAAGCGGCTGCTTAGGCTAAGCTCTGACTTCAAATATTTATGAGACATTTGGGGTAGCCGCCTGCCCGTTGCGACGCGCAACTATTTTGACAGCAACAAGTTGGCCAGCAAATATATGAGAGGAGACCGGCCGAGAGACAGTCACTAACTGTCGCCGTACATATTTCATCGATTAATTTCAAAGATGAAGTTATGAACGTTGAAAGCCGTTCACAAAAAATGGAAAAAATGAAAAAACACCAAAATTTGAATATTTGATTGGGACCGCTCGCCAAGTCGCTCGCTGACTTGGAGGTTAGCACACACACACACACACTCACACACACACTGGACAATCATCAATTTATGGTTTATTTGAATTGCTTTTAAATGCGGCGTGAAACGGTTTATGAGCGGCGACTGGGGCTACGTGACATGGACAGGTGTTGGTTGACCATCCATCCAGAAACGGAAGCAGCCAAATTTGAGTCAAGTGTCTTGGTCAAGGGTGTGACCAACTGCGAATAATAATTACAATAGTAATCACAATGAAAGTTAAATAAAGCAACAAATATTGCATAATCCAATTTCAAATTTAATTTTATAAATTCGTATCTTCGTAAGTTAATTAACATTGAGGATTGAAAACGAATCCTAAACCGCGTTGGACTCAACGTAGAAATCCATTCAAAAATTGTCGAAAAACAAACTGAAAGCTCAATAAATGTTGAGGCAAGACGAACCAATAATAACTTTACGATTGATAAACATATTGTGACATCTAAAATTTATTAACAACTTGTCAGTATACAGAAGACTAGTCTTGGTCACTCGGATAATGGAGACTAAAGCCGTAAATTGTATGGATTATGTTGAAATTGATATTGGTCTAGGGAATTTTAATATTGAGCAATTCTTGAATGAAATCACCGATTAATGAAAATAAAACAGACTTCTTAGCCGTAGTCAATATTAAATTAAACTAAAAAGAGCATAAATTCCTGTCATAGGCCAATTGCCATCAATTTATGTTTGCTCGTGTCTATGTGGTCTCTGCTAATGTGCTAATAGTGTCACACGATGATGTCGATGGGCATCACTAAAACCCAGAGAAGCCGATCAGAAAGGAAACTCGTTAAACATATCCAGATAATGCGGCTAATATGTAAATCTGACCAGAGAAGAGACGATAAAAGTGCCTGCCTGATGGCTATCAAAGCATATTTTAATGATCATAATTTTTTTTTGCCGCTCCAAACTTGATTTGCCTTGCTGAGTTTGTTTATTGGATACATCTACATATGTGTGTGTGTGTGTGTGTGTGTGTGTGTGTGTGTGTGTGTGTGTGTGTGTATTTGCGCTTTGGCTTTTGTTTAAAGCCAGTTGTAAAAAGCGTCAGGCCACAACAAATGAGCGGACATTAATTACAAACAAAAACTAACAATTTTTTAAAACGCATAATTGTCAAAAGGAAAAAGCAACAACAATTGGAAAATATTATTTTCGTTATTAAAACAAAAAAGAAAACTGTAACGGTTTCTGAAGCTCACATTAATAATCATAAATCATAGAATTGTGCATAAATTAAAAAATGAAACAAAACTAAACAAAAAAATATTTTATTTATTTACGCTTGAGAATAAGCGACAATTAACAAGAATGGAAAAAATAATGGCATCTCTATATATAGAGAAGATCTGAGTTGTTTCTATGCAGAAGTCTCAATACCCTGACCACATTATTTTATTTTTATATCAGAAGTATTGAGAGCATTTAAAAACTTCTAGTAATCTGCACCAAATCTAACATAAGCAGAGAAAAACTAATGGTGAAATGCTTTTCTTTTTTTAATTGGCAGATAAAGAGAAAACCATTAATAGAAATACTTCTTAACTTTACAAGTTTATGGTCATAGCAGATGGATCCTCTTTGCAAGCGTATGAAAACAAAATCTATTCTTAGAGGGAATTTACTACTGACTAACAAAGCATATTGACAAATTAGTAAGCATTTAATAATTTTATAGTCTTTTCAATACATAAAAATTTGGCTCGCATTTGCAGAAGAAAATAAATAAATAAAAAATAGCAAAACCAAATATATTTGTATGTTTGTATGTATGGATGTTTGTATAAATATTAATATATTTTTAAAGACCCGTTTCACAGTGGCCGCTGGCAAACTAATAATATTTATTTATTTAGTTTTAGTTTGTTATCTTCATCTCTCAATTAAGTTTAATCACTCACAATTAATCAACAAATAACAGATGGCGATTTGCAATTTTGTAAAAATTTTAAGTGGTAGCGCTTCATATTTAATTGGCTTCATTCAAAAAATATTTTCGCTAACTGTTAAATGGCAAATAAATATTCGATATTCATGCGGTTTTTTGATTTTTGCAAATGCTGCCTTAATTTTTCACACTTTGATTTGCTTATTCTTTGCAGAAATTTCGTTTTGTTCAATTAACTATTTTATCAGCAAAAAAAAGTGGATGGAATTGAGATAATCAAGTTTGAACCAATTCTGAATTGTTTCGAATTCGAAACTACTTAGCTTAAGTTGTTTTTGACTTGATACCAATATTCCAATTATCCAAAACATTTCGCTTAACGTTATGTATATGGTTAATTCGAAATGTGTTCGCCTCTTTTTTCTTATTGTTTTATTGCTAACGAACAATCACAAAGTGAATCTAAATCTTTTTGACTTAAAATGAATAATTTTGCAGATTTGTAGTCAGTTCAGTTCTTGAACCGGAATCCAAGAAACCATGCATTTTTGTAGCTTTCAGATAGAAAAACGCTTAAATATTAATTTCTAACACATAAATTAATTCGAATTTAATTATACATCTTGGATAGCGCCTTCCAAGAAGGTGGATTCAAGTAGCAACTGAGGAGAGGAGAGCAGAGCGCCGACTGAGGGGAAAAAGAAACCCATCAAATCGTCTGACGATGCCGCCATTAACACAAATGACGCTGCAAAATGGCGGCCATATTAGTCAAGAGCCAGCAGCAGTCAGGCAGTCTAACCAAAACCAAAACCCAAACAGAAATCAAACCCAACCCAGTCCAAGTAAAGCCAACCCGGGCTAACCCAAGCCAAGCGAAGCCAACTGAATCGGCTTGGGCCGACAAGCGCATGTTGATTGGAGCAGCAAGATTGGCAAACAGCCCCAACTGAATCTGCGGTGGGGAGACTGGAGCTGAGGCATTCCTTCGTCTTCGTCTCCATCTCCAGTTCCATGCCGCCGCTGACAGTGATGACTGTCAAGAGCAATTAAAGTCAAACTCAAAGTCAGCGGACTTAGATTTTTCACCGTGTCCAGCCGGCCAAGCTGCGTATGTGGCTGTCCATCCAAAATGCAGCAGCTTCGTCTACAAACCTACAATTAACGAAGCCAGCAGCCTAAACTCCAGCATTTCTTCAGGTTTTTCCACTTGAAAAACTATGTAATTTAGCACTTGGCTTCAAGTGCAAGATACCGAAGATGATAATGATAATAATCATGATGATGATGATGATGATGATGACGATGAAGACATAGTCAAAGAATGCCTTGGACAAGTCAATCAGCGTATAAATTTCGCTGTGTGTATGCGTGTGCGTATGTGTGCGTGTGTGTGTGACATGAAGTGTGCCCAATAATGAGCAATTAACGCCTTACTGCCTACGGAACGGTAGTTTCCTACCATGTTTTCTTCTCTTTAAATATTCCGCGCAGAGACTTCAGTTAAATGAGTTCTCTCTCTCTCTCTCTCTCTGCCTTCCCTCTCTATCTATCTCTCTCACTGTTGGTCGATGGGGCGCGCCGTGTAGAAAGCAATTTCTGTAGCGCCTTTTATCTGACACCGCCAAGTCTTCAACACCTTTCGAGTGCTCGAAGCTCGCAAGAGGGAGAAAAAACAACAGCAGCAGCAGCAACAACAACAAAAAATGAAACTCGTTGTAATAAGAAGTTGGTTAAAAACAGTAATAATAATAAAGAAAATCACCAAATCATCATCATCATCAGCATCGACATCGACATCGCAAGAGCAACAGCGATCGCCAGCATCAAACGTAAAAATCGATTTACACATCATTTTGGAATTGCGTCTGGTTGTGCGACTGTCTGTGAGAAGATCATTAAGTGAACAAGTGAGTCAGTGAATGAATGAACGAGGGGCAGAGAGAGAGGGCGAGAGAGAGAGAGAGAACTGCGAGGGCAGTTCTTAGAAACAGCAAGTCAAGTTAGGTGGGAGGTAATTAAATGCAACGACAACCACAATATTTCACACCAAACCTGACCAATCTTTGGCAAACTGGAATAACTACATCTTTTGACTACGTGCTCAGAATATATTCAAATGATCTATGAGTACATACCCAGTCGTGTCACTTAGTTTATCCTCTATTTATCGATAACAATGTTTATCAATCTTTATCAGCAAGATCAGATGTAAGATCCCTTTAAGTCAGGGACTTTTGTTAAGTTGCGCTGAATCTTTAAGAGAAATCTGGAAAAGAAAATATTGGTTGAGAAAATAATTTTAATAAACCCATTTAATCACTTATTAAATTCAACTAGTGTCACTTTTTTAGTAGAAATCAGTAGAAATTCTGCTTTATGTATTTTATCTTTAAAGTCGTCAGAGTTAGGCGTTGTAAGGACTAAGCCCGATTAATGTGAAGCGCGAAAAGTAATAAAATTGCATTCATATAATTGAGATAAAATTATAATGATCATAAAATAGAATTTAAGTTGCTCAGTTTGTCGCCTAAGTCTTTTGTTTTCCCATTGTGATAGAAATGTGCGATCAACGCTCGGAGTCATGTACGAGAGGGTGTAATTAAAATTGAACAACTTCATCTCGGTGAACGGTTAATTACTTTGCTCTAAGCCTCTTAGGGCGAATGTATACGTACGTATGTAAGTTGGCGCACAATTCGCCATTGTGTGAGGGTTTTGGCCGGAGAAAGTAAGTCAAGTCAAGTCGAGTCGAGTCAGTGTTGAGTTGTTCTGGGCTCTCTCTCTCTAATTGCCTGTGCTGACATCTTTCAAGGTCTTTATCATTGTTCACGGAGCTTAGCAAATGCTCCGCAATGTGCCAATATGCCAGTGACACAGTTATTAGCGTGATTGGCATGAAACTCATTCCAACAACAAACAGATAAATTAAAAAAATCTCCACTTCAAGCATCTGTCGCGGCCCAAAGAGACCGCAACCAACCGCAAAAAACTTGAACAAACTCCGGTGGCAGCCTCAAATCAAATTGCAATGACAATGCGACTTAGTCTAGACTTTTAAATCGCACAAAAACCCCCAAGACGGTGTCGTTTCTCTGATCCTTTTTGTAGATAGATCGGAGAAGTGTGTGTGTGGGGAGAGAGGGTGTGGGGTGGAGGGGAGGCGACAACAAGTGCTGTTGCTGATGCCTGTAACCGCAAATTATGAACAAATGAATTGGCCTGGCATATACGAAAAAAAAAAACTGTTTTTGTGGTTTAGCTTGCTCCTTTTTTTTTTTTTTTGAACAGACTGGCTCAAAACTAATTGCAACCACATAAGGTTATTGAATGGCTAACAGATTGCTAAATGTGGCCTAGAAGAGACTACAAGGGGAAACCTCTGAACTACGGCCCAGCCGTTACCTATCGTGTGGGTGTCACAAATGAAATTCGTAAAAAAAAAACAATCAAACTAACTGAGATTGAAGTATAACTGGGAAAGTAGAAAATTTGAAAACTTAAATTCAATCAAGATTCCTCAGAAAAGAAGATTCTTCAGAAAGAAGAAAGCTTTAAGATGTTCTCAAATCTTTTGCAGTTAGTTCAAACTTTCGAAAGAGCAGGCTCGAGGTCAATAAAGAAGCAAACAATAAAGTGAGCAGTTTGTCTGTTATCAGCAGACTTCGCTCACTCGAAAGTTTGATGAAAGTTTTTAAAAACTTCGAAAAAATCAATAAGTCAAATAATACATACCTCAGTGTAATAAGTATACACTGTATGTGCATTTTTTGCTTGCTCTTGTACTTTATTAAAATCTAAACGTACATTGTTTTGGAGTATGCACGATTTTTCATAGATTCATAGAGCATGTGTACATATTCCACGTCTTTAAAAAGGCACTAGTCAAAGAATGGCATGAAATTGACCTTTCAACTCTGCAAAACTTGTCAAATTCAATGCCAAGTCGAATTAGTCAAATGCATGTTAATAAGGGAAAACACATTAACTATAAAATAACAAAAATTATTGGAAAGGACAACAAAGTAATTATTTTTTCTTCACTTTTATCATTTTGCACATATACTTATATCAATAAATAAACTTTCTTAATTAAATATTTTAAGTTTCTTAAGGATAATTAAAAAAAAAATATTCTATTTCTTAAGCAATACATGTATACTAAATAAGTTTAAAAAACCAAAAATTTGTATTCGCTTTTTCATTGATTTTTTTCCCAAAATGACAATGCACATAAACTTATTTCACTGAGGTACAAGTAATAATGTTAGTGAGTTTGAACGTTACACTCAAACTAATCTGCTGATGCCTCGATTTATAATACCCAACTAGACCTCTGATATAATATCAGAGAGAGATTACTTAAAAGGAGCTCAAAAAGGAGGAAAAGGAAACATTTTTACTCGCATTGGTAAAAGCTTTTCCTCTAGTTATAAACTAATAGCTCAGAGATTATGGGATAAAAAATACTTAACTATAAGAATATAACGTTGTATACTCGTAATATGTATGTTAGCTTGATTCAAGATTTCAGTTTGAGTATTTACTATAAATAAAAAGGAATCATTCAGCTTTTTCTTATAAGTATAACCACCAAAGGTAGCACAAGAGAAGTGAAAATGTTGGGCACCTGTTCCATCTTCCAACAGTTGCTCTTCTAAAATATTCAAATTTCCCTGTTTCAATTGGTAATGCACTCCGCCCCCTCATCCTGACGACAACCATGTCGAAGAAGGCGTTAAGGATTTTCATTTGATTTTATTGATTCTAATGAACGTGGAAAAGTTAACAGTTCATCCATGTGGGGTGGCTCGAGGGGAGCGATCACATTTCCCCCTCCCATTTGCTGTTGCTCTCGCAAGCGTGGAAAATTGAATGAAAAGTCAAACCAAGGAACACATGCTCGAACAAGTTCAACGTTCATCCACCCTCTACCGAGCCCTTGTCCATGGGGGAGTGGGAGATGAGAGGGGGAGGGTTAGAAACAATTGCGATACATTTAGCTAAATTTATGCACCCCTTCATCTGGGCTGCGGCTCGTTGTGGTGGGCCGTGCACTTGTCACTGTTTCTTTTTAGACGGTAAAAAACAGACTGAGGTAATTTGAGCGGATTTTGCTGGATTTTCCGTATAGCTAATGCCATTAAATGACCCCAAGGCCGGCTTATTGATATATCACTTGATTTTTAGTGTCTGATTCAATTTGGTCTTAAGTCCTATAAGACCGTTTTTTATGGTCTATTTGATTGCATTGCATGAAGATGAAACCCTTACTCCGAACATGTGTGGTTCAGTTTCTGCTTGGATTTTCATAGGTTTTTATACCAATTAATCATGGGATTTTCACAATATTTGATATATGTATGTACAGGCAAAAACCGTAAAATGACAATAAGAATAAAGACAACATGAGAAGAGATCAATTGAGAACACCAGGAACGATTAATATTTAGCATCTCTTAAATATAAAAGGGTCATTTTAGAGAAGTCTACAAAAATTGACCCATTCGGACCGAACTCGTCTTTAAGGAAGTTTTTTGTATACTCTTATCTCCGAATTATCCTAGGGATCACTTGAGAAATTTAAGTTTAGAGTAAGAGATTTGTAAATTTTGATGATTTGAATGATTTGTTTCATGCCTTGCACTAATTTAGATTTACTTATCATATTATAGCAATGGTTCTACTTTTATGAGAATCTCATTAGATCATCTTCGGTTCAACGAAAAACCTAAAGAAAAAGGAAACACAAAGTCAAGTGAGAGACATTTAGATTAATGTCTAAATTACAATGCCATGGCAAAGATGGGAGAAATATATTTTTATTTTCTTTCCAAAAAAGAAACCCAAAAAAGAAGAACCGAAACTCGTGGGCGCAGACTGAAAATACTGATAAATGAGCAAAGTAAATGCCGAAATAATGACTCTCTTTCCCAAAGTATTTTCTTAGTTATAGTTTGAGGGACGTGGAATTGTGTGTATGTATGATAGTTCCATTGCGCCCACAAAACTGATTGATGAACTGGCCATTAGGCACCAACATTCGGGTCAGTTGCAACCGAAAAGTGTTAAAAAATTGTGAGTGATGGTGCGGCTCCTCTAATTGCATGCGTAATCAACAACCCCCGTACTGCCCCTCTCCTTCTCTGTTCCTATGCCGAGTTCATCTTGGCATCTTCATCATTTCCCAACTGCAGATGCAATCACCTTTAAATGTACCTCACTTTGCCGGCAATTAAATGGCGACTTATCGCATGTAGGAAATCTCTGGCATGAATGTTCTTCAAACCGACGTCGAAGTGTCTGCCTCGGATCAGCAGATCCCAAGACTCTTACATATGCGCCGCTAATTTCGATTCTTAATAAACGACCATCACAAATACGAAATATTCATCTTTAACTCTTTTTTTTCTCCTACCTCTTTTTGTTGTCTTCGTTTTTTTTTTTTTTTTTTTGAATATCATGCTAAATAATTAAACATGCCGGGCACGTTGTTGTGAGTCTCTTCAGAAAGAGAGAGAGACACAGAGGGAGAGGGAGAGGGAAAGGGAGATGAAAAAAGCTATATACTCGTATATATCTGGAATTCCATTTCGATTTCATGTCACAGACGACTGCGTGAAGGAGAAGTTGATGCTGTGGATAATTGATATGCCGAGTGCATTAGACCTGAAGTTCTCATTCGAGCCGTTTGCAATTGCCAATTGCAATTAAGTTAAGTGACGAGACAAAATGAAGCCCGCAAATAAGCTAGATTCCTGGAATCTTTCATAAATTAAAACTAGAGAATACACTCCTCTCTCTCGCACTCTCTCTCTCGCAGTTCCAGTGCAACAAGTACCCCAAGTTGGCCTTCTCCTCCTCACTAAATCCTTAACAAATATAAAGGAAAAGCACAACAGTCTAGATGTATGTAGATGTACACATATCCACATTGAAATAGAGAGAGGGAAAAAAGCGAAGGCGGAAAAAGATTGAAACTGAAATGCAGGCGGGAAAAACAAAATTGACAACACGCCGCAAAATTCAATTATGTATTCATGTATGCAAAAAAAAAAAAATATAAAAGGAAAAGGAAAAACGAAGAAAAAATGAAAACACAAAATACGCAGCTAGAGACGCAGCAGCAGCAACAATAACAACAACAACAACAGTGAAGCAGAGTAGAGTAATGACTCTTAAACCACCCACATCCCCCCAACATGTGGGGGAGGGCTTCACTTCACTTGCCTCACCTAGACAAAACCCGATGCTCCCAGTCAAGCGGAAACCGCAAAGAAAGTCCTACATGAGCAGGGGCGTATCGAAAGGGCGTCATTACACTCAACTCATCCTGCCTTTAAATTCGACAATTGGAACTATATTATGATATCTATTACGCGCTGGTAACAAGATTCGTCGGAAACCACTTTTAGACCAACTAAAAAACTCCTCAATAATACGACCAAACGACTTTACTCAATCCTAGGGAATCTTCATACGTATATGATAAAAATGTTCATGAAATTTCCTATTAGTAGACATTGTACATCAGAAAAAAGATTGTCTCCAAAATAGTATTATTAGTTGGCTTTTGGTAAAAATTATTATTAAAATGAAATTGCCTTTTAGTTTTGTTCCCAATCAAAGTAAACTAAATTTTATACCCAAAGCATTTAAAATTTAATTTAATTTGGGTATTTAAATTTTAAATAAACACTTTGAAAAACTTCAAAAAAATGTTCCATTTACATATACATATATTTATATAGGAAAACATTTCTTTTCTGAAGCAGTTTTCGATAGATGAGTTGTCATAAAGGACGAGGATGCGGGTTCGAATCCCAGGCTAGTGTGTCGTCTAAGCCCGATGGTCATAGTTGTTAGGTTGATAGTCTACAACCATATCCTTATACTAAATACATAAATGAATGTCTTTTCTGATCCCATTGTGGTATTAAAATTTTTCTTATTAGGAAGAAATATATTTACAATATTTACTTTTTCCCAATATTTCAATAATTAAGTCACCGATTCCGTCCAGAAACACCTGAGTCCATTCCGAGATGTTATATGCATAGACAAATGAATGCCTAATTCAAAGAAGAATTCAACCACGGCTCTTACACTCCCATGTGAATATTCATTTTCACAGCTTGTTTGTAACATCTCCATTGAATGTATGCATATATGTATGTACATATGTATGTATGTATGTAACTTTGTCATGTATTCCGTGACAAAAGGTGCCAAGTGAAGGAAGCTAAGTTGTCCCTCCCGAAGGCTTATCTCTTATTGATGAGGGCCAACGGAAGGGCTGAGACACCTCAAGAAAAATAAGAAAAAAGGTGAGGCAACCGCCGGAAAGAAAATCGAAAGTCTGCGCCAATAGCCACAACAATCTTGTCGTGTTTTACTATATCTATCGTTGAGCTTCTGCCCCATCCACGGGCCCATCCCCCTGCACACATTTCTATTAGAGATGCCGCCAAAGGGCCAAGAGATGCCAAGGAGTTTTGCGCGTGTTTATGTATCAATCAGGGACATGGATCCATTTGCATGATGAGGCATAAAACGAAGTAGCTCGAAATGGAGCTCAGGGTAGAAGGAGGCATTGAAGATTCGAGATGTTGATGGAGTTGGAGATGGAGTTGGATGTGGCGGTGGCGGTGGAGATGCACTGACTCAGCTCTCTCTCAGATCATGAGATTAGCGCAACGAATTAAGAAATTGAAATTACTCCAAAAAGTGTTTGGCGATCGATACGAAACACAAAGAGTCAGCACATTTTTATATATTTTGTATACTTCTCTCTCACTCTCTGTCTCTCTCTCTCTCTTTCTCTCTCGCATATATACATATATCTCCAAGTCATTGTGGATCAAATGGGTTATGCCGACGCGTGATATTTGTGTTTTGTTGCTCACCCACCCCCACAGCAATCTCCGCTGACCCACACCTCCCCAACCCGATCCCCCTCCACAATCCTCTCTATCCACAGTCTGACGAGATGCGCTAATCTCTCCACTAATCTAATTAATCAAACATTCAACGTCATATAGGTGAGGTGGAGGAGGAGGAGGAGGAAAATAGTGTCGAATTGTTTAGAGGGTCGCTTTGTAATTGCCTGAAATGGATATTCAAAATGGAAATACTGCCTAGCCCCCAATCTTAATTGTCAACTGTGGCACCTTTCGGTGCCATCGATCATTTCCAGTTTTGGCCTTCCTCTGATTAGCCGCCACATTTACGCAGCATTCCAAGTTTGACATATTGATTGTCGCGCACTTCGATTATGAATGCTCGATTGGGGCAAAAGAGAAGGCCAGCGGCATGAGGGGGAATGCTGTTCGATTGTCAACTAATTAAACGGTTGACCAAATCGATTAACTTTGCCCGACTGACTGATGGCTTCAGATTGTGATCTGTATCGAGCGAGAAAGGCGACAAATAGAAATCACTCAAACTAATCCGAGAAGGAAATGTCCAATAAAACGTTACAGAGATCGCATTGGTGTTCCCTAAACGACGTTTTCCACGACATCTTTGAATGGGAGTTGGGTAAATGTCACCTAACACAAAGACTTCACAGCAGAAGCATAAATATTGGTATAAGTTTGCATTACTTTGGACATCGATTCTTTGCCTCATCCGAGGAATCGCGAATTTATGAAAAGTTTTACGAGTTTTCTCCGTGCTGTTTTTTTTTTTTTTTTTGTTATAATAATATATTAATGCATATATCTCGAATATCAGCTAGTATTTCCAACACATAGCAAAGATAATGGAAGTTGGCGTCACCTGTCCAACTCACGTTCGTTGCCTGTCGTTAAAAATGATTAATTAAGGCATTTGGATATCATTTGTCATTCTTAATTTATTAATTAATTAGAATTGCCCAACACGTACATTGACACCTGGGAGTAAAGTAGAGGAGTTGTTTCCCATCCCTCCCCCGCAACTGTTTAACCGGTTGTAGAGTCTTAACGTATGTGCCTACTTTTTGGGCGTGGCTTACTCAAACGACCCAATTTTTCAAATCGAACATTTTTTAAAAAAATGAGTTTGAAGAATTCGTTAAATATTGTTTAACCCATTTTTCAATTGTACTTATCAGGAGTAACGTAGCGAAAATCCACAAAGTTTCTTTCTTCATTCTCTTTTCTTTTCATTATTTCTTTGCCGTCAGTTAAATTTCAATTTTAAATACGCTCAGTGGCGCCGCAAATTGTTAACATTTGTTAAACTAAACTGTGCTCTGTTCTCTCATGTTGCAGTCTGTTATCTCAATTTGAGTAACATGTAGTTTTGCTATTGGTCAACAGGTGGATTTTTAGCGCTGCCAATCTGCGCCCGTCTAAAGCACAGTGACGCTCCAAGGACAACTCAGTGGCGCCCAAGCTCGTCTCAGTGGCGGCCCCTGTTTCTAGCACAGCTCTTTAGCGACACCTACTTTACTGATATGTAACGTAAATTTCAAAGTTTCTGGCCTTACTTTGTAATTTTCTGACTCGTATATGAATATATTTGGATGGCTGCAGAATGATGTATTGTTCAATAAAATTGACAACTAATATTGAGAAAAAACATTCAATTCGAAATTTATGTGAGATTACCAAATGTGTTCCAGTGAAAACTATCTTAACTCTCATTTAAAAACATGTACAAACAATTTCGTCATATTTTATACCTATGTACCTCAATCATAAGATAACCACCCATAATATTAAATCAACAGAGTCCAAAATCCCTTAGTATATAGGAATGAGATACATAATCTGATTACAGCCTGCCACCAAATCTTCAAAAGTCTCATTGTCCCTTTGTTGTTCTGACAATTCTAAAGGGAACTGCAAAATTAGAGAGAGGCGCAAACATTTGATGAATGAATTACATATAGTTTAGTTCGATCTTAGAAAGTCAAGCTCTAGTCTAGATGAAGATTTCTTGACGTTGTCAATATGCGAGGAAGGAAAAAAAAACATTCTAATCTTTGTTTATATTTTTAGTTTTGGAATTTAATATTTGGACTTATTGTTAGTTTTATAGAGGTATTATTTATTTATTTAAAATAAACTGGAACACATATGCAAATTGTGGCCAATTTGGAGAGCCTTAGGCTGAGTAGAGTTAATAATGACGAACATATAGAATTATCATAGCTAGGTCAAATTTGAATTCATTTCTAAAGTAGATCCTGGTTTCGTCGGTGTAACAAATCGTGACTTCCTTAGGCACTTGGAAAGTACTCCCACAATTAGTTATCAGTTATGATGAGCTCCAGCACTGTGGACAGGCGCAGCATGGACGGCCTGGGACTTCCGGTTCAGGGCAGGTTCAGATGGGCGCCGCGTTTGCTCACAAACGCAATCAATCGTGTGACAAATTTGAAGGCAAGGTTTTCGCACACTTTTCTAACAGTTCAATCGAGAGGCAACAGTATACGAGTATGTGTCGTTTGGATATTGTAAATAGATATAGTTCCATTTTATTATCATCCATCATCGTAGATAGCTAATTTCCTCATGTCAATTTCCAATCACGTCCTGTCCACAACACAAATCAACAATAAAAAACCAACAAAACAAAATCCAATCAAAGCAATTCTTTTGTAATTTTACAATTATTCGATTATTTACGACCTCAGCCGCCCACACGTCGATCGCATCGCTGGGTTTCATCCGATGGCCACAAGGAAGTAAGTTCTCAAGTCGTCATATATACATACATACACACATACATACATATGTATGTGTGTGTAAGTTTGGAAATAGCTGTCAGTATGGCTTGATTTTGACAAAGAATAATATGATGGAGCCCTAAAACATAAACACATAAGCACTTCTGATCGATCACTGACCAACAATATTTATACAGCTAAATGGGAAAACGTGACCGGCCACACTCGATTGCTGAAGTGTCAAGTTGAAGGCCCTTTGGAGCATCATCATCGGCCACATCATCCACATCCACATCCACATCATCATCATCCGTCTCCGGTTCGCCTTACTGTTGCGGGTGGGATGACGGCGCCGGCGACTTCGATGGCGACTGATGATGACGACACTTGGCTGCCTGGTGGCAGGTCTCAGAGTCTTAATGAAGTCGCACGATAAGATAATTATGCTTAAGTTTCTCTTTCGGTTTCTGTTTCTTTTGCCGTTTCTTTTGGCTGTAGCTGCCTCATAATATCATAATTAAAAATTGCAAAGACTTCCTCAAGAAGACTTCTGTTGCCTCCTCGCTTGCCTCACCTCATTTGGCTTGCCTCTCATGTCCGACAATTATTATGAAGTAATATTTTTTTAAACAATTCAAATGTTGGCTAAACAATCGTGTGTGTTTTGAATTTCTTCGTCGCTGTGCGCGCCGTGTGCGTTCGGTTTTATGAGCGGGTTTTACGATCCAACGATACAGTCAGTCAGTCAATCGCCTTAAAGAACTGTCAAATCATGCAAATAAATGTGCTTTTAAAGCGACAACCAATGGGCCAAATGGGTAGCGCAGCTTCGTACTCTAGAGCTAGAGATTTGAGGTGTTGTTCCGTGATTTGCAGAAATAGTCACAAAACAACCGAATAACAAAACAATGAACCAAGAAACTAACTTGGCCAGGCTAACAAAGAATTGCAAATGTTTATGGCTAGGAAGAACATGGAATACAAATCATGTGCAAATTAATTGATTAATTAATAGTTAAAGTACTTTTTATGGCAACATTACGACATTTATAACTACATATCTGAGTGCAGCATGAATATTAAACAATTTCAAAAATAAAATAAGTTCTAAAAGACAACGAAGTTATTTTTCCCATTCAAAACCTTTTCTAACTGCATATCCAGACTGGATTTAATCAGTATTTGGTTTAATATATTTAAAGAGAACTCTTCAAAGTCATCAAACACTCCTTTAACTAGTTTGTTATTAACTTCAACATTTTTATTTTGATTAATACTAACCTTAATGGGTCTTTTGGCCTATCTGGTGGGTATTCATTATCTAAGTGTGATTAATCCGGACATCAAACTGTCCGGCTTTTGTACCACTCCTGCAAACTCTCCCAAATTCATGATGAGTTACTAATTATCAATTCTTAGCTGTCAAATCAGCAAACCCAACATTTCCTGCATCTTCAAAATTCTAATTCGTCAACGCAAGTCAAAATGATCAAACAGAAATTCCTCATCAATGCCATTTAGCTTGTCACTCCAGTTTGGCAATGGATTCCCCTTACCCCCCACTCCTCGCACTTCAGTCTTTTGATGTTTTTTAACAACATAATCCAAAATTTAATAGCTTACACACTCTGAGACATAGAAAGCAAAGGTCCACACAGGAAACCTTGAAGAAAACACAAAATATTTTTGTCTTGCGAAATTAGTTCCAATAATAATAAAATTGAAATCAAGGAGAGATACAGAAGGGGGACACCGCAAATGAGGGAACACCCACAAAAGTTCAAAGCAGGCGCCCTATAAAGCCAACTGCCATTAAATTCACAAATCTCGATCCAAGTCTATATAAAGATTAGAATTTTATGATGATTTCTTTTCAGTGGAAATTGTAAGCCAAATTGAATTCATTGGCACCAGTTTGTCTCCGGCCTGATGAAGATTAATGATCACAACCAGGCCCGGATTATGTCCAAGTCCAACAAAAATGCCAATCTATAAATTCTTTATTTATTTTTACTTAACTGTTGAAATTATCCAATAAAATAACGTCTAAGTCAGCTTCTGAAGTCTGTAATTCTTCCGATTTATTTACTGGACAACAACCATTTTGTTTTATATATGTTTTGAGGGAAAACAAAAGAATTTCTTTCTTTAAATAAATTATTTCAATATAAATATGAAAGTAATATTGTACTTTTTCTAAGGTCCACCACTTTGTGCTTAAAAAGTTTGATTGTGATACAAAGTTTTGATCAAAAAAAGATTGACAATTTATGCCATTAAATGGGCAATGACAATCCGACCCTGGTGATTACTTTTAAAGGTGTTTGATCTGCAATCGGTCCATACAAGATATTGATAATTATGGAGGTTTTTTGCCTTCGCAGACATATCTTCATTTCACATCAATCATACGCCCACGGACGAGCGCAAAAATGGAATACCACGGAGATGCAGCTAAACTTTGCATTTTGTCTAATGAACTTTTGTTTTTGGCAAGAGAAAGTTGAACTGAAATCGTAAAATATATATATCGTTTTTACACCCACATCGATTCTTGTTGCCAACTGATTTTCCATTTTGAATTTACTCAATCCTAATTTATTTGCATCTATTTGTCAAAGTTCTCTGCTTAAATTCAGTTGCTTTATGTCAATTATCTTGTTCTTACCAAATTTGTCAACCACAAAAAAGAACAATCAAACAATAAAAAAAATAACAAAATGTTTATCTAGCCATATATCAAAATGTTTATTTGCAGATTTGCCAAATTAACATTCGCCTGACCCTGACTGACCGACTGGCTGGCCAACCGGATTGTACTTGCAAAAATTTCTGGCACATTGCAACTTAATTTGAAAATTTATTACTTAACCTTTAATTTGTGCATAAACGGCTATTTAATTGTACTTCACAAATGCGAACAAAGTAACAACAACACACTTGACCTAAGCCAAAATAAATGCTCACCTTGGCCACAAAATCATTGTTCGGCCATAGTCGTTGAATAGTTTTCTTTGTATTCGAATTTAGTTAGGGGCGCCGCAGATGCAATTTAAAATGTATTTCCATTTGTGATTCGTATTAATATCGTTTCCAAATTAATATCTTGAAATTTATGTATATTTTATGACCGAGCTGATTGAGAGTTATTCACAAATGGGCCACAAGTAACATAAACTCTTGTAAAGTCGACCTGATTGGCAACAATTACCATGCTCTCGGAGCGAATGGATCATTTCGTATTCCCAAAATTCCAAGAAATGGCAACTTTTTTCTGTCGTTTTATTAAAACCTAAAAACTTGGTGCGGTATTGTACAGAAAAAATTGGCACATCCATAATGTATGTAGGGTAAAGTCTAATAGTTGGACTTTTCCGAGTGAAGTAACCTGACCAAATTTGTTATGATTTTTACCATGCCAATCGAAAAATATGATACCTTTTAGCAGTACCTATTTAAGTATTTGTATCCTTTATTTTGATATTATGTCATAAAAATCGTATAAGAATTAATAGAACTATGCGTAGGAATGTTTTTAACTCCAATGTATGTATAAAGATTGGCGATAGGTGCGCTTAAGTGCTCATGTGCTTAGAAGAGTGAGTGAGATAGCACGCGGCTGTTGTTTCTTACTATTTGTAACCAAAAAAAGAAGCAGGACGCCAAGGAGACGGAAGGAAGGAGGTACAGAAGTACAAGAACAGAAGCATCTGCCAGACACGAAAATGTAATTTCAAATTGATTGCAATTAAGTGACTTAGGCACTATTTTTCTAAATTCTAAGTGCTTCGAAGTTGCAAGTCAGTGCTAGGACTTGCCTGCTTTATTTTACAATTCGAAATGATCTGCAAAGGAATATGAAATTTTTAGAGCTCAGTTGCATAAAATCAGTTATGAAGTGCATTTATCTGCCACTGATTTATCAAAATTATGGTAGTCCGATATGCCCCAAAATGCTGCTCATCTGTCGCACTTCACTTTAATCCACTAAAAGATTATGTCTAAAAATCTGTTGGCATTTCAAAAACAGAAATGAATCAATAAAAGACATTGCTATAAATAGGGCTATAACTAAAAATATCCATGGATACACATAATTATATAAATTAAAAATATAATCTGAATAGTTTTGCAAGATCAATCATGATTTAACCCATTTTTCATCTATGTATAATTCCATTGATTTAATAATGATCTCTTTCAAATGGAAGACTTCCAGTCTTACATTTTCTGAAACTCGTCTAAGCTTTTGATTAGTTCGAATTTATCATAATATTATCATGAATTTTAATTTGAATTTTTCCAATTTTAATGATTAAACTTTTGTTTTAAAATTTTGATGATCCCCGCAATCCATATTTCGTTTCAATAGTATATAAATATTTAAAATTGCTCATTAATCAATTAAGTGCCGCATGAACAGTTACATCATTAATTGATTCAGTAATTGTATTTCCCTCTCAAATGGAAAATAACAGAGTAAGTCACATTAAATGAGCCTTAGCTGAGCAGATTGCTTTATATATGTACATTGTTTATGGCCCACAATCAACTCTTTCGGGGGGCCAGGTAGGCGTGTGCACCTTAATTATTAACTTTGGCTCTCTGCCGCTATTTCATTTTCTTGTGTTTTGGGCTTTGGTTTTATTGTGTTGTTGCTTGTTTGTTGTTGTTGCCCAATGCACGAGTCCGAGTGCTACAATTGCGCACTTGAATACCAACAACAATTGTGCCACGGGTCGCGGCAGTTGCCTCTAATGGTCTGTCACCCAAAAAGAAGGAGAAGGCAAAAAAGGTGGACCAGAAGAGGGTGAAGAGCAGAGGTGTCTTCCCCTCTCACCCCCCTTCTTCCCAGGCCTTGGTTAATTATGCGCACATTATGCCCAATGAATGGGCTGAAGATTGCGTTCATGCGCTGCAACATGAAGTTGGCGGATCATTGGGAAATACTCGAACTCGGGTCTCCGGCTTTTGTCTGAGTGTCTTCATTTATTAGATTTCTTTATGGGCCCACACGGCCCAGCCCCCAGCTCATCTCCACAGATCTCTTCTCTCTCTGCTTTCTTAGCCTGTCTCTGTCAGTCTCGGCTGTTGTTGATGGCATCATTTCAGCAGCTTTTGTAATTTAGTTTTGGCTGGTGGGAAGTTGCTGCTGCTGCCGCTGCTGCTGCTGCCGCTGCTGCTGCTGCTCCCCCAAAAGAGTTCGTCGCTTAAGTCGTTCGTTTGCACTTTTTTATTTAATTATTTATTCCATTTTGTGTTAATTGAATGCGTGCCACACATATGCCAGACATAATGGCGTTGGCGTTGCCTTTGTTGTTGTAGCTGTAGTCGATGTTGTTGTTGTTGTTGCTGCTGTTGAAGCAACTAATAAAACTGAGAATTAATTTTCTAAAGATGCTAATTTGATTGATTGCATCTTTTTGGCAAATGCCAAAATGCCAAATGTTGCATTGATTGTTGCATGGAAATTACTGTTTTACACAATTTTTTAGGTGTGCTCCAAGTAAAAGAATAATTATCAACGAATTCATCGGATGGAACTCAAGCTATATTAAATTCGGCATCTTTAATGAGGTATTAAGAGTCTAATTCCAATTTTTTATACAAAACATTGCAGTATTTTCTTCTCAATCCTACCAACTCTGGTAACTCAATGTAATAAAATTGACTATCCTAAGGAAGGTAAATTGATAATAATAACCCAATCAGAACCCACAACCGGGCTGTCCCTGTCAGTCTTCAGCCACGACCTCCGAAGTTTTTATTGAATTGATTGGAGATTGTATACAGCGTTTTGATCCTATCGCCTCTTAATATTTAAGGAACTCAGGAGAAAAGCGTAAACTAAAATAATGCAGCGTATTTAGGCATATTTCGTTTAGCTAAACAAAATTTAAAAGACTAAGACTGGGACAAAAACCACAAACTTAATTCAACTTTATGGATATAATTTTCTAAACAATTAAATTTTTCATTTATTTCATAAATTTCAGTTATTTCCATTCAAATAAAAGAATTTATTAATTTTTCTTAGTATTACAAGTAACCCTAAAACATGTGGACTACCATCGAAATGTTGTTTTAACACCCGAAACTCAACGCCCACTGTGGGCACGGGCCTGATGTTAATTGCCATGTCAATGTCGAAATAAAACCCGTTTTTAATTTAGGTGTGGTCCCGAACTCCATACAAGTGAATGGACTACTAGCGTAGATTCTACTTATTTGATATGTGGAGGCAAATTGAAAGTAGTTTTTCTTAGTTTAACAGACTCTTCCTTTCCGCTAATCTTGGTCAAGTTCATTTGTTTCCTTCTTTATCGCTGAGCACTTAATTAATTTGAAGTCTTTGTTGGTATTTGCCATTTCCTTTCTGGTTGACGATACGGCATGCAAAGCATGCAAATGGTCCAGAGATGCTACTACCCCAGCCTCCACCAACATCGACGAGTTGCCATTGAATAGTTTAGGCCATATAAAGCCAAACTAATTAGCTTCCTGTTTAACTGACGCCAAATGTGGGCAAAACCACATCGCAGCAAGTAAATAAACAATTTAATTATAAATAAATAATTTCAAACAAATGGCTTGTCCGAACACAGAGATCCGAAGCCCATTTACATAGCTTGTAAATGCCATCGCAAGCGGCTTTCCCACTGTTTCGTAAATAAAACTCAAATAAATCAGCCCAAAACAAAGTTTAGACAAGTTCAAGTTCTCGTATTGTCTGTCAGAGTCAGAGCTCGACGAATCTTACGACGTTCTTACGCACATATAAGGCAACTGGACCACATGTGGCAAAAGTGAATTTCAATTTCAATTCAATATATTTGAATTTCGATTTGCATCAGAGTCTGACAATGAGTCGGACGACCCACGTTGCTTTAAACAAATTGTTTGTTATGGTTTACAGATTGTGCTTGTCTTCCTATTGTGGGGATGCCCTTATATTAGTTTCCACAATTCTTCCCCCTTCCACCACCCAGTTTATGTAGCTGAAGCTATGTCCCATTTGAACATTGAAAGACTGATTAATTTATATTGGATTCCACAAAACCTAACCACAAAACTTAAGCAAACAAATCTCTAATAATATTTATAAATTTACCTTCTTATGTTCCCGTTCTATTATAGAAATAAATTTGCTTTTTTATCGATCGATAAAACAGATGGCGTTCTAGTTTGTAAAAACATTTTCTAGTTCTTTTAAACCACATCTCGTGTCTTCAGGTACCGCCGATACCCGATTAAAAGAAAAACTTTATTTATTTACAAATTAGGTTATTCCATTTTTAATAAATTGTTTTCATGGATTTTGGCTTATTAGCTTCTTTATTCTCAGTCAGTCTTCCTGCATTTTCGTCCTACTTTTCCATTAACTTTGCATAGAAAACATGTCACAGATTACTCCATATTCACATGGCATAGAAGTGCCCCAACTCGACTAGTTGATTTTGAATTCTGTCCGTTCGTCCGTCCCTAAGAATGCACAGATCTTAGCAACTATAAATGATTGAGCTACCAAATTTAGAATGTAGACTCGTGTTGTATATACGCTGATCAAGTTGTCAAGTGAAATCAATTAAAAGTGATTTTCTCCTGCAATATTTATAGTATACTTATTGTAGTATAGTATTTAATTTGGCTGACTCATAACTAATATGATTATCTATCATTCCACCAAATTTCGGTATAAAAATGGCTGAGTTATCTATCAAAAGTGCAAAAGCAATTTAATATATGAATTTGGTTTTATAAATTGAAGTGTTTTTTTACAAGTCTGCGCGGCAACTTTATTGATTAGATTTCAACACTTGCATTTGAATATACTAATAAATATCCCCTTTTAGTGACAGCACAATCTTCAAGGATCCGAGACAATCAAAATGAGAAAAATAAGAAATATTTCAAACGAAAGTTTTATTTGCATTTTCATTCGTAGTCTCTTGCTGCGCCTGATTGAAATGTTGAAAAATACAATATCCATGGCATATTGCAAGCGAGCAAACTAGATGACAGTTGTTTGGCATATCAACGAGCCCATAAATAAATATGCATAGCTTAGTCGATCATTTCGAAAAATTGGCGAGTCTACCCGCGATAGTGGGCCGTCATTTTGGCCATAAATATTAGGTGTTAAAAGTTAGCTAAAAACTATGCTGAACGACCTACCCACTTGGTTGGCAAAAAATTTATGAGATGTTATAAAAGATTATTATAAAGATTATTTGTACTTTCTTGTACACTCTGTGTGTACAAAAATTACAAATAATTGCATTTTAAATAAAAAACGTAACGTCTGCCACGCTATAATATACGAATAAATACAACTACCCCGATTTGATCTAGAATCTATATATAATCGTCTATATGAACATCGCGTTCTTTACAATTGCATAATAAATCAGTTAAATTATAATCTGTTAACATTCTACCGTAAAGTCAAGACACACGGCTTCTAAAAGATTAGTATAGAGTATTTTCAAGTCGACGTTCTCTTGATGTTGTATTTCTTGCTATCAACCATTTCAGCTTAGGTTGTGGCTGTTGTTGGCCAACTATTGGCTGGTTACTTATTCATTAGGCCGACGAAAATGGTAGTGAAAAACCAACAGCAAAAGGAAATACTTGGAATTGTTTTAATTTACTATAAATGCATTTTTCTTGTTATTTTAATACTCTCGCACAGGGTATTTTTAAATCGGTCAGCCAGAGATTTTTTGATGCACGTAGGGAAGAAATTGTCACCACCAAATTTTGTATATAAATTGAAGACAAAAATAATTACGTTTACTTTCAGATAGTTATTAGTTTACATCGGCCAACTGCCTCTATTATTAAGCATAAGGTAGACCAAATTAAACGAAAGTGCAAGTAAATGTGGTTAATTAGTTTTTATACCCAGACTCGGTTTGTTCTCATTTGGTCTATGCCTTTCCAGTCCAGTATTCATTTAGATAGTAGTACATATTGTATTGTATAATAGCCTTTCATCAGCAGAAAAGTTGCGTTGGTTGTCAGCCAGACAAGGCATCACAAAAATTCGCGACTGGCTCGTTGCCTGCTCGACTGCCCTGGTTTTGGTTTTGGTCTCAAACATGTAATAGCTCTTTAAAAGGTTGCAACTAAGCGCACACTCGACTCTTAAATTGGGTCAACACAAAGTGTTATTATGTATGCAAGCAGCTAAGTAACTAACTTGGAAGTAAGCAACTATTTATAAAGCATGTATGTACAATTTGTATGTATGTAGGAGCCGCCGCTTGTTGCTTTCCCAAGTCTGCTGCCATTTTGGCGTCATGCCACACATTTCGGTATCCCGGGAGATGCTCACTGATTAGTCTAAGGCTAAAGTTTAAGCGGTTAAACGTGAAACCCTAGCACACCTTCCAAACATACATAAATATGTATTGGTCGTGCTTTTCACAGAGAGAACACCCAATTTACTTGTAAAATTTACCAGCTCAATCAGTTGAATCTAACTTCAACATTGACAAATTTTTTACACATTTAATTTACTGTACATGAGGATGCTTCTTCATTCAGCAGTTAGTACAAAATTTTAGACTGCCGTTTCTTACTCCAGTGATCCTTTTGAATCTGTCAACTCAATTTTATATTTACAAAGTTCCAATGAGTCTTCTTGATCAGCATCTGTTTTCGTTTATTCGGCATGTTAGAAATTATTCAGTCTCATGCAAATAAGACCATAGGACGATGGTCAAATATATCTGAGGGACTGGAACAAAGAAATTAAAAATTGTATGCAAGGCAGAAAACCGACTTGAGGATACCCTGAACCCTAAAAGAGTCGTAAATTATTTATCTACGTAAGGTTCAAGCTTAGTTTCGTTTTATTCTTATCAAAAAAGCGATCTTCGGTCGTGCCGAAGTTCATATACCCTTGCGCTTCCTTGGCCATCACACTAAGACTTAGCGACTAAGTGTTGCTCCAATCTCTCCTAATATGGGGTCTATATGATGTCTCACTCACACTCATCAACGAGATGGACAACGGAAAATCCTATCCTTATTCTCTCACTTCAACAACAGCCAAACGATTGTTGCTGCTGCGTTTTATCGACATAATCGATATACAAAGTTATTAGATCAGATCTTTATGTATGGGAAAAAAGGAGAACTACAAAATTGTGGTTTATTTCTATTAACGCGTGTGGGACCTCTATGGTATGCGGTCAAATCCGCCTGGATCTAACTAATAATTTACCTGCATCAAAAAACAAATTAAATCACCATTTATCCAAATAACTAGAGTGCATTAAAACTTTGGTTTATCGACACAAAGGCGACGCAACGCTTCCTTTTTTTTTCTGCATAACAAATATCTTCACAATTTATGTATAATCCAATATAAAATAAAATAAAATGGTTTGTAATAGAAGCTAGTTAAAATGAGAATCAACTTCTAGAGAATCATGGCTAGATATTAGAACCAAACAAAATGAGAATCAATTTCTAGAGAATCATGGCTAGATACTAGAAACAAACTATTACTTGTTTGTAAGTATGAATGTCCTTTAGGCACAGAATATACAAAACAGGATTATACTCACTTAATAAAACACCTAACGTTATCGCCGTAGGGTACCCCAGAACTGCACCAGACTTCAATAGACACCTTATGCTCTATATTTGCGACAAATCAGAAACAGAGACGTTACCGATGCTATTTGAGAGCGAGAACTGATGCCCTTACCTTGGTTAATCCAATTATTATAAATACACCACCAACGATTGATGCCGCACCAAAAATATACATAACGACGCACATCCAAGTTTCAAAATTAGCGGAATCTGTTGTCGGCAATTTTCTATTAGTCTATTAGCAAGAACAAACCAAGATTTCCACTTACTAAAAGCGGCTGCACAAATTTGAAAAATTCCGAATACAATTTGCACACCAGCTAGAGACCAGCATCCTGTCTCGAGCTCACATCCGCAACAGCATTCTTTTACTAAACACATTTGGAAAAATTTCAATTTTTATGTAGTACTAATCGAATTGAAATTTCATATGAAAGTCGTCACCTAACACATCGAAGTCGTATGTTTGTTTTCTTTCAAAAGGCCTACCTTGCCATGCGGTACTAAAATATTATTTTTGCCTATTTCTCCCTATCGTACCAGCCAGAGGGTCAATTGTCCACCATGGATGATATGCAATTGATGGTAAAAACGGAATAAAGCATTCATATTGTATAATTTGACTTAGATTTCGACTTTTTTGTTTTTTTTTTTTTTTTTTTTTTTTTTTTTTTTTTTTTTTTTTTTTTTTTTTTTTTTTTTTTTTTTTTTTTTTTTTTTTTTTTTTTTTTTTTTTTTTAAAAAAATTTTTTTTTTTTTTTTTTTTTTTTTTTTTTTTTTTTTTTTTTTTTTTTTTTTTTTTTTTTTTTTTTTTTTTTTTTTTTTTTTTTTTTTTTTTTTTTTTTTTTTTTTTTTTTTTTTTTTTTTTTTTTTTTTTTTTTATTTTTTTTTTTTTTTTTTTTTTAAAAAAATTTTTTTTTTTTTTTTTTTTTTTTTTTTTTTTTTTTTTTTTTTTTTTTTTTAAAAAAAAAAAAAAAAAAAAATTAATTTTTTTTTTCCCTCCCTTTTTTTTAAATTTTATCAAGCCATGGTAATATGTCAAGTAAGATTTCAATTCATATAATATGGATACATGAATAGAATACGATTTTATTTATTGGTTATCTGAACTATCGAATCCCTCGAATATACGTATACATACATATGTAACAGGATTAATCGAAAATAGTTTAAATTGAAAAACTTTGTTGTTTTTCAAGCTAGTGCAAGTGTCGGGTTCTCATGCTGATCAATAAATACACTTATATCCTTAAAAAAAATTAACCCCTCTCCTTTCTGTCTGTCTGGATAACAGGTTCTCCTCCGAAACCTGTAAGATACAATTCAATTTTGCACGAGTCTTGTATATACTGCAGGCATTTCATCCTGTGATGCACGGTATTCACCATTATCATAAAAATTAAGACAGTTTTATTCAGTTGGGCTATAAATCCAAAAATCCATCCAAATTTAACCATTGATCTACTATCTCATGTAACCCTAAAGATCAAAAATAGTTTTGCTTCGAAAAATTTTTGTTTCTTGAGCGATCATCGACAAACTTGACAAATACATATCTAATAGAAAATTATAATTTTTTTTTAAATTTATTTAATTTTTATTTTTTTTTTTTATAAATATTTTAAAAAAAATGGAAAATTGATTTTTTTCTTGTTTTTTTTTTTTTTTTTTTTTTTTGTGTTTTGGGGTTTTTTTTTTTATTTTTTTTTTTTTTTTTTTTTTTTTTTTTTTTTTTTTTTTTAAAAAAAAAAAAAGTGGTTGGGGGGGTTTAATTTCGGCTGGGGGAGGTTGGCCCGGCCTTCTTTTTTTAAAGGTTGGGTTAGTGTCGGGTTCTCAGGCTGATCAAGAATATATATCCTTAGGTTCTTCCGCCTGTAAGATACATTCTTGCGACTTTAACGTACCATTTCATCCTGTGGTGCACAGTATAAAAATTAAGACAGAGTTTTATCCAGTTGGGCTATAAACCAAAAAAAAATTAACCATTGATTACATCTCTGTAACAAAGTCAATGTGCCGACAATTTGCTTGCCTGACACATCGATAAACTACAATTGCACCAAACTATAGACAATAACTTTCAAGTACTATCAAATAAAAATTTGTAGCCCACTAAATAGAAATGCCGAACATAGAAACTCTATCTGCCTCGAAGATTTTATACCCCCTGCAAATATATCAAATAAAATTATTTATTAGGAAATTAAAATATATTTTCTATGGAATCGAAAAAGAATGTATGGAGAATTTGAAGCCAAAAGATCCGAGTATGATGGATAAGTTTATGTTGAGGCTGATACACAGAAACTTGGGAAACTTTGTGAACAATTTTGTATTTTATGCCGAATAGACCCCCATTGCTGGGTGTAAAAAAAAAAACAATAGTTACAGTTGGTCGGCGTGACAACCAGACTTTTTCTTTTCTTTTGGCTATGCTTCATTGGTTGCAATGGCATATCGAATCGGCAGCCAAACGCCACGTTTTTGAACCCAAAGGGTCAAGCGGCGCGTGTACCGCAACAAGCAAGTAAAAAAAGCTAAAGGCTCTGGCAGATTATGACATAGCCAATGGCCAAGACTTTAGCAAAACTCTGAGGTCTGTTCACAATAGAATTTTTTGGGTATACTACAAGCCAAGCTAATTGTAAACTGAGTTTCCAAATATCATATTCGCATTCGATCTTCACGCCCGAGTGCTTTGGCAGACCTTAGTTTGGAGCTGAACTTGACATGCATTTGTAAGTACATATATACATACTACATCTACTATCAATCTATCTTTTCATATCACCTTCCCTCTCAGCCTCTCTATCTCTCTCTCTCTCTCCACTTTGTGCGTGCATTTAAAAGGTAGGTAGTCAGGTAGGTTGATGGTTTCACCCAACTCACCAGTCTAGACTTGGCAATTGTAAACTGCATTGGGAATCGGCCTACGTTCGGCATTGAGGCTTGTTCTAATTAATGGCTTATTAAAGTAAATAATAAAAACGAACAAAAGCACATAAAAATGCCAAATATTTCAAATTGTTAAGAGTAATCTACTTATAATGTTTCAATTACCTTAGGAAATACACAAATTGCATAATAAAACTATAGAATCATGCGAAAAAGCTTAGTTTGTAGCCAGAATTTACTGGGTTATGGTGGTTTGTTGGCGTTACCTCTTTTCCAAAAATCAGTTTGGGAAAAAACCGGCAAAAAGAGCTTAAATGAACTTAACATGGTTCGCTAGTTTTTTGGCTTAACAAATAATAATAGATATGTTCGTGAGAGAGAGGGCAAAGGGAAAAGGAGAGGGCAATAGGCTATCTCTTTGCCCATAATAATATAATATTTGACATCATTTTCGTTTGACTGGTCTGTTCCTGTCCTTGCATATGTAAGAAAAAAGACATGACGTGATGATACGAATAATACGATCCTGAAAAGTCTTTAGATTTCGACAGACGCCTTTTTATACCAACCATCCGAAGATTGAAATGGCATAATAAATGTAAGTACATATGTATGTGACAGGTAGAAGGAAGAATTCCCTCTAACTCTTATAATTTTTTAGAAATGATAAAATTACATCTTCTATAACAGCTGTTAACAACATTAGCAAAATATGCATTAAAAACAGCTCAACTTTGAACTGAATTGAATAGGATTTTGGCTTATGGAAATGACTTAATAGAGACTCAGTGCTTAATAATTTGAGAGCTGTCCGAAAAAACATAGGGATGTAAAAACAATGACTACAACAGGTTCAGATCCAAAATTAGACAAAATGCAAATCGAATTTGTAAGTCTCTGTATCAGTTTTAATTCAAGCAGGCAACTAATTACCCGTTAATGTTATATGGCTGGTAAGTAAAATACTTTTATCCGGCTGAATAACAAAGCTGCGCTACCCTAAGAAGTTAAAATCATTTTTTTCACGAGTATTTCTCGAGTTCATTCGTATCAGTTTAAGTTGAAAAGTACTTCTTGAAAAAATATCTCGAACATCTCCATGAAAAATACCTCGACACCATGATACCTGGCTTATTTATACATAAGTTACTAGATTTAGGTTACGTTACTTGATGCGTCAAGTAACGTGATGCGTCGTTACGTCTCAAATGCCGGTTTGTTGGTGTTGCCTCTATCTGAAGCAGCAACACAAATCAATTTGGGGGAAAAAGCCGGCTGAGAGCTTATTGAGCTAAGCTCTTAAGAGAACTTGACAGGGTTGTCGAGTTTCACGTTTAGTAAACAATAACAAATCAAGTTCCTGAGAGAAAAAGAGGACGGAATAAGCTGACTTCTCTGCAACCGATAATAATATAGTATTTAGATACCATTTTCGTTTGATTTGTCTGTCTCTAGAAAAACTTGTCATCTTCGAAATAAAATCAAATGTTATCAAGTGTTGCAATCCTTAAAAATTGATTTTTTTTCCAAGATCAGGTAAGACACTATTTCTTTCCAAAGTAGCCAATAAGGCAAATGATGACGATCACTTCTATGTCTTCCACAGACATGCCGTCGTATGTTACAGTGCATATAAAGATTAATTGGAGGATATATACATACGACCAGTGATGATATCATATTACCCACTACTTGCTACATATAGATAGATTCATCTGTTCTTAGTGTGACAACCGTTTTGCACTTAAAGATGCCTTTTAAAGAAAGACACAATAAATCAACAAAAACAAATGTATTTCGATAGATTGGTGTAGGTATAGGAAAAGCCAATTACATGCCAAAAACTTCAGAGTCTAGACAAAATAGAGGTAAGCTAAGAGAGACAAACAATGAGTTTGCTCTTCGAAGTGTCGATGCCAAAAGAGCGACTGTCGCTCTCTCACCTTCTCTATCTCAGGCGATCGCTCTCACTCTCTTTGGGCCAGAAAGGCTGACATCATCACAGACCAAGCCAAGTTTGCCCAGCTGCTGGCTGTCAGACGGCGGCTTATTTAATGCGCGTTTCAAGCACAAAACTCTTTTAGTATAGCGTTGGCGTGCCAGACAGACGGTTCGGTATTTTTGAGAGCGCACCGAGATAAAATAACCCAACGAAAAATAAGAAAAAAATAAAGAAAGAAACAAAAAACCAACTCAAAGTACTTGAAAAACAACAAAAAAAAAAAAGTTGATATACTTATACATAAATATTTTTAGCGCAGGCGGGGATCTAAAAAAATAAGACAACTGTGAAAACAAAAGTACTTGAATGAAACGAAAATCTAAATGAAAAAATGAAATACAAATGAAACAAAGCCGGAGTAAACATTCAGCGATTGCAGATCTACATCTACATCGCTGATGTCAGTCAGACTCGACGCGAATTGAAGTGTAGCCAAGCGTTGAGTGTGAAACGCAAAACAAGCGAATTTAAAACGTTATGTTAAGTGCCTTGCGTTTAGTCGTTAAGACTAGGCAGCAAAAGTCCATAGAAACAATTGTACAAGAAAGTGAAAGACGAGAGCAAGAAAAGGGAAAGGTTTCTCGTTTGGCTTACTTTGTCTTTCGGGGGCAAGTACTTACTTGTGCTTTGCTTGGACTCTTTTTCAAGTGCAGGCCAGAGAAGTCTCTTTCCATCCATCAGTCAGTCAGTTTCAGCAGCAGCAACAGCTGTTTCAATTTCATTTATGCAGTCTCGTTATTTCCTTCATTAAGAGTCATTAAAAATTGGTTTTCAATCAATTTTTTGAAGCTGACCACGCGCTTTTTTTTTTCTACCGTGCTTTGCCATTCATTCATTCAGCCTGAGTCTGAGCCTGAGTCCGTGCGTGTGTGTGTGTGTGTGTGAGTGTGTGGATACAATCAGCAATATATACATACAATTATATATTTGTCTGAATGCTTGTGTATGTATATTCAGAAAGCGGACAAGCGACATTGATGCCAATCGCCAGTGCATTTAAGTTTTGTTACTGACCGCTTTTGCATCGAACAAGAGCCACAAAAGAAAAAAAAATAACCACACAAAAAAATCAATATAAAACGCCTCCACTGTGGACATATAGATAGCAAACGAAACACAGATAAAAGCATCCGAAAAACAGGTAAGTCGAATTCGTCTACTCTAGAGGTAGATTAAGAAAAAATGCCACTAAAGAATATTCATCTAGTTTGTAATTTTCTGTAAATCAAAAGACTTAAGAAACGAACTTGATTATTTTACATAAAATGATTAATTGTATCGTTTCCCTATTTAGTCACAAAGGCACAGCATTTTGCTAGTGCGCTAGCAATGAATCACCGACAATTACTTTTACCCAATGAAAGTTCAATGATTCTTCTAGCTGCCTTGACACGAGTTTACAATATTTTTGGCCCCCATTAGTCATCGTTTTTGTGTTCAGACCATTTGAAGTTAATTGCCGATTTGATGTGTTTTGTTTAATAGAACATATATTTTCCCGATTATCTATGCACAATATATGTATATATTTCTGTACGTGTGTGTGTGTATTGTTTTATGTCTATATCGCATGCCTGAAATGTCAGCGCATAGAACTTGCGGTGTACATTAGTGCCAAATTATCAAAGGTGTTTGGCCTCCAATTGTCACCTCACAACGACAAAAGTAAAGATATCGAGAAACTAGGTGCGGAATTTGAAGTAGATTTGATATTGCATTACCCTCTCAGTCATATTTATGGCCACGCGCCATTTTGTCAATTCCATCGGTCGAGCTGAATGTCAACAAGTTAAGAATAGTCGATCAACTGAGGCGTTTCAAGTTGACATTAAGCCCACTTTAACCATTTTTTTGTCCATTCATGTTTTCCAACTGCATTAGAAATTCTTAATATGATCTTAGTTCTCTAATTCTTCAGACTATAAAAGTTGGTCCTAAGCTCTCACTCAAAAACATAAATTTTTTTATAAATTTATCTATTTCAACTGACACCGAATCCCATTCGAAGAGTTCTAAAACTCTTCTATTTGATATTGTAGCTAATTTTAACCACATGAAGGGGTAGGAAATGAATCATGTACTTTAGTACTCTTTTAACTGTTCATGGTGGACTCGAGAATAAGCGTAATATTTATTAATTTAATAAATATTTAATATTTATTTAATAATAAATAATCGACAAAGTTTCAATGGATGTAATGAACAATTCTAATAATAAAAGTAAATATGCCATATGAAATACAAATTTATCAAACTAAGTAATCGACAAAAAGGATTACGAATGAGATATAATTTGGATTCCACCCTTTATATAATAATAATAAATAAATAATAAACCACATATATATCAATTACATATCACATGCTCATAGAAAGCATTTCATGGAAAGTCTCTAGCTCGGAATAATCATATGCCAATCACTTAATTTTTAACACGTATCCCTAGAAGGTAACTGACCAAAAATTATGCATATGAATTGTCTATATGCTTTTGTTTCATCATTTTTCACAATAATTTTTAATGGTATTTTTGACATTATTTACAATGCATGCTTTTAATTTATGTCTATTATTTTGTCAAAATATTTTTGTGTTGCGTTGCAAAATAAAAAAAACAAAAGGAAAAAACCGATTCAATGCAAAATTCGACATATTGAAATGTTCTCAAAGTCATAATTATTAGCTTTGCCTTTTATGGGTGCTCACAAAGAAAATGAGAATGAAAAAATGTAAAAAAAAAGGAGAAGAAACAAATAAAGCAAAATCTACATAAACAAATTAAAATTCTTAATAATGTATTTTCTAGCTTCGTTTCCAATGAACTTTTTGCAATTTGTTTGCATTTGGATTAGAAATCGGTCACCTCGAAGCAAAAAAAAATGCCAAAAAACTAAAAATGATTTCAGAGAATTATATATATATATATATATATGACATACTCCTCTGGAGTATTTCTAGGCTGGTCCTCAAGGCTTTGCCCTGGGCCTAATTAAATCATTTCCTTTGAACACTTTAATTGCAGCTTTGGTTGGCTTTTCGTCTGTTTTATGTGGCAAAATCATAGACGACATTGTTTTTGGGCCACTCATTTTTCATCATGGTTAATTAAACCATAAACACCTCAAAACACGCTACCTTATTCAACACATATCAGGCCTCCACCCATATGACAAAATCGAAAAAAAAAATGAAACATAAAAACAGAAACAAAAAGCAAAGAAACAAAAGTCAGCCCACACACTATTTGGCATTTGTTCATTTTTCAATTTTTTCAAGACAATGCCAAAGCAGAGCCAAAAAGCGAAAACTGCAGCATAAAACACCTCGCAAGACTCAGAGAAATATGCATTAGAGTATGCCGAATTCGGAATTCCCTATAACGTTACGACGATAAATGCATTTTCAAATCTATTCAATGGAAAAGAAGAAACATGGAAACTTTAAGAATGTTGGTTCGGTTTGGAGTTAGGATTAAAGCCAAGAAACTGACTGCTGGCTAAAATATATATACCCTTTTGCAAGGGTATAACAAAAGCCCAACCTATGACAAATTTCGTTGTATTTTTTGCAGTTTCTTTGGCGTGTGTTTTTTGTTTTCGTTTAGGTTAATCAATTTAAATTACCTTCAATTAGGCTGTTTATTCAGTCTTAAAACCGAGTGAAGTAAATAAACATTCAAGAATTGATTCAAATGCAAATACAAATTCCACACAATTTGTATCGAGTCTTGCATCTCTGGGCTTAAGAAATTCATGCATGCATATTTATCTTTTATGGCCAACAGAAATAGCTACGAAATCGCCCACCCTACCACCCGCCTCCCCGCATGCTTATGCTCTTGGGGCTCTGCTTTCGAGCGGGCAATTAAACATTTTATGGCTTCATTCGATATGCATAATAGTCAGCTAGATGACTTCACAGCGTGCAGGAGCAGAGGGAAGTCATGGTCTAGTCTCTGAGGAGGCTGGCCTCTTATCCAACATTGTGGTTGTGGGTGTTGGCGCATAAAGAAAAACAAACATGCAAATTTATTTTGAGTCATCAAGAATTAAAAGAATTGTGGGACTGCTGCAGTAAATCATTGAGATATCTTAAATTATTGATGGAGACCACAAAACTGGCTGTGGAACAAAATGCATATATCTTTTGTGGCCAGGGAATTGAAACCTCAATATTGAAGTAGAAATAGATATGAAGATGAATATAAGATATGGGAAAATAAAATAGATTGATAGAAATACATATAAAGCAATAGAGACACAGATAAGTTCGTTATTCAGAGCACAAATCGGAAAGGAACAAGAATGAAATTGGAATTCGGACATTGTTTTTAAAAATATTGGACTGCTAAAGGATATTATTTGCAATTTTGATCTTCATTTAATCCGTTTTTGGTGACTTTTTTATTTTGGTTTTTCCATTTACGGTCAAAAACAAATGACTTAAGGCACAAACTTGAATTAAAATAATTTGCTTTTCAAGTGAAAGTTTATATCAATTGGATTTCGGTTTTTCGTTCGTCTGCTGCAATTGTCTAAATATCAAAACGTTGTCGTCTGTCAGTCTTCACTAGTCCGATTTAAATGAGCTATCAAATTGGCACCCAAGACTTAGGTGTGTGTGTGTGTATGTGTGTGTGCGTGTATGTCATTGAACCAACAAATCAAAGCCGCTTAAACATACACAAAAAATAATAGTTTATAGTTGACAACGACACAACTCAGGATTGATGACAAGCCAAAGTAATGCCAAATGGCAATTATCAGCGAGTGGCATAAAAAAAAAAAAAAGAAAAAAAGAAATACAGAAATACTATAAACTAAAACCAGAGCCAAACTGACAGGCGGGCAAAAAGCCAAAATGTGTTCATTGACGTCACTTTTTTTATGAAATTAACAAACCGGCAAAAGCAAAAAGGAGAAAAAGTACAAAACAAAACAAAACAAAACAAAAATTGAGAAAAAAATTGTTTTAAAGTGGAGAAAATCCTCCACCCTGCTGAGCCGTTGCCAAAAGCCCCTTGCGAACTGAAATAATTGCAAACAAGCCACCAAGGCAATTAAGCGGCCAGTCACAGAAAGAGATTTGATAAAGTTTTTTGTTAGACATAGTCGACGATCGCGAACCTCATAAGTCAATGTAAGATAATTATTAACAATTTCGAATTAAGTAAACTTGCTAGCAAAGATTCTTAGGTTCTGCGATTGAAGCGTTTCAATGTTCAAATTTTCAGATAAATTAGAAACTCAAGTGGAAAAACTAAGTCAAACAGGAATAAGTGCTAAATCACATGGATCTCAGAAGTTTATATAAAAATTCCAGATTCTTAAATACTTTAATTACACTCATTTTGCATCTCGTTTGGATCGAAAAGTAGTATTTCTGATATAGAATTTATTTTTAAGTCGTTTTAATATCGAATATTCGATGGATCCAACTATCTTAACTTTCATTGTTCATTATGCATATTATTAGCAACTCATTGGTCTCCATTGTCTTGTCCAAGTTGTCTTCTTTTTGCTTCAGTTACTCTGCAGACCTGAGCAAAACATACCCAAATTTTGCCATGATCGGGCAGAGGTTAACTCTCGTTTTAACTACTGCCAGTTGATTATGGTTTGGCATAAATTATGTTTAACTAAAATTCTGCTGTTTGATTTTTGTCTTGTTTAGTTTTTCGTTTCTTTTTCTTGAGAGTCTCAGGGAAATCGGCTCTTGTTTTCTTTTCTTGGTGTGGTGCCAATTACCAGCATGAAGGTCTTGACTGCGCAACATCATCAGCCACAAAAACAAAGCAAGACGAAAACAAAATAAGACAACAACAAAAAAAAAGATAATAATATTAGCAACTAGAAAATTTGTAACATTTTTGTTATTAGTCTTCTTGCTATTGTTGTTGCCATTTTTTCGGTTTATGACTTGTTTTTCATGCTTTTAATTTGTTTCATGTGTTGTTTTTGCCGAAAGGAGGTAAGCAATTATTATTTCTTCTATTTTTTTTTGTATTGCTCTTGTTGTTTAACATTTGCAGGGTTTTTTTTTGTTACATTTCACGCTCTTGAGTTGATTGGCTTGCAAAACGGCAATGAAAAATTAGTAATGCGATGACCCTGAAAACGAGATTCCTGACAAATCAGTTTTTGATGTGGCTCCCAATTAGCATATCTCCCTAGTGGGAAACTCATTTCTTATCCATTTTTGTTTTTAAATCACCGTAAATTAAATTATTTTAAGATAGAAACTCTATTGCAAGTTAGGTCGTCTACTAACTCACTTTGTTATAGTTTGATTTTTAATTAAGTTTTGTCTAACACCCAATTACTTTCAAAACGAGTAGCTACACTACAACGTGATCAACAACTAATAATTAATTTCCTTAATTTCTATTATAAAATCAATGATTAATTAACAAATTGCCCCAAAACACGCGCGAACAAAAAAAAAACGCCTGAACAATTTCGGTTTCTATTTACAAGAAAAACGCATTGACGCGTTTCGCTAGCGGTTTTTGCTTTTAAAAACATTTCAATCAAATTTCTACCTAGTAAAGTTCAAGTTGAAATTTAATAATGCGGGCTAATTGAGTGAATTATATAAGAGAGTCTTATGCAAATTTCCAAAATTGGCGGTGGCGTCGGCACACGTGAAGTCTGACCTAGAATTACACACGTATATAGACACAATGTGCGTGTGTGTTATTATCTATTGAGGTGCAAAAACTGGGTGAGGAAGTAAACAATTTTGGGCACTTAATAGACCTGCCCTGACCTTCAAAATTAATTGACTTCATGCAGGGAGTTAGCATACATATATACATAAGTCTATTCACATTATTTATGACTTTGTTCAGGTTTTTAATGAGCTACCCCAAGAAATAAAGCAGGTTCAATGCAGGTTGAAAAGATGAAAATTATAAAAAAACAAAAAACAAGACTCGCAGTGTTTTTATTTTTTATTTTTTAGGGGGATTGGCCCGGACCGACGCAGCTTTCATAAGTTGTTTTTGGTTACTTAATATCAAAATGCGGAACTGCAGTATAATTTTCATATATGAATGTTGTGGTTGCACCTCACACACACACACACTCACACATAGACATCATGCATCTATAAGTAAAACAATAAACATAATTTCCTTAAACATTTTCCACTTGGTTTTTACGTTTTGTCGTTCATTTTCATTCTGCCTTGATGTTATAGTGAGCGGCTTTCACTTTTTTCCTGCTGACAACTGATTTTCTGTATTTTTTAGTATTGATTGTTGTCTCTCTGTCTGAGCGAAATGAAAAGTTTTCGCTTAACCATTTGTCATAATTATTATTATTATTATTATTATTTTCTGCGCTTGTCTTTTACTACAGAGAGTTGACCATTAAAAGGTATTAATTGCCATGAGAGGCAAAACCAGTGACTCAGTTATTGTCGACAGATAAAATATCGTAGTCAGATGCGAGTAGATTGCATTTTTATGGTCGCTCTACTTATGTTGGCAGAGTGAAAGATGAGGAAAAGAGAATGATTGAGTGTTATTTCTTTGCTGGACCATGTGATAAAAATAATATTAAATGGAGCATGGCGAAAGCGCAAATCAAATACAATATAGGTTTATTTATTTTACCATGGGAAAGGTCTCGATCAAATCAACTCAATAAGCTTTGCAATGAAACCATAAAGAGAGCGAAATAATCTGAAAATATGAAACGATGAAACTATTTTAAGAGGATCTCAAATATTAGATTCGACAAATCTCTTTTACAGCTTAGGCCATTAAGCTATGATGATCCAACTAAGGTTACATTCCCGTGTATTCGTATGGCATTTGAAAGTACAAATTTGTATTTACTTTATTACTAGAATAATATTACCCGTAGGTCAAGCTAAAATTACCATTTTGGCCAATAAGATTATTGATTAAGGGATTAGCAAATAACTGCATAGGTTTAATTGTTGCATTGGAAATACCTCATAGAAATAAGTATATGTGCACGACAATTTTTGGAAAATATATTTCAAATGAAAGAAAAATAATAACTTTTTGTAGCTTATAAATCTAATTAAAAGAAACAAAAAACAACTCATAAAAATATCGAAAGATAATAAATCTTTATAGGAAAAAATTATATGTGCATATTTCATTTTTGGCGAAATTATAGCCGATTACATTTAACAAAAACACTATGGAAATGCTGGTCCATACATATACAATTTGACAATTTACTTAGACTTCCGTTAGAGAGGAGAACACCCTTCCATGGTCCCTTCGTTCGACTGTTTTCCTATTGACTAGTTTCACAAAGAGAACCTTTGAGATGGGACATCTTAAGAGTCTCTGGCGAAGAAGACGACAATAACGTAGATTTGTGAACCCAAATATTAAAATAGGAATATTTTTTACTTTATGTATAAATATGAAATAAATATATTAATGTTCTATGATCACAACGTAAGGCAAAGAAGAATTCCAAAGAAATTCAATAATTGGTTCCTGATTTGAAAATGTTTAAAATTACTTATCTATCAAAGCGGAATTGTTTTGAAAACATCCATTGAAAAATATTCTCAAATAGTTTCCAGAAAAATACAAATTATGAACAACGTGTCAAATTACTGAAAACAAAAAAGTAACCTCTTCAAAATGTCAAGAATAATCTCTGTAATAACAGTCTATTTCAATGTGAGGTTAGGGGAATCCCAATAAAAATATTAGATTGTTCGATTATTTGAAACTTGATTTCGTTTAAAAGTGGAATTAGTTATTCATAACCATATTTGGAAAATGTATGCAATTTTTGTAACTGATTGCTGTCCAATCGGAAAATAAATCACCACCAAAAAGGCAACGTCATCGTCTTCCCCAATTTGCATAATGAGTTGGGCCTTAACAAAATGTTTGCCATCTCATTATGTCCATATGCAGTTTTGCAACTCCCCAACGAGTTGGCATGACTAAGCCATGTCAGTTCTTTGCCCGCCACCAGCAGCAGCAGCAGCGGCAGCAACAGCGTGTTAATCAGCAATTTAGAATATTTTTGTCCGAGACTCGAAAGCAAACACAAAAAAAGGTCTTTTAAACCAAATAGAGGAGGCCACGTTCATTTCCTGTTGGTGCGGCTGCTGCCGGAGAAACATTTGTTGGACCAGCTGTTGTTGTGTTGGTTTTTGCCTGTTGTTATTGCATCGCATTGCATTTATCATGTAACTCACACAAAGCCCTTATAAAAGCAACAACAAGCTGTGCATTGATTTCCTTTTTGCTATCTTGACAGCAACTTAACTTTGGGCAGTGGGCAACGGTTAGCGGGAGGGGGGATTGGAGTGCGGCAAACACTTCGACAGAGACAAACGAAATAAATGCGCGATCGGGCGATAAACTATTTTTAAAGACAGCTACAAAGGAACGAACAAAGTAGCAAAAACAAAAAGGGGGAAGGAAACACTTACGATCGATGAGCAGTAGACCAATTGGCTACCCTGCATTTACCATCCAGATGATTCGATACAAATACAAAAACGAACTGCTCCTTAACTACTAAATATAATCACCATTACAGGGTATCGCAAAAGACATCACCAAAAATACAACTGAGGACTGAGCGAGAGCAGGGCTTAGCAAGTCCTAACAAGCTGCTTCACTTAGGAGGATTCTCCTGCATCCACTTGAACTTGGTTCTGTAGTTTGATCCCCGTGTTTCCCGTTTCCCTGATCGCCATGGACTGTTTGTTTAAGGCCTTGGTTTAGCTTTAAAAGGAGCTGCCACGGCAACGGCTGCTTATTTCCTGAAGAAAATTCTAAGCAGCAGCTGGCAACAGAGCACAACTCCCTCCCTCTCCCATACTCCTCTTCATCCTTTCTGTCGTTCGTTTTGGGACCAGCTTGTTAGGCTCGCTGGCTGACTGGCTGGTTCGTCTGCCATTTCGAGTTTGTCGTATTGACCATTTTTAGCCATTTAAGTACACTTTGGTCATTGTTAAGTACTTTTGCGTGTCGTGGGGCGGCGCATTCGACAGGCTCCCGGGGCACATGTTTTACTTGGGTTATTTATGGGCAAAGTGTCAGGCACACAACCACAACCAGAACCATAGCCAGCGCTAATCAAATGGTTGAATCAGCATCTAGTTTTTTTTTTGTATTGTTCCCAAAAGGTCATAGAACCACAAAACTTCCCCCCCACCCCCGAAGAAAAAACAAAAACCGAAACCCAAAAAAAGATTCTATGCACTAAGAGCCGATTGAAATCTTTAAGGCTAAAAACTTTGCCCGCTTTGACAGTTAACCGTTCCGATATGTGTGTATGAACCATAAACTGCAGCTTTATGGCCAAAGTGTGGCGGCCCATATGGAATAGATCAAATGACCAAAAGACCAAAAATGACGCAATTCGCTTTTGATCTTTTGCACACGTGTGCCCGAAATAAATTGTAGTTGCTTTTTTTTTTTATTATTATTATTTTGTCATCGAAATGCCGCCCACGCCAAGATTTCAACTTTGAGGATTAGAACTGTGCTCTCGGAAATCTGAGCTTCGACTTTAGTTCCCCCCCATTGACTGGCATTCATCAAAATTGGTCATCATTTTGCAAAATCCACCTCTCCCTCCTTACCTAACCTTACTCAATCGCTGATCAGTCGAGAAACTGATGGAAAGGAAAGAAACAAACACTCAAAGAAAGAACACAACAAAAAAAACGCGAAAAAGTTGAAAAAGAAATCAAGTTCTACGGGTCAACGTTTCTTGAATTTAACGGCAAACTCGCAATCGATATGGAAATTAAGACGGGTGGGCAAACGAGCCGGAGTACAAAAAAATAAGAGAATAGTATCACATGGGTATGTTTAATGAGCTAATAACCAGGAACAAAATCATCAATTCACAAAAGCAACAAATAATAATTAATTAAAATGGACAAAACTGTGTGGGAAGAAATTGAAGAAACACTCAAAGCTCAATGCAATGAATGAGAAAGCCAAGCCAATTTTCAGAATTTAATTTCAGTAAAACCAATTATAAATTATTAATTTGAAATTAGTTTCGAAAGCATTTATACAAGCCTATTAACAACATGGAATTCCTATAATACGAATCTCTTTTAAATTGACTGTACAGAGAATTCATAAAATATTTCAAATTTTAATTTGAACTTGAAACTGTGGCTCAATAATTTCAATAAATCCAATTATAAATTATTAATTTGAAATTAATTTCGAAAGCATTTATACAAGCCTATTAACAACATGGAATTCCTGTAATACGAATCTCTTTTAAATTGTCTGTACAGAGAATTCATAAGATATTTCAAATTTCAATTGAAACTGCGGCTCAATAATTATTAAAAAGTTTCACAACACTTATGAGGAGTGATATTATAAGAAAGGATATAGTTTTTAACTGATGTTTTATCAACAGACATAACCCTTGGTATATGCGCCCCTTTTAATGTGACTATCTCAACTTATTTCAAGTTTTTTTGCTTTTCGTGATGTCACCAATTACTTCAATTATTTCCGCATGCAACTGTGAAAAATTTCAAAACAGCGAGCCCAATGAAATAAAATTGGAAATTGAAAAATGAAAAGAAAAAACTAAAAACGAGAACGGTACAAAAATGACAAACAAAAGACTGAACTGAGCTGAACTGAAAAACAAAAAAAAAAAAAAATTCCCTTAAATTTCGGGCTGTCAAAAAGCTGTCAGACTGACGAATTGCTCTGCCGCTATCTCTTTGTCTCTTCTTCTGCCCCTTGGCTCCATCTCGCTCTGTGTCACTCTCGCTCTCTTCCTCTCTCTTTCTTTCATTAAATGCGCTTTGTTTCGTTTTTTGTACGAAAAGTAAAATAAAAAACAACGAAAATTACGCAAAATTAAATTAACCGTTAAGCTGTGTAATTTTGTTCGTCTTGTTTCACCCAAAACAGGGCTAACGGCAAATCGTTTTAACAAGTCATTGCGCCTTATTTTCGGCAAAGATATAAAACAAAACAAGAATCCCCAAAAAAAAAATTAAGTGGAAAATGGAAAAAAAAGAATAGTCTGCATATGAGTAACAAAAGACTTAAGACACAAACTTGTTAAAATGAGCTCAAGAAAACAGTTGTAAACGTTTATGTAGAAGAAGAATAAGCAAAAAAAAATGGTTTTCAATTTTAATGAATCAGCGGGGGAATTTCATTATACAATTTCCAGTTTTAATTAGCATATTGATGTGACTTTGGCCCCCAACACGAGACACCCACGTCATATATCCATGTATTCAAGTTATATATTTAAATAGATTGGACTGGTCGTTTTCTCATATAGCAAAAATTATTTTCGATTAAAGAAAATCTTGAAATTGTGCATTACGAAATTGGAGAAATTCAAATGAAATAACTTATATTTAGCATATGTCTAATAAATGTAGAAAAGTTTATAAATTTGTCAAGTTCTTTTTTTTTGCATTTGATGACTAACTGTCTAACGAGAAAAAGTCTTAAAATTTCAACAGTTTTGTAATTGTTTTTTTTTTTTTTACAATTACCTATAGAATGCAGTATTTGCGTGTGTGTGTGTGCTTAAAGTGTATGTATGGGTATAATTAAATAAATGACCATCATGGTCTGAGACTCTCAGTTAGACTTTAATAACTGGTTTTCACTTTGGTCTTTGTGGGCCCCTGCAGCATCGCATCTATTCGAATTTCGAATGCGTTTCCAACTGACATCAAGTGTCATAACTCTGTGAGCTGAAGCAGATGGAGACGATGGAGCCTAAAGATCTAAACTAAACATGGCAATAAAAGAGTGGAACGCCTTCAAAGTCAAGTTCAATGACGTACTCGCTGCTTAGCTGTTAGTCGATCGCTGGTTGCTTGGAAGTACTCAAAAAAGGTTCGAGCCAAGATAAGATAACTTGTTCAATGACAAAGCAAAAGCACAACACACCAAAACAATACAAATCGAAGCCAAGCAAAACTAAGCAAAACAAAACAAACAACAAATAAAACTTGTTAAGTAATTTATGTGATAAGGCTGATTGCGAATCGTGTCCAATTTGCATATCTAATAGGCCATAACTGCTTCTGTTGTATAAATTAGTTATTAATAAGTAATTTAGCGAACCCTTTTTTTTGCACTTTCTAGAACACTTGAATAATGTGCGAAATTTGTCATTTCGCCTCTTGACTTTCTATCTCCCATCACTTGTATAATTACCCTCACTCACTTTTGTACTTTTTGAAAAAGTTGTGCTCTAGCTTTGACAATGGACGGCAAAAAACGTCGTGGAAGAATGTGTCATAAAGTGGTGCAAAAAGAAATACAACAAATTGCTTGAGATTTCTCACAGCTGCAACAGTTGCTGATGCTTGGGTGAAAGTTGTCGTTATTTCTGAAGTAAGTAGTTAAGGCACTTTAAAGAGATATCTACGTATATACATTAATTTACTTTCTTCTAATTGACATTGAGTGGGCGGCGAAGTGGTTTGCCAGACGTCAGAATAAAGTTCCGTTTTGTATGGTGGGAGAATTCAAAATAGAAATTAACCGAGTTTTGTCAAATGAAGCCATAAAGAAACAAAGTGTTATCAGACTTTCAAAAATCCAGGCCCAAAATGTTAAAAGTTGTAATGCAACTCAACCAACACCCTCTACCACCACCCCTCCCACAAACTACCCGCTTTCCCTCCCACATGTGACAAAATAAATGAGCCGTTTGCGAATGCAAACAGACAGCCAGCAAAAGACATAAATAAAATGCTAAAAAAAAAAAAAAAAAAAAAAAAAACTGCAGGAACTGCATACTAAATGAAGCGTAACGAAAGAAAAACGACAAGAGGAAAAAACCAAATGGGAAGGGGTTACCACACAGCATGAATTTAGGGTTCATGGAATGGAGGCTTTAGGGCTAAAAAGTTAATTACAAGTGACGCCTACAAGGGAAATGACTTCAACAACAAAAAAACAAGAGTCGAGGAAAGAAACTCTTCAACCTTTTTTTTTTAATGTGAAATATGAGCTGAAATATCTGCTTTGTTAATGTGTGTGTGTGTTTGTGTGGGGTAAAACATAATTCCAGCCATGTTGATCAATTTAACACTTTTACTTTTTGGCATGCCGGTCATTAACAACCGCAACAAATTTTTGCAATAAGAAAATTATAATTTACATAATAGTTCGGCAAAAAGTGCTTATTGATTGATTTTCGGTTAATCTAGCCTTGAATCAACTGTTTGTCGCCTTTTGTCTTGTGTGTCTAACCGAAATGGAAAATAATGCCAAAAATAAAAGAAAAAAGTGTCTGTTGTTTTTTTTTTGTCGATTAAAATTTACATATGTATGAATTTGCATGAAAGTTTAAGTTTGCGTCGTGTGCGAACTTTGTGTTTTAATCAAGATGGATTAGCATGAATTATTTGATGTGATCAACTGACTTGGGATAGGAATTAAAAGATAAAGATAGTCAATAGTATTTGACAAAAGACCAACACATTATCGAAAATCTCACCGACTTTTCACAGTTTGGGTGAATGTTTCTTCCAAGGAATATACCTAAATGGTTTATGTAATAAACATCTATCTATATACATTGGAAATCCATTTAATTTGAGAATGATTCCAATTAAATTTAATTGAAATACCATTTGGGGAAATGGCAACTCTGGTTGAACACTTTGACGTAATATATAGAAATCAAGTGGGCGAAATTAGAATCAAAGAAATCGGAAGTTTATGCAAAATGCCAGGAAGAAAGAGAATAGAACTCGTTTCTATTGTCTCACCACTCAACATAAGTCTTTAACCTTAAGCAATTTACAATTTTGTCTCAATTTTGTATGTATCTAAAATCTCTTTGATGTCTGACTTAATCTTTCAACAAGACTTTTTTGCTACAATTCAATTATGGCAAAGGAATAAAAAGTAATCAAAAAAAAAACCGCTTTTATTGTTGCTGCTGTTGTTGTTGTTGTTTTATAAAGTGCTCTAGCAACGCCCCTTAGATGTAGTGATATATCTTTGCTCTATCTACATATGATTGAAACCACAAGCTTCCGTCATTTCATAGAGGCTTGGTTTGTTGTTTTCTTTGTTTTATTATTTTATTATTAAGTATTATTTCTATTAAGATGATTTTTCTGCGGCTATTGGAAAAATAATTCGTTTTTAATCTAATTTTTGTTTCGTTTAATACATTATTATCTGCGCGGGGAAGTGAGGAGGCGACCAGACGAATGTTTTCGTTTAACAACTGTTATTAGACACACGCAAAAGTATTATTTTGCCATCCGTTGAGGGGAGAGAGACTTCCGCATAGGAAGAAATCTTGGCAAATTAAATATGGAATCAGATAGGATAGGCAAATGCGCAGCGTAAATCGGGTAATTATAGTAATGGCCAAAGCACCCGCACTTCTATAGAGCCGTAGGCGTTGAGTTCTTGGCATTGTTTAATTAAGCAAATGAGTCAATTGAGTTTAATTAAGTGACATGTATAAAGAATCGAAATTTATGGCATGTAATTTATTTTCTCACTACTTTAACTGGCATTTGTCGTATGTCAATGCTTTTGCTTTACAAAATTACACACACACACACACACACATTATATTTATTTAGTATGCATATTCACACAGCTAGGTAGAGGGAGAATGGGAGACTCTCCCCACAATATCAAGAGAGAGAAGAGAAATCAGGTAATTCTTGCTGTTGTAATTGGCCGTTATGACACACAGACATTACTACACATACATATAAGCCCATGTTCATATATATTTTAATACTATACATAATTTGCATACATCTTCCATCTAATGAACATTTTAAGATTTCCTGCAACGCCCACAAAATCTATTTCATTGCGATTTTCCGCTAGCCTGAACCTCGCGGCGTATACGCAATTTCTTTTTCACATTTTATGATATGCGTAATCAAGTCTCATGAAATTTGAAATGAGCACAGATCTATGCATCTATCTCACCTTGCGTAATGCCCATAATAATGTTGTCTGGGAAAGTGGGGCACAGACCCATCCACATGAACACTCGTGAATCATTTTAATTCTTTTTGCCACCGTTACTTTTACCACTTGCACTTGGCCTTATTAGTTAGACAAATATTTGCGATTATGTTTAGCGGCCGAAAAAAAAAAAATGGACACAAAAACTTGACAAAATCGAAGTGATAGAAATGTGTGAACTATGTTTTGTTTACTTGTCTCTCAATTTAGACAGCGTTTAATTTTTTTTCTCCATTAAAAAATTCAGAATTTAAGTCAGGGGAAAAGAGCAAAATTTAGTCTTTATAATAATTAAATTCAGTTTCGCAAATCAAGAACGATTTTCTATGCTAAACATAGAAAATGTTAATATCAAGGCAAATACAAAATTTTGTCTCTGTAGTTGTGTCTACACAAATCAACTTTTAATTAATGCGAGTATTGTCCATTATTTTTACTAAATTAGTTTCTTTTATACGGCTATTTTGTATATTCAAGCAAAGTAAGTAAATTCCACAAATTCAAGTCAAACATTTTTGAGAAATAAATCTTTGTTTTTACCCGAAATTATTCTCTTATTATAAGTATAAAGAAATAGTTGATTTTACCACATCCTATAACGGCCAAAGTTAACCGACAAGTTATATTTAGCTCTGCAACACATTGATTTTTGTCTCTACTCATTAATATTTTCAGTTTGTTCTGCTAGATTTAGGAATTTGCCATATTTCATATTCACTTTTGACACATTTTGCTAGTGCTAAGAATATTATAATGCCATATATACATAGAGTATTGAAACTCTTTCACTTTTTGTGAGTTGTCCATGTGATAAACCTTAATTTAGCCGCTTTTCTATCAAACTGCATTCACAATTGGTCTGGCCAATATGTCAATTAATCAAGTTTTCACACTTGCCACCAATTTGGTTTGTTCAAATTCAAATTAGAACACACGAGAAACATGCCAATTATGCAAATATCGAGACCATTTGCATATTGGTCAATTGTAGCACGATTTTCGTTGTGCACGCGTTGAAAATAAGTAATTGTGAAACAAATTCCTTCTTTATTGTCAGTTTTTATTTTTTCAGTTTTTGAGTTTTGTCGTTTTCTGTTGCTTATTTGGTTTGCTTTGGGTTACGCATTTTCAATGCCATTTTGACACCCTCACAGCTTTTGCTTGTATGTATTTATATAAATAACTAGAGTTGAACCCACACTTGGAACTATTTTTAAACAAAATAAATCAATCAATTTAGGTAAAAATATGTATGTATATTGAATGTGTATAGCGTATATTTTTCGCATGTAACACAAAACCAAAAATGCGGGGATTAACCTACATAAAAATCTGTTTCAAATTCAATATGTATGTGGGATCAAGTTCAACCACAACTCGACTTTCGTTTTGCCAATTATTGTATGTAGAAAACATTCGTTTATTTTTTCCCATTTCTGTTGTATTTCCTTGCTGAATGCGGTTATGCGGTGATTGTCAACCAAAAAATGATAGGGTGAGGAGAAGGCAACTGTAAACTTATGTACTGACCTTCGCTATGACTAACACCACTTGAGGTTGCTTGTGGTTGTGGCGGTTGAGTGAACATTCTATGGAGGGATGCGGTGGTTCCTTTCAATCTAACTTATCGCCAGAAGAGGCCGAAAACGAAAGACTTAGGAAACGAACTAGCATTAATTAATGTTCCCTCAACTAATGCATTCAATTTGTATTTGGATTCAGTCAACAGGCAGAAAGAGATAAGCAGAGAGCATAAAACATTGCCTACTCTGGCATGTAGAAGCATTTATTTATGCCAAGAGCCTAATTATACTAAATTACGCTTAATTAAAATTTAATTAACACAATCAAGTAACTCATACACAGTCACACACACACAAACTCACACACACATATACACACAAAGTCCAACAGTCCAATAAAAAAACTGGCAAAACGTGTCCAACGACGATGCCAGACGAAATAAATGTGGAGTACGAAATATTGGGGGTACCCAAGGCAAATGTTCAAGTCTCTTCTGATTTGGCCAAGTTGCGTGCTGCAACACCAACAACAACAACAACAACAGCATCAACAAACAAGCAACTTTTATTTCTACACAAAGTGTTAAAGAGGCAGCCAAAACCAAAAAAACGAGTGCAAGTTCAACGGCGAAAACACGTTTCCGTTGGCTTGTTTTATGGTTTCTATTTTCTATATGAGGAAGTTAATGCCTGAGCAGTGAGGAAAACTAAATAACAGTTACTATTTAGCGGACCGGCATGGCTTTGGTGCATAAAATATGCAGTAAATTGCTTTTCGTTTGAAATTGCAATCGCGCCAACGGCTGCCGCGGCTTTCGACCACAATTTGTGCTAAATTCTGTTTTCTCAGTGAACGCCTCACTTTGACAGATCTTTCTTTTTTTTTTGGAAGGGGCACTATTGATTTACCATATAGTGTGAAGAGAAAAGGAGACTTGGCAAATCACATGGCACATTGTTGGCGAAGAGTTGTTAAAGCTGCAAAAATCTGATGCCATTTCAGCCAACTTTAATAGTGAAATTAACCACTTTGATATAAAACGTTATTAATTTTTTGAATCACTTGAAAAACTTATTAAATTTCAATTCAGAAATTAAAATTTATTTTATTTCTGTTATTCCTTCTTTCAAGTGAAATTTAAAGCCCGCAAAAATGCATTCTATGTTTTGTTTTGTTGAATTTCAAAAATCTGAATAAAAGTTGAATAATAAGAGGAGCTTTATAAGCCTAAAGAACTACTATCAGATTCGACAAATACTTTCGGAATCGTGGCAGCAATAGAGGAGATTTTTTCAGCCTCTAAATACTCGAATATATTTTAAAGAAAACAAAATAATTTTTTCTGCCTGTTACATACATTTTGGCGACTTTAATATACAATTTCATCCTATGGATGCATGGTATAAAAATAGCTTAATGCATGGAAAATTTGTTTTAATATTTCTAGGTGTACTTTAAAAAGAAAAAAATCATGAAAATAACTTATTTTCATCGTTCACCTCTAAATATTGCCTCTAAATATTTGACAAATTCAATATTCTCAAACTTAAATAAGTTTTTAAACCAATTTAAAGCAAGCATTGGTTTCCTAATCTCATTCTCAGTTTAAGATAAATGGTTTTAAAATGTAATTTCGAAATTCAAAATACTAAATAAAAGAACATTTATTTTTCCAAATGTCAATATGACATTAATTAATGATGGAAATGTTCGAGGCCATCCCTCCATTTGAAATACTTAATATCTTGACTCGTCTCCAAGTCTAGAGTTATCCATAGCGGAAGTAGACTGTGACATCCGTCCAATTTGAACCGACCAAGTGCTGAGCCCGTTTTTTCGCTCTTGGCATATTCCGGTTGGCCATTGGCCGCAAATTTAATTAGAAATCTGCACGTCTCTGACTTAACTTCACGTTCCACTGTCCCATTCGCATTTGAAGTCAGTTCAAAGCACTTTTGCATCCGTCAGAATTGTGGAAACAAAGGAAAACAAAACGGAAAAAAACATTTTCACACTTTGAAACATAATTAACTAACACAAAATTTCTTTCAACTCTGCTCTTGTCATTTCAGCTAAGATCACACACACGCACACTCGCACACACACACACGCACACACAAGCGAAAAGACTCAAATTGGACCGTGAAAGCCAAGAGCGGGGCAACAAAGCGTGCAAAAGGAAAAGCGAAGAAAATTATTTTCAGAAAGGGGAATAGGGGTACGGGGGAAACGCGGAGTGGCACGGTGGCAAGGGCTTCAGGGGGGGAAGAAGCGTGTGCACACAGTAGCCAGCCTAGAATGGCTAGAAAATTATTATTATGATAATAAATTAAAGTTGCCATTAATTTAGCAAACGAAAAACGTTGCCAGAGTCGACAGACAGACAGGCGGGGAGAGGGGCAGGCAGGCAGACTGGGGAGCAGAGCATAGTATAATAACAATAAATAATAATTTGAAATAGGCGAGCGAACCTAAACAAGAAATCAGAAACAAGAAGAGAAAAAGAGCAAACGAAAAAGGAGGCAGTGCAGCAAAGTAAAGACGAAGTCCAAAAGCAGCAGCTCGAGCGCGTCGAGCGTGCAAATTAAAAGCGCACACAGTAGCTCCTCTCGAGAAGAGCGAAAGCAACAACAAAAACCAAAATGGAAGTGGCAACCACAAACAATCACAGTCATCATCTCCAGGCAGAAGGGGGAGGACCAATTGGAGTTCGCAGCAACGGCGGCGGCTCACGTTCGCCATTCCAGCGCGAGGTGCGTGAATGGCAACGCATCGATCCCCAAACTGGGGCTCTCTTTAGTGGACGTTTGGAGGCCGATCGCTGGATAAATGGACCGCTGAATAGCTATGGCAAGGTAAGTTAAGGGACCAAGAACCCAAAAACAACTACAATACTTTACCACTCTGATTGATGGCAGAGGTGAGTCTAGGCCTAATTGCTGGTCTTTGGCTGGCTCTTTGTTTGCCCATCGTCCCCAGCTTCTTCTCTTTATTTTTTTCTGTTTTTTTGTGAAATGAAATGAAATTGAAAGCCTTCCTCTAAATGGAGAGGCGTTCACTAATTTAGTTTGGGCCGAGAGGCAATTGAGCATGATTGCTAGTTTGGGTTTCGCTGTGTTTCGATTTTAATCAGTTAATAGTTTATTTAGCTATTAGACCTGGTTTCAAGTGGATCTATAAAAGCGCAAATTAAACTCCCACAATTTATTCGAAACCCAAACGTAGCACAAATCTGGAATAGTTATGTAAACTCTTTTAAAATTGAAAAACTTTTCATGAACTACAAAATTCATCGAAATCCGATATCAATCTTTAAGACCGATATTCCAGGAAGTTCTATTTCTCCATTATGAGTGTGCAACTCTACGATTTGTTTGCACAATTATCTGTTTTTTGCTTTCATTTTAGTTACTTTGTTTGTTATATTGCAAGTTTCATGAAAATTTGGAGGAATATACAAATAAAACACTTTAATTTAAATGATTTAGAATTGGATTTTGAATTTTCTTGTAATTTAATATTCATCTTAAGTGCAAATAGGCATCTGAATATTATGTTTGTATCAGGAAACACGAAGCATCAAAGATATATTCGAACAATGATCATTATTTTGATTCGGCAATCTGTCCTTCTGATTTTATACCATGCTTCCTTAGGATACATTTATTCTGGTATGTTAAAGTCGCGGTAGAAAGAAAAATTTCCGACCCTATAAAAAAATATAAAGCCGAGTCGTCCGTCTGTAGAATCATCGAGATTTCAGAGACTAAAAGCAACAGCTACCAAATTTGGACCATAACCATAACTTCAACGTGATAACTTAATAGTACAAGTCTTTTAAAGCTATGGGAAATACTTATAGTGCTATTCAGTAAACAAAAACAATCAATTCAACAGATTTTTTATTGCAAGGTTCCCATATCGTTTTCCATGGACATTTCAGCCCCCGTTTAGCTCTTGTTTTCGAGAGATTCTAGAAAAAGCACCAAAATCGAAATCAAATATTGTTCGAAAATTAACTTTTTTTCAAACTTTTGTTAACAGTCCGTAACTAGGAATGACGTACATAAGATTTTTGTCCCTTCATGTAAACAATTCACAAGTAAACGTGCTTTTTAACATTTTCCGGATTTTAATCGTTTATATTTTACTCGTCACTGGATTGTATCTGCTGTTTAACCATCAAAAATCACGATTTTTGGCAATAAAATTCTTGTAATTGCAAAAAAATTATATAATACATGAATATATGTTAGGTATTTCGACTCGAGTCGCATGTTATATTAAATATTATTCTAGATACCACAATTGTATTCCCAAAAATCATCTATCGAGATTTTTTGTTTCCATCGATGGAATTCCCAACTCTACTGAAGGACTATCGAAACTCTATAAGGTTTATAGATCAGTGTTCCAGTTAAAGCTTTTGGAAATGATTTTAATTCTCTTGCATTTGAAAACTTTAGTATGCAAATATTTGATTTAATTTTTCTACCGATCTATGATTCAAACTTAAATTTTAATTATTTTATTTATTTTGCTGATGATGTCATTGCATTGGCATTAATCTCTGAAACTTCGAAACAAAATATAAAACACTTCAAATCATTTAGAGTTGGAGTTTCTTACTCGTTGAGGCTGGAAACTTGTCTTGACCACACACACACGCTCCATGACGACGATAATGATGAAGAGTTTAATGATGATGATGATATTGATGACGGCTTTGGGCACTCAATGATAGAGCCTCCAAAAGCTTCGCCTTTTATAATTACCCAACAAATTCTAGAGCAATCAATGGGTATATAGCCCAAAGACAAGTGAAATCTGAAGAGTTTTTTGAATTAATTACCATCGTGTGTCTGTGCTTTGTGTGTGTGTGTGTGTGTGTGGAAAGGAAAAGGTAAAAATCTTTCAGAAATCAGCACATCCACAGCACTTGACGAAGCCAAAGCCGACGCCGCAGCAATTAAAGCAAAAGATTCATTCGTTTATAACTCGAAACTGGCAAAATCGATTAATAAGTGGCACAGCATGTGCGTGGCTTGTTTACTCAGCCAACCTAAACCGAATAATATGAGTATGTAGTATGAGTATGGACTCCATACTATGGAGTATGGATCTGAGCATTATGCTGTGTGATGGCGATTCTCATTCAACTTATCGCTTGTGCGTGTGACCTGTTAATTATGGTTGAGTAAAAACGGTCAATCTCCAGCCCCAAGTCTCTGGATGTTATCTACTGACCCACAAATAACTTATTGCATTAACAGAACCGAAAGGTCTAGAGTGTTTAAAAAAGATAAGAAGCTAATCAGAAAAACATCATAAGATCAACTATTAGAAAGTTTTTTCAACCAGAAATATTAATAGTAACAATTTCTATTCAGAAAAGAAGTGCTTTGGAAAATGTGAGAAAAAATATAGTGAAAATTTTATTTGTGATAACGAAAGATATAAGAATTTACCTTAAGTTAAATACTGTTAAATCAAATGGAGTAAACTTGAGCAACGTTTTTACTACACGAATCTCCATTCTAAATTTAATAGCTCTAGCTTCTATAGTTGCCAAGATGTCTGCATTTCTACGGATGAAGAATTTGTATATTTTATACCTATGAACATTTCACCCAATTGGTGCAAGATGTAAATACGTCACTTCTAGTGCTTTCAACGCCGAAACCTCCTTTTTTTGTCTCGATAAATAGTGGAAGTGTTATCAAATTAGCGGGAAAAAATACATGGATAGCATCCACAGTGGCACGATGTTGTTGCGCCACTTAGTATATGGACTATTATTTCTCTGGTCACCTTTGCCGATGACATTTGCACTGAAATCTTGGGGCCATATTTCAATTCGATTCGCACCTAATAACTCTGTTGTTATGTACTTCATTTTCCGCCTGTTACATTCACTCTCTGAAAAGTCATATGCCCTTTCCTGGCAATTTTTATAAGTCGCTGCAGGGTACCCAAAAGTTGCTTGCCATCGCGATTGAATGACTGCCGATTGAGTCAGAGCGAGCGAGCGAGCGAGAGAAAGAAAAAGGTAATCAATACCGAATCAAATAAATCGCAAGAAATACGAGTAATCCTAGTTTCAGTTTAGAGCTACTAGCAAGTGATCTGCGCCTGTTTCTAATCTCATCTTGGATGATATGCCATGTCGATGTCGCCCGCTGTGTCTGTTTGCCGACAAAGTCAAAGGCAAAAGTGCCGACATCGATGCTGACGCTGCCGATCAGAAATCAATTTGAAAGCCTCACAATGGCACGTTCTTGGGTTAGGGTTTGGGTTTGGGTTTGGGGATAGTAATAGGGAGTCGAATCATCATTAACCACTCCCCAAGCACCGTTAGGCAAGAATCTGGCTCTGAATCTGGCTCTAAATCTCTGACTCTGGCTTCTTCATTAAGATTATGGATTGTTGTTGCACAAAGTAAAAACAAAACAACAACGGCAAAATTTACATTTTGCAACATTTGCGACATGCAACATTTGAAGCTCAGCATTTGAATTATTTGGTTGAATCTGCAGTCGAAGTAGTCGTCGTCGTCGGAGCTGCAAGCACTGCGGGGCAGGCAAAACAATGTTGCAGTCTAACGGTATAAAGCCACTGGCAAGAGCCAACTTTGTGGGTCACTAGGTTACCACAAGTCTAACCAGAAAAAAAAAAGCATATACATATACACACAAAAGATGCGAGTGGAAGATGCAACAGCTTGATACGATGCCAGAGAAAGAATCGCCGCCAAGAGATTAACTTGGTCAAGTCTGGTTGGTTTGGGCCACTTGCGTAAATTACATGCAACTAATTGAGGATGTCAACTGACGTGTCTTGCCTCTATTAAGTGTTTCCCCCTGGCCGTTAATGAACTCCAAGCCAAGGCGAACCAAGCTCGCTTCCATATTTACCTGCCCTCAAGTAGGCGGCTATTTTTTCCCTCTCTATATAGAGATATAAACCCAACGAGATCGTGACAGAAATAATGCATATAAAAATGTATATTATTATAGTTTACAAAATTCAAAAAGAAATCAAGAGAGAGAAAAAAGGCAAGCACCAGCATAACAACCTAGGCAACAAAATGCCTATTGCGAGGGCCGCAGAAAGCGCAGAAACCAATTTAAAATGCAATATTGCACATTGGTTTGGAAACACCATCACATGCATAACTTGTCCTGTCCAAGATAATCCAACATTTTCCACGAAATCTCTTAAACTGCACTTACATAGGAAAAACAAAACCTTTTTACACTAATCCACAGTTGACTAGTTTTGGCGATTTTTTTCGAAAAGAACCACAATAAGTGTAATTTTCAGGGACTGTAATCAATATGAGTTTTATTTTAAAACTTGAAAAATAAAAATTAATTTTCAATTTTTTATCAATTGCTTAAATATTAAATATTAAAAAAAATCACAACATAAAAATTATATTTGATCAAAAAAATAAAAATAAAAAAATAAAGATTATTTATTTATATATTTAGTATAGGATATAGTTGTAAACTATCAACCTAACAATTTTTTACAAGCACTAGTACATCCATACACTAGCTTGGGATTCGAAACCGGATCCTCTTTGTTCATTTTCTCAATAGAGATTATTATTATTTACCGTCCCTGGTAATATTAATTTTCATAGTTTCAAATTCAGTTCAGGCAAATCACTTTAAGACTACAACTTTTAGTACTTTTAGTAAAAAATCGATGGGAATGAATAAAGTTCAGATTCAGTTAGATTATAGATCGGTCTTTTTTGTTTTAACATTTTGTATTATTCGCATTTGAGTTGTAAAATATTTAAGTAGAATTTTCCAATTCTCAATTTGTGTGGTTTTTAACATTTGTTGATTGTCTAATTTGGAATGTTCGTAGCCCACTGTGCACATCTTCTCATCTTGTGGGCACTAAAAAAGGTCCAAGCAAAGTCAGTGCCAGGTTTTTAGCTAAAAATAAAAAGAGTCAACGCTTCGGCATGTCTATGGCCGTGCCGATCTGTGTGAGGCTGGCGGCCAGAAAAAGGCGACATGCATGCCGCAGCAGTAGAGACATAAGACGTAAGACATAAAGGCAGCAACAGCAGCAGCAGCAGCATATGGCCAAGTCAGAGAATCAGGCAGGAGATAGACAGTCAATCTTATGGCCAGAGACAGACAGACACGACCAAGGCGATGGCAAAGCCAAAGGCAAAGGCAAAAGAGGATGAGGATGACGATAAGGGATGGGGGATGAGGAAGACAACGACGATGTTGCAGCATCATTAAATTCGTTTAAAGCATCTCGAGCTCGCACACAGACCCAGCGAAAAAAAAGACGATTTTTGGCATAGTCCAAAGCCAAAGTTAAAGCTTCCAACAACAACGTCTGCATCATCACGACTTTGCGCTTGTTGTAATATATGCGAAATGGCTGGAGACTCGACTGCATTTCATTGAACCTTCAACTTGACTTTGGCATTTCAGCATTTTCAATTTGGTTTCATACTTAGTTACGAGGGTTGCCACATAGTTAAATGGAGTCGCCGACAAGCTAAACTAAAACCAGAAGGGCGGGCTAACTTCGACCATGCCGAAGTTTGTATATCCTTGCAAGTAGATAGCAAAATGAACAGGCTTTTGTGTAAAAACACGACACGCAATGCAATTTGTTCATTGGTTTGTATGACAGCTATATCATATACATAGTTATCCGATTTTGATAAAATTTGGCAGGATTAGAACTTATTATGTGCAAATGTTATTTACCAACTTTGGTGATAATAGTAAAAGAAACAAAAAAGTTTTTAGAAGAAAAACTATTTTTGGTCCCATCGTTGCTATGGGAGCTATATGATATAGTAGTCCGATCTTGATCAAACTTGACACGAACGTTTGGAAGTATAGTAAACTATCAAATGTTAGTTTTATGATAATCGGGTGAAAAAGAAAGAAGTTAATGATCTGAAACCTTTTTTTCGACCGATGGTTCCTATGGAAGCTATATGATATGGTCGTCCGATGCGGATAAATCCGAGATATACAATGCCTACACTATATACAAGACTTCGTGCAAAATTGGAGCTCTTTAGCTTTAGCGGTCTAAGAGGAGAAGCTGTTGATCCAGACAGACAAACAGACGGACAAACGGATTTGAAATCGTCTTGTCATGCTGATCAAGAATATATATACTTTATATGGTCGGAGATGCCTCCTTTTATGCGTTGCACACTTCTGACCAAAATTAATATACCCTTTTTACAAGGGTATAAATTAGAGCTGCAAAAAAATCGATTTTTTGCAGTATTTTGTATGAAAAAGATCGATAATATCGATATTTCTGTGATATTTTGCAGCTCTAGTATAAATATATTCTACTGGGCAGATGTATTCAACATTTTTACTTGTAAACTTGTAGAATAACCCTCGTATTTGCTTCTCTCCCTATCTCTATTTCAGTTTCGCTCTTTGTCTTATCAGCTGCATGGGGCCTCAAGTTCGAGATCATGACACTGATCTCTGATCACTCTTTTTTTTTGTTTTTGTTTCGTTGTTGTAAAGTTATTTCATTTACAGTTTGCTTTCTTTTCGCCAGCTGCTTTGATTGGAGCGCCCTGGGGGGTGTGAGAGTTTCCAACATGCAGATTGGCACAGCTTAATTAGCTGATGCCTAGACTGAAAGAGAGACTGCGACTGAACCAGGCCAACTTAGCCAGCTAAGAACTCGCCTGACTTGGCCATGGACAGCCAACGCCAGCCTACACATGGCATTCAAAAAGAAAATGGCACACAGCTAGGCAGCATTCTGGCCATGAAGAAAAGAGGTCATCGATAGATGTAGCCACTAAAAAAAAAATTTAATACATTACATGGCAAATATAAAGGAGTTTGGCGTGAGAAACTCTTTACCAAAACGTTCAACAAAATGAGGACCGAAGCCACAAAAAAAAAAAAAAGAAACCCAGAACGTGCATGACCCAAGGGTTCGAAACTTGGCTTATAATTTATGTCTGCAATACAAATTTACTGCCCTTGGTCCCATTTAGCTCTTTTGTCAGGGATCGGACTCAAGGATAAATACATATATTCTGAAAGTGAGTGAGGCTGAAAGATTTGCCCTAAGGTCCTAAGCTGAAAGAGTCGAATCAAAAGCACAGTTTAGATCATTTCAAAAGCATTCTCGAGTTAGAATAGACTCAGTTTTATAAGTAAACCTTTTTAGGATTGATATACATTTGTATTCTCGACCAAATTCTTCAATTTCGTATTCATCAATGTTCTCGGACAATACATATGGTAAAGATGACTAAGATTAGAGTATGTTGTATGTATAATAAAAATGTGAGTTGATTTTGTGATGTGTTTTCTCAGGCAACTGCTCGCAAGGTCATGCCATAACCATTCTTTATTGTAAACCCGAAGCCCATGACTCAACCATGACAACAACAATTGAAGAACATTCAAATTTCATGCACTTTGACTTGGTCATTGACACGATCGAACGAACGAACGAAAGAACTGACCAAATTTGAGTTTGCACCATAAATCATAGGTGCAATCGATTGGCCAAATCGATCGCTCGATTGTTTGTGTGTGTGTGAATGTGTGTATACATGGAGCCGAGTGTTGTTTTAGTGGTGTGTCATGGCACGATCCAAAGTAAATCTGCTAATTGTTCGACTGCATGCAAATGCAGCCTCAAACATTGGCAAAGGGGTGCAGTTGCAGTTGCAGTTGCAGTTGTTGTTCGAATACTTGAGACTTTTTTTTTTTTGATTTGTGGCTGGCGTTTTGTGGTCACGTGCGCCGGAGCTGTGCACGCCCAGCTGTCGCAAGATAAGAAAGCCGCCAAGCACTTGACGGTCAATAGAGGGAGAGAGAGAACAAACACCACTCATGACCAGACGCCCCCAAGTGGCATGTTAACTAATCCCCTACCCAAACTACCGGACACACCCACTAAACAAAATGTGACGTCACTCATAAATGAACCAATTATAATAATTCCACATCATCTGCATTCCACTCGCCCAAAGTAAATCTCACTAATATACTCTTTAATTGATCCTCATATCCTACACTTATCCCCCACATCTGATCCCGTCTCTCGTCTCTCTTCCCCCAGATATCCGATTCCCAAAATATCTCACAGCCGAATGGCACACAGCACACACAGCGCAAACAGTTGGAGGTGCTGCAGGCACGCACCGCCAACGGCGCCATGCAAGTAATACGCACACAGACAGTACAAAAGACATCATCCACATCGCGCTGGTCCTCCACATCCACCTCCACCACCACTCGCACAGCGAACTCCGCCACCAATGGCTGGAGCCCCATCAAACCCAAGTCCAGACCGAGCCAAAGCGTTGACATTTGTGAGCTCAGCGACGGAGATGGCGAGGTGGACGACGATGATGCCGCCAGCAGCAGTCTCAGTGGCAGCGAATCCACATCTACGCTGAGGCATGACCAGAAGAAGGAGCTAGTTGACGATCATGTTGATTTTGTTGTGATTAATGGACAGTCGAGCGATCAAGACGAAGACAGCGACACTGACGACGTTGCTCATTTGCACAAACTTGGCCACAATTTGTTACCCGATACGGCTCCAAGTCTGAAATTGAGCAATCTAATGGTAAGTTAGGCACAGCTCCACTCTAGGTTGCAATTTTTCATTCGCTTTGCTTTCGGTTGGGCGGCTCATTAGCATGCGCCAATGTTAGTTTTTCCTTGTTTTGTATTTTGTCTTGTCGGCGAGTCTCGACCATGGCAATGACCGAAAATGGTCAATGTTGTTAACGGTTTGGCGCCTATTATTGCTGAGAAACCGTTGAGTATTTGGGAAATCATCGACAACGAGTCGTTTGTAATGATGCGGGAAAATGAATGTTGCTTAAACTACTTATTAATAATTATGTGTAATCCTCAAAATTTAGAATTTCCCAATATATATAATGATGTTTGAGTTGACTTATGATATGTAAATGTAAAATTTAAGCATATCTTTCGTATACATCATGTGAAATAAAGCCAAAAATAGCTTAAGCTCGTCTGAAGAATCCCAATAATTAATTGAAAAACAATAATTTATTAAAAATTAGCAGAGCAACATTAAGCGAACTCCTTTTTTCGCTTTAGCTAGTTGCAATTCCCAACTAGTTTTAGCGTTGAAGTGGTATGGCCAATTCTAGGGTCGTTAGCGAAGTCTGCTGATAATAGAACTTGGTAGTTCTTGAAATAGCTATGCAGACAACATGCTCACTTTTTGTTTGCACCCAACTTGACTTGGAGCCAGCTTTAATAAATTATTATTAAATAAATAAGTTCATTAAAAAACTTTCAAATAAATTGAAAAACATTTTCTTGGAAGCTACTTCTTATACTATAATACATGGAGGTTGTCTAAAGTTGCTTTTCCTAATGGCCCTTTGAGTTTTGGAGCCTGCCAGAAGTCAGTAAATCATTTCCAAGTTCCCAATTCGCCACCAGACGTCATAAAACAAAGGTATCACAAGTCATATGAATTTTTCAAATGGTTTTCAGTTTCTGTTTCTCAATTAATCGTCAAACGCCATTACCATTATCTCAAAAAAAAAAAAGAAGTTCTCTAATAAAATAATGCTAATGCATAATCAGTTATTTTACAATGATTTTGAAGCAGATTATCTGGATATCTGTGAGAGAATTTATTTGAAATTTAATCATTTTTTCCCCGTTTCTATAAATAACAAGTTTTTGTTGGACATCGATTGGTGCATCCAAACACCATAATGTGAATGATCAAGTTACCGAATTCAAACTTTTCTCATCCCACACTTCGATTACTTCAAGAATTAAAGTTAAGCGAAATGAATAGACTGTATCATAGAAGACTATCGAAAATGGACTACCAGAAAACATCGAAGAACATAACTCACAATTTATCTGGAATTGGCCAAAAGCCATATATCAATAACAAGAATTAATACGACCACGCTCAGTCTGGATTCTAATAAAATCTCACATCGAGTGAATCGATATTAATAGCCAAACTCAATTAAGCGTCTAACAGTTAAGCCACAAAATCATTGTAGTAAATATATAGGTACATACATATATATATAAATGGGAGACGAGCCATATTGGCCAAGCAGACATTTGGGTCATTATGGCAACAAAAGGAAATTTTGGCATGCCACCCATGCCAAGAGCAGCAGTAAAAGTATATAATTATAATCATTTGGGGAATGGCCAAGGGAGCTGACTGAGGGTCAGAGGGAGGTGGTGATGGTGATGGAGATGTCGGTGTGAAAGGAACAGAAAAGAGACAAGCTCCAACGCCCACTAGCAAATAACAGTCGCTTGTTGTCCATCAATCTTAAATTCAAAAAATTTCTTTAAGTTTTTGTATCTTTCGATTTGTATTTTGTTTATTGGTATATGTGAGCGAAACAAATGAATTTGTTTAGCACTTCAGAGAAATTGTGAATCATTTCCAACCACAGGGAAACTCCCAAAAATGATTCGTGAATTCATGGTCGAGATTGCTCGATGGTTGATTTCCTTAAGTCACACATTAGGAATATACCAACAATCAGAACAAAAACTCAATCACAACGACATTTTCCAAATCAGTGGATATAATTTATAATTTATTTAAAAATTTCTCTGTAGGAATCATAATCAGGAATTTAATTTGAAGACAAATTGTTAATATTTATATCATATAATGAAGAACCCATTAAATTTGAAACAATTTGAAAAATTTAATCAATATTTTTTGAGGTTGAATTTTATTTTTTATGGCACTCTGAAAAAGACTTCTATTGTGCATATATATATTTTTATTTACTTCTTTTTTTCTTGGATATTTATTTACAATCTGCCTACAGGGGACAACAAGTAAATTGGGTGAAATTTATATTAACTGATTGTGAGTCTTATATGATATTTATAACTATTTCATATATAGCAGCTATATTTTAGGACCGACAATCATACGCTTATAATGCGGAAATCCATTAGGCTTAAGTTGATACTTTCGCGTTGAATTCATAGTCGACTTTGCTCGAGTGTTGACTTCCTTAAGCAGTTCCTGTCAAGCACCCACTACGAATGTAGCAACAATCAGAACAGAAACACCCTCACTCACGATCACTGGCTATAATGCGCTCAATGTTTTTTTCTTCTGTTTTGTTTGCCATTTACAGAAAAGCAGTTCGAGTATTTCCAGTCAAAGCAGCAACAATTCAAATTTAACAACTGCAGCGGCAGCGGCAGCAGCAGCAGCGATGTCGACGACGACGACGGGCAACACCCACAGAAGTGCGGGCAAAATAAGCCTACATGCAATTGTTGAACCGGCATCGGCATCATCATCATCACCATCAACATCATCATCATCATCAGCTTGGCCCAAGCAAGCTGACTTATATGGCCGCAACAGGCGTGTGGGTGTTCCAGCAGCTGAAGCTGGAGCTGACGTAGTTGTTGGTACGCCAACGCAGCGTCGTCGTGATTTGGAAAGTTTCCGGCATGACAACGGCAACGAGGCAGACGACGATGATTTGCGGTAAGTGAGCGAATTGAAATTCGGCGAAATATATTTCATTTCAATTATTTGGCTAACGGCGACACTTCGTTTCGATTTGCAGGCTCACTGCGAGACATCAGCGTCGCCAGCAGGTGTCACAGTCGGTCTATGCCCCACCATTAGCACCTATCGCAACATCGCTGCAGCGTTCTCGTTCCATTTCCACGGATGATCTCAGCAACGAGTGGGACCGCCGCAACGACAACGACAGCGAAAACGAGCAACAGCCTGGCGAGTGGCGTCGCGTGAGTAAGCTGCGTCGTTCGTTTCAATCGCAGGATCATTACAAGACGCCAACACCAGCGGTAAGATCGCGACCCTTGGACTTGCCCAGCAATTCGGTGAGCGTGGCTCGTATGCGGGCAGAATTGGAGAACAGACGTCGCCTGCACACGGCCATGCGAAACAATCACGTTGATCTGGCAGCCCTGGACACCATATTGAACAGTAGTGCCGCACCGAAACCCACAGTTGCCAAGAGGAATACATTTCTGACGGCCGAGTCTCTTCAAGAGATACGCGGCAAACTGAAGAAGCTCTCCGACGAGAGTCTCTACAAAGAGGACTTTCTGGCATATCAGGCGAGAAGGCAATCGAAAGAGGATACACAACCGCAAACGTCTGCTTTCCGACCCGTCGCTCATAACACGCACAGTTTGGAGTCACGTCAGCGGCAAAAAGACACCAATTCGAGTGAATGGCATTTGCGTCGAAAATCATATGGTTTTGAAAAGATGTCACCACCAGAGGACAAAAGCATTTTCCGTGTGGATGCATCCACGGATTCCGGCTTAGGCCGTTCAGGGGAACAACTAGGCAATTGGTCACCCACTGAGAGGGAGCGCGAGCGGGCGGCACAAGCCGTTAATAACGGCGGCACCGTGATACATTTCGGTCGTAAATTGAAGCCAGCGAGTCCCCATCCCAGTGAAGATGAACTTAGCAAACGTCATTCCATTGCCGTCGAGGAAACTTGGCGGGACATCCGCAAAACCTCACAGGTTCATGTGAATGGTGAGAATATCGTAAGCAGCAGCACCTCCACCAGCAGTCATCTTCAGCGCAATAGTGCGCAAAAGCGTGTGGAATTCTGCAAGACTGAAGTGCATTTCGCGGCCGAATCGGGTCGTGTAAACATCGTGGAAACGGATGGCAAACCGCCGCCAACACAAAACTTTCGCCGACGTCGACGCACTGCGAGTGGTCCATTACAGAGTCTGGTGAAGGCAGCCAGTGCCAGTGCCAGTGCCAGTCCAAGCAGCACAGATGCCGTTACCCACTTTGGTGATGGTGATGCACAGCGACGTAAGACTATAGCCACAAGCACTGTGGCCTACAGAGCCACCTTGATGGAACCACCAGAGGTAGTTGGTGGCAACCAACCGAGCACCCAAGTCACTGTGACTGTACCGAAACCCATTTCCGTTGAGACTGCGACTCGCTTTAGTCAAATGGAGTTGTCGACGTCGAGAAATAGCTATACCTCGACCAGTGGAGTGGATACCACGGACAACGAAACCGATGAATTGGCCAACATACGAGGAATTCTAAAGAACAAGCCAATCAAACCGAAACCCTATCACTTAGGCGAGAATATTGAAAGTGCCGATGTCCTATGGAGTGTTCCACCATCGATTAAAAGTGAGCGAGAAAGCCCCGCAGGCAAGGAAAGTGGTGAGTGAACGAACATACCTCTGAAGAGATGTGAATTTCAATGGCTCTTTGATTTCTAGCAACGGTGGGAGACTCGCCAATCACAACCAAGTCGGTGGCCGAACGTATACGCATAGTAGAACAGCGGCAACACGATCAGCAGCAGCAGCCCTCCCCAGCTGGCAATGGATACTCTACCAAGATAAACGTGAGCTTGGGCCCCGAGGATAACTGGCAAAACGAATCAGGTTGGTTGTGGTTGGTTTTTAATTATACCCACACACAGTGAGGGTATATTCTCTTAGTTTGTCTTAGTTGGGTAGGCCTGTAGATTTATTTAGACTCCTCTACTTTGACTTGAACTCTCTGCTGCATGATCAATTTGCTGCTGTGCTGCTGCTGCTGCTTCTATTCTCTCGATTACTAACTATAAATATGTACACCTAACTCTGTCTGATCACTTTCTAACCGGCCACTAAATCCAAATGCAATCCATTCAACAAACACCAACACCAAACAATTTCCGCACATTTCCCCCCTTTCGTAGGCGAACGAGACCAGGTCCAGGAGCTAATGCTACAAGATTTGCGCACCCATCAGCGCATTCTGGACGAGGGCTTGAAGTCCACATCGTTGATAATGAAGACCATGCGATCGGCCAGCGAATTCGATGAGGCCATGCGTCGTCTGAGCATAGCCTCAATTGAGTCCGCACTGATTCAACCCACCATACTAGTGCCTAGGCCAATGATTCGCTCGCACAGCTACCAGGGCCAGGATGCCAGAACAAGCTCATCGTTGTCCTCCCGGCGAACATCGACTACGTCCATAGCCAGCAGTGATTTGTTCGGGAGCGCTCTATATGATTCACTGCCGCGGACTCCGCTGACGCCGCCGCGTCTAAAGCTACTGGGCAACACTCAGATATCAGTGAGTCAGCAGCTGACGCAGCTAAGGCGGCTCTACGACGCAGCCGACCAACAGGAAGAGGATAGCGCCGATGAGGAGGTGAAGCGATACTTTCGCGATATCGGCAGTGGACCACCAGGTGTTGGTACCCATTGCAGTTCATCGCCAGAACAACTGCATCAAAGCGACGACGTTAATCTCTTCAAGGGCACCGAGTACTCGACCAGCTGGAGTCGCCTGAAAGCCAAACGCAACGTTTGGAAAGTCGAGGCTCAAGATCAGATGCTGCAGCGAGCAGGTAACATAAGTGGTAACAGGCTTTTCCACGCGGGGGGGGGTTAGCTGTAGAGGAGTTAGGAAGGACAGGCAATCATTTGCAATGAATCTCACAATTTACTCTAAAGGATTTCCTTCAATTCTTCTGTCACTTACAGATCTACCCAAATCGAACGTAATGAACATTGCCCTTCACTCGCCGCGAGTGGAGAAGCCAAAGGTCACTCCGCCTACCCTACGCATAGGACAACTGGTGCCGGTGGCCAAGCCGAGAACCCTGTTCATTCAACCTCAACCTCAGCCCCAGCTCCAGCCCCAGCCTCAAGCTCAAATGGACAGTTACGACGAGTCTGGCAGTGAGTCCCTCAAGATTGTCAAAGAGGCTCGAGGGGCCCGCAAGCTACGCGAACACGAGCTCTCCTATTTTGGAGTTCAGCAGCAGCAACAACAGCTGCAAACGAAGATACTTTCCGCTTCGAATGCCTCCACGAATCCGAGACGAACTCTGCCCTCACGCAGCAGAGTGAGCCAAAGTGACGACGTCTCCACAAAGACCACCACCAAGTGGCAATTGCTTAACGACCGACCCGATCTATTAAGACACAGTCCTCAGGGGGCCAACGATAACGACAATCACGAAAATAATATTGACGATGATGAAAACGATGAGCACTGTTATGAGAACATTGCAAACGAGCTGACTACCACATTTAGGGTCAAGTCTGCCTCACCGAATAACAGTTACGAGCGCAAGGACGACTTGCAGCGCGATGCCCAGATCCTTAGTGAAATGACCCATAACGCTGATCAAACCATGAAGGTAAGTCATATGGCCGATAATTCCGGACTTACTATCAAGAATTCCCCTCTACTATCCTAGGCCCTTTCCGACGAGGCTGCCATCAAGGATCAGCGACGCCGTCGATCCTGCTCATTGCAGCGACGTCAGGGCATACCGCTCGAAACCATCGACGAGAAGGTCAAGATCTATAATTCGGATCGACAGCAAGCCTTAAGTGTGACTCGCGGCACCTTTGCTTCGGAGGCACGTCGCAATTCACGTCAATCCACACCCTCGCCCACACCTCGAGCACGCAGCTCCTCCCAATCCTCCATTGAGTGCTGTCCCCGTGACCGGTCGCGGTCCAGTTCCCGGGAGTCCATGACTCAGGGCGGTGCCTCTTCGGACGATCAATTGAGCAAGCAGCGTGTGGAGCGTTTGCGCATGCGCACTCCGAAGCGTGAGAAATCGCGACACGAGCATGTCACAGAGCATCGATCGAGACATAGTAGTAGTAAGCAGAAATCCAGTGCGAGTGCGCTTCCAGAATCGACAAAGCGCCTTCATCATCATAGTCGGCATAGCCAACGCGCCGTCGGAGACTTGGAACATTCCGGGGAGAGAAAGAACACCTCGTCAGCCCGTTTAATGCGTTCATCGCGTGTCTCCGATGAGAGTCGTCCGCGCTCAAGTGCCCAGCGGACCAGTGAACGGGAACGCGAACGTTCGCAGGTCTCAAGTGAGAAGCATCGAGAAGAGTTGACGCGGTCGCGTGGTAAGTTTGCCTTGAGATCATAATTATTTTTCAGCAAAGGAAACGAGAAAATCGCTAAGATGAAAAGACGCTTTTAATCACATCTTTTTGCAGAATTACTTGTTTTGGGCTTACTCTTAATGGGTGCCACACAGCCCCACAGGCTACACAAACGCTTTAGGTTCGATGGAGCAAAAGTTTTTAGAGTCAAATGAACTAAGCTGCACTCTATCGAGCAGATAACGTGAAAGATTCCACGATCGTTTACAAAATCTGCTTAGGCACACGATTTCTTTTAATTTCACACATACACACACACACAGCAATCGGAGAATGAAACTCGCCAAAACAAGAAAGACCTAATAGAAGCCTATATTGATTTAGCATGGTTCATGAACTTACAGTGGTACAACTTATTGGACCCAGCTCGTATTTCAAATTTAAAATCAGACATCATTTAATATGATTTTATTTTAAGATTCAGTCAAGAACGAGAAGAAGCTTATTTCGGCCGTGTCTTAAATCGAGTTAGCTAAATGTAAAGTTCACACACAATCACAATTTTGTCAAATACATACATGAGCTTTGCTGCTTATGTGTTTGTGTGTAATTTTGTATCGACGAAGTGGGCGTTAAGTTTATCCGATTCTTATCATATTAGGGCATATGATGTATTGCGTGTATATTTATATACGTAATTAGTTTGGATAAGATTGTTCAAGAAATAGAGAAGTTATTTGCATTTAACGTTTGCATTTGTATGGCAGCTATATGATATAGTGGTCCGATCTTTTTGAAAATCGCAGATGTGCAAGAATATAGAATATGAAAGATCTTATATACAAACTTTGAAAGCCATAGCTCTAAAACTGTGGGACTAGTTCGCAGACAGACAGACGGACATGGCTATATCAACGCGTCTTCTTTTGCTGATCAAGAATATATTTACTTAATGGGGTCTGCGTTACAAACATCTGATCAATTTTATAATACTCCCTCTGTAAGGGTATAAAATAGTCAACAATTCAATAAATTCGATTTAAATCTTTATCTCTCACACCATAGTTAGTAAAGTTAATGGCTGTTGGTATCAGAAAATTTTATTTTCTTATTCGTTAATGTTGTTGCCAGGGACTGTAATCATTATGAGTTTTATTTTAAAACTTGAAAAATAAAAATTATTTCTAATTTTTAATCAATTGATTAAATATTAATCATCGATTTTGAGCAAAACAATAAAACTCACAACATAAAAATTATATTTGAGCAAAAAAATAAAAATCCAAAAATAATAATTATAACTTGTTGCTTCAAATTCTAAAAGGTTTTGCTAATGCATTTAATCGATAACGAAAAGTACAGCCGATGATTTACACAATTAATAATCAAACAAATACAAATCCTCATTCGGTTACGATAATAAACCATGTCGATTGAGATTAAGATTAGATTGCATTAAATTGCATAGAGATTGACTTATTTTTCTTTTAATTTCTATCACTTATCCATCTCTTAAGTTTACTTTTCAAATCACCCAAACCAAACGAGTTTCATTCCCCGATATACATAGATATACAAAATATCAATTCTTTATTTAGCACTTGTCACACAGTTGAACTAAAAATCGAGAGCTAACAGATTTCTTATATCGTAAATTGTTTGTTTTCTACGTAACTCCGAATAATGATTATCGATATAGACAGACTACAACTTATGTGATTCACATTCCATCTGCAGGTCACTCCAGTCGCTCTAGGCACAGTGAGGAACACATAGCGAAACGCGATAGTGGCAGCAGGCCAATTAAGACAAGAGCGAGTCGCGGCACCCACGACACAACAACAGCAACAACAACAACAACTTCGGCACACAAAAAGTCCAGCACATCGAATTCGAAATCCACATCGCACAAAGCATCATCAACACCAACAACAGCGCACAACGAACTGACGTACGTATACGTAACGAATCTAGCCAATACACAAACCAACGAGAAGGAGAACGAGAGCGAGAACGCGTTTGATATCGCTGCTGCTGCTGCTACGGCCGAAGCCGACTACGTGTACGAGGAGATACCGCAACCGCCGCCACGCCGCAAGCGTAAAAACGCCTCTTTTATCCCAGTGCCCATTGCTGCTTCCAGGCCGCCACCACAAGCCTACGAGCATCGCACTAAGCTAGAAATGATCCCACCCAGTTATTCGAATCAATCCACCTTGCGGTGCCGCAGCATGGTCCGGCGAAAGCCCTCATTGAAAGCGACTCAGTCGACTAGCTCTAGTTTTGCCTTTCTACCATATTTGCCGGCCAAGCGCAATTCTAGCGTTAGTCATGTCTATGATAATTATTTGCTATATTCAACTGTGGCCCCTCCTGCGAACGCAACCAAAAAGATTTCCATATCAAAGCTACGACCCTATCAAAACAATCTTAGCAACGAGCATGCTCATCTCTTTGGCGGCCCCAAAGCAGGGGGGGGCGCCGTGGGGCGATGGCCAAAGCGTCTGCGTATGCGGCAAGTGCGTAGCAGTGTCTCCACACATCAGCCCTTTGGCATCTGCACATGTTCATAGTCAGCGTTGGATCTACGCTCACTCGCAAACCAAATACAAATATAAGAACCAACCGATGGCAAAGATCTCACACTACTTTACTATGCACGCAAAAAATATTCACATTCAAACCCACCCCACCCCACCCATTTTCCCACCCAATCACTCTTTTTCGACTACCTCAGAAAAAAAATCCTTGAAAAACCAAAACCGCTGCACAACGAAACGTTTGTTAACCCCCTAAAGGGTGGTGTTCCTTCACCATTTGCCTATTATGTATACTAATCCCCAAGTGAGAGATACTTATGTATTTTATCCAACTATCTTATGTTTGTTGATTTGTTGGAGCACATTTACTCGGCCAAGGCAACACACACACACACACGCAAAAGAATGAAATTCTTGAAATTGTTTGTGGTTCTGTTTTTACTTTCGACAGCGTAAGCGAACTTTTTCCAAATTTTTTAAAATCACGTATTTTGCATGTCCTCATCCTGGATTAGGAAAACTAATTTCTATCCACGTAGAACTAATTGCTTTCCTTTCGAGTAGTTGATCTGACTAATGTTCTTCCTAACTAGATATTACCATAAACAAGGGTGAGGTTGGATTGAAAGTAATCCAGAAGAAGCTAAATTGATCCAGAAATTTGAATAGAAACTTCATCTCAAAAAATTGTGTAAAATTGCAATAATTGAGGAAATAAATAAAGGATCAATACAAGTTACTTGATGCTACTTCTAACCGAACTACTTCTATTCCTCTTCGTAATATTAATTTCCTCCACATGAGTGCTTTAACTCACTCTGTAATCTCTATAGATTGAACAATAATAAAATTTTAAATTATAGTTTTGCTTTATGCATCTTATGGCCTTGGATGAAAGTTAACAATTTAATTAACATTAATTTCGCATGATTTAATATTAAACGAAAACTCTCCTAATCCTTATGAATACTAATTTCAAATACTACTTTCCACTCTATCTATTAAAAGGACCTTTGTATGTAATTTCTCTGACTATGAACATGTTGCTGAAAAAATCAAATCAAATCAAATCAAAAAAAAAAAAAGAATCATCATTGAAATTGGAATTGAACATCAACATCGCCTCTATTTTCTATTTTCCATATGAACCCAGATACACACTAAAAGCCGTACTCGTACTCCTCGTAGACATACTGGAACAACGTAGTGTTGCAAGTAGTAGCAATTGTGTGGTACAATATATATATATCCTAAGGAATTGTAGCAAGCATATTAAACAACAACAAAAACATAGAATAACTTTAAATTGAACGAGAGAAATTCTTGATTAATCAAATGTATTTTTCTATCACTTGCTTCTGCAGACACGGTAAAAGCACACTGAATGGACATCATAATCACCAGCAGAGCAGCAGCAAACATCGGAATGGGCATGGAGCCCAGAATCAACATCAGGAGCATCAGCATCATCATGTCCATAGTCTGACCACAACGACCATAGCTGCCAGCAAACAGCAACGCGATCGCCATGGCAAGGATAGGAAATAATGTGAAACGAAGCAACGAAACTACATACATACTAAAAAAAAATCAAATTTAGAAATTATATTTGTACCTACTAATATTTGCGAATTCGTCGTCCCCCTACCCCTCCCCACAACGTTCTCATTCATATGCAGGACTTTGGTAATTTTTGAAATGTTGCCAAAAATTACTTAAGTCGTAGAAAAATTGAATGCAATGAAAGGTTGAATATTTTTTGTCCATTAACTAACACTGCTTATTTAATATTTTATTATTATCTACTATTATTATACTTTATGTTTCCTTTATGCATGCGTTCTCAATGGCAGTTCCTCTCCACATTTCCATTCATTTTCAAAATTTCAAGTATTATAATACAAAATGATGCCACAACACAAGCACACACACCCACACACACACACCCAAAAATCTACTAAATATGTTTTTGTAATAACAAATGATACTCATATATATTCTCGATTAGCATTTAGTTAAAAAAGTGTTGCAACAACTATATACAACATTTTTGTATAATGATAAATGTATTTTGCACTGTATTCGGATTTTAAACAATTTTTATTTAATAAAAAATGAAGTTTTCAAAATGCATTTAGTGACAGGAGGTAACCCCCCACCGCCACACCACTCGCCGCCCCCCAATCAGTTGATAGTTAAAGCTTTTTGTAGCTTTTGAAACATTTCGCATACGTTATTGCTCGACAAGTTGTATATTTTCAACAATTCGTGCAAGTATCTTTTATCGCACATTTACCCAACACACACACACATACCTGCATGTGAGGGGGGAGTACGTATATGTGAAACTTTTCATATACATACATACATAGATAGGTACGTATGTTCGAGTAGATAGTGGCATGTGAACAAACGGGCGGCGAGTAGGGCTCAGTTGTTGTCCAACCATCGCTACCAACGCGACTCCACAAATATTTACTGTCCAGCTGGTAAGATGTGAGTAGATAGATAAAGAACTAAAGCTGCTCTAGTTAGTGATAAAAATACGGATTACGAATAAAATGTACTAAATGAACTGGAATCGAAATAGTAATTAAAAGTGCGATCAATCATTAGAATCATTAGGTATTGGAAACACACCGCTACAAATGTCGGGGAGTATGAGTCATCGTAATATGATACAGATAGATAGACCTATCTGATAAGCCATGGAGGCTTTTTAAAGTCTACAACTTTCTACAGGTGTTTAGACTCGTATTGCATTTTGATAAGACAGAACTTACTTTTGCGTAGTTTGCCGCAAAATGATTCACATATGATTTCCAATGAAATTTTGTGAAAAATTTACGCAAAAATTGGTTGGCTTTCTTATCACAGCCACACACTCAATTTGTAAAACAATTTTGACATAATTTCAATAGCTGTCAGACGAAGGGCGCTGAGAGACCTGTCAGCTTTTGTCCCAAATGGATTTAAGTGCCGCAGATAAGAGTGAAGAGCTGAGAGCTAAATGAGCAGCCATTTATTTTATATGTCAGTAAATTGATGTACAAATTTATAATCTATTTTATTTATAACCTTACAACATTGCATATGAATAATTATTTATAATTATTTTGCTAATTAGCAAATATTTTTGCTAACATTATATAATAGGATAATGACAGAATCAAAGCTCCAAGTTTCAGCTCTCTTTTTAAATTTGAAAAAAGGAAATGCGTTTGGTTTATTAGAAAATGCGTTTCAGTTAGGGTTTTTATGGAGTTTCTAATATATACATCAATATCTACAAAATAAATTATTGTGCTTTTGTTCGCTTTGGTTTGCCATTTATCTTATCTCAGCCGAAATGCGGACAACAACAACAACAACGAGACCAACAGCTACCCAATAACTGCTAGTAAAAAGTAGCTGACCACATTTTGGCTTTAACAAAAGGCCGAAACACTTTGCCATATCATTTTGTTGTCGATAAGACTTTTTGATTAGAACCAAAAAATATATATATTTTTTTTTTGGTTTCTTTTGCCTAGTCTGCCACTCTTTTAGTATTAGTATAGAATTGGACTTAATTCGCAGCGGTTGTGTTTCACCTAAAATAGAACAAATTACCCACCAAGTTAGTGGAAGACTTCTTTGTTTGCATCATTGAAACGCCATTTGTTTACCAACTTGTGTATCTTTTTACGATTTGCAGATATAACATATTACTACATACAAAATGTCGCTACTAACAGGCAGCGCCAATGCGGTTAGATACACGCTATTTGGATTTAATTTAATATTTCTGGTAAGTAACACGAAAGAGCCATTAACTGGATAGAGCGATGGATGATGACTCATCGATGCATTAGTGGTGGGGAGACTTAGTCAAGTGCTTTTGGGTTAGATTGATGGGGGCTAGGGACTTATGCTCCTCCAGTATTCCGAGCGATAAGATAATGCAGATTAAATGACAAGGGGAATCACAGTCCAAGCGCTAAATATATATTTATAAAAAAATTACACATAATCCTATTTCTAATATTTATGGAATTCATAATTTAGAGAGATATATGTACTATAGATAGATTTAATATAGTTTCCATATTTTCTACAATCTCAATTGGATAAGATTTGTATTATTGTTCCTTCTTAAGAGAAGCTTTTAAAGCTTTAAAGGATCGATCAAAACTCAATTATGACAAAAGGAAATAAAAAAACACGTTCATTATCTTTTTTGCCACACCCTTGTCATTTCTATATCTTATCGGGCGAAAGGAAATGCTGTCAAAACCGTCTGGAATTTAATATAATTGAGCTGGTTTTGTCCAAATACTTATATATAATTAATCAAAAACCCTTTGAAGGGCAGGTTTTCTAATTTATCGATAAGCAACATTCCGGAAAGTATATATGTATGTATGTATTTTATGTGTGTGTGTTCTTTTCAACAGATCACTGGAATTATATTGATTGCTGTGGGTGCCGGTGTGGGAGCCGTTTACACTGGATATGAGCTCTTTTTGGCAGGCAAATTCTTCTCCATACCCACATTCCTGATTGTGATCGGCTCCTTCATCATTGTGATCACATTCTTTGGCTGCTGGGGTGCACTAAAGGAGAACTATTGCCTGGTGCTCAGTTTCTCGGTGATGTTGGTCATCATTTTCATTCTGGAACTGGCCGCCGGCATTAGCGGTTATGTGTTGCGAGATGATGCCGAGAACTTGATTAAGACATCGTTGACCAATTCGCTGGTTGAATACAATAGTATGAATCAAAACGCCACCACACAACTATGGGATAACATACAGCGCGACTTTACTTGCTGCGGTGTCTCAGACTTTAATGATTGGACCGAAACATTCCATAATACATCATTGCCCCTGTCGTGCTGCACGGTGCCAGTGGGTGCCATTGGTACCTTCTCGTGTCTAAATACCACAGAGAGTGTTGTTTATCGCCACAATGTCGGTTGCTTGTCCGGCTTCTCCGATTACATTGCTGCCCATGCAGTGAGCTTGGGAGCCGCCGGTGTTGTAATTGCCGTCCTCCAGGTGAGTTTTTTCCTTCGATGATCTTCGATGTTTCAACGCTTTCTAATCGGTTCCTTACGTTATGTTCCGTTACAGTTCTTTGGCGTCATCTTTGCCTGTTGGGTGGCACGTGAGATCAAAATCCGCAATGGCATCACAGGATTCCCTTAGAAGCCGGGAAGCAGCACTAACTAACTAACTAACAAACTAATGAAGGAATGAGAGGGATTGTCCCTCTTGTGTGTGTGAGTTTGCGGAACAAATGCTTTAAAAGCGATTAGTTTCGACTCTTTTATTAGGTCAGCGCTTAGATTTCGATTCACTTTTTGCTTGTAGCTTCTATTTGGCATTTTTTCTTTTGGCTAAATTACAACTGTATACCAAAAAAATATAATCCAAATAATATTTATTTAATAAAGAAATTTTAGATCTAAGCTTATGCAAACGCTATCTTTGTAGACCAATCAATTTATCAGATCAACATTGTTTTTTAAGCAATAATAAAGAAAATATATATGGATAGTAATATTTGCTGGTCTACAAATTTCTTAAATTATTCAGAGGAAGGGCATAATCTGAAGAGCTTTGAAATGACTCATTTTGGCTAACGATCTCATAATAGATGCAACTTTTTTTCGCATTAATAAAATCTAATTAGGGAATCCCTTTTATATCAGGTAAATTATTTTAATAATTACGAATGTAATTAATTAATGTATCTAAAGAAAATCACCTAATATTTGTCATTTTCCATGCATTCTCAAAATGAAATGTAATTAATTAATGTATCTAAAGAAGATCACCTAATATTTGTCATTTTCCATGAATGTTACTAATTTTTCAAAATTTTATTATTTCTTGACACATCTTCATATAAATATTTGTTTAGTGATTTGAATAAATCCTATTGAGTTGGGCATTCGTCCAACTTACTACTCGACCAGTCACAGCACATGTGTTGTTTGCCTATGAATAATTTAAACTATTCCCTGGGTGTGGGGCACTTGCAGTGCGATTATAAAATCGATAAACCTTTTTTACTGACTCATTAAAAAGTGGAAAGAGATCGATAATATACTAGAACGAGTGAATACACTTATAGCCTTGAGTTTGAACTTGAATAATGTTAGGAATAGGAAAGTTGTAAATACGTTCTGGTCTATACACATAAACATGTGCGGAATAGAAGTGAGATTGGGCCAAGATAGGTATAACTCGTCAACATTCGTGCAATCTAATATCCAAATGGGTATGAATTGTGTCAATTTTGATATTGCTAAATGTAATGAAATTTGAAATTTTTCGCTCTGCCTCTCTCCTGTTGCTTTATATAATCTTATCATTGGATCTTATCTAGTTGGAAACAATGAACGAATACGGCCTGATAAGCGCTGTTTGGAACGTTGCCCAAGGAGAATATACATAGGAAGTGAGGAGAGAAGACCTCCAGGCAGCCAGACAGCCAGCCAGTTAGAGTGTGGCAGAGAGAGTGAGAGGCAAACTCAATATTGGCCGAGAGCCGATTTCATTAACCACTTTGCTTCGGCCCACATTTTGGGTTCTGGCAGCTCAGTATACGTGTGACTAGCAAAAGTTAAAGTACGTTCTCCAGCTGTGTGTCGGAGACAAAAAAATACTATATACACAGCAATATAAATATACATATATATACTATATACAATTATCTTGGCTCGTACAAACTGTAATTAACTTTTACGAATTGCAGGCAGACAGAGAGCAACAAAGTATTTCAAAACTCAATATGGCTAATCGGGATTTACAACTGAATTCCGGCATGCGATGTGCCAAATATATGCTCATCATAGTGAGCTTTATGTTTGCGGTAAGTTTTTTTCAAGAGTTTTCCGAAACATTTAGATTTTGGAAAATATTGCTGAATTCCTTCTTATCTATGAATCACAAAAGATCGCCATTTTGGATTTTATAACTGTTTTCTGTTCTTCTTATCAGTTTCATTATCAGTTTTCCTTTTTTGTTTTGTGTGAATCACATTGGCATAAAGACGCAACATTTAAGAGAATCGCAGAAACGGGAGAGAGAGAGAGAGAGAGTGAATAGGGTCAAGAGCAATGAGAAAGAAACAAACCCAATTTCCTATATTTTCCAGTCTTGTTTGCTTTTGAAAACAAATAATCTTTAGATAAAACACTTGAGACAATTAAAAATTTCGATCGAAATTGCGAGAGCCAGCTAGACTTAAGTCTACAACGTTTAATCTCATCTAAATGAGGTGTCTGCTTGTTTTTCCCATTTCTCACACTTCCGTTTTGACTCGGCTATTCCATTTTGTTAATTGGTTTTCCCATTTTTCGAATTTATAACTTATTTTTCATAGACTTCGAATGAAAACGGAATATCTAAACATGACGCACATTGATAAGATAACACTGACTATATCCAAAACCCAAAAAACTCGTCAGAGAAATTTGTTATAAAGTAAGGGATGTTCATAGCAAGGGGGTTAAGGGTATTCTTATTTATACATTAGCTTAGACTTTAATTTGCAAAATACAATGGAGCATTTGAATGACCCAATGACCCTTGAATCATGATTTCCATCCCTCACTTGTCTGCATTCAGTATTTATCCCAAGGTGATCATAAACGATCAATTATGCATACTGCATGAGTAAGCTCAGTGTGATAAATATCGGACTTGCAAAAGGACTTTTTTTTAAAACAATATCCAAGAGAAAGGTTTCATAACTTGAGAATCTTTTATCAAATTTTCAATATGTTATTTTGGTTACGAAGTGGAACAATCTTTTCTTTTAACATTTGCTAAACGCCAAATGAAAGAACTTCAAATTTTTGGTTTTATTTTCAAACTCTTTGACTTGCATGCCGTTTTACAACACTGTTTCACGTTGAGGACTTATTTGATTCGTACAATAAACAAAAATGAAAACTAGAAACACAGACAGAAACAGTTACGACTCAAGTTACGATCAAGTTACGATCAAGTTACAATCAAGTTACAATCAAGTTACGGCTTTAAATATTTATGAACCTCCCAAAAAGTTAGTTTTTGCCTATAAAACGATTTGTTGGAAGCGTCCAGAAAATATCTTGTACACAGTTTTCCATAGTTTTACTATACACTAGTTCTAGTTACTAGTTCCACACTATATTTGAACTTCCAGTGATAGTTGTATACATATGCTTGGAAATATTTTAGCTAACAGCGATCCTGCTGATCATGGTCGGAACCACCATCCAGGCAATATTTGGAGACTTTAGCCTCTTCATTGATGGCCACTTCTCGTCACCGCCCGCTCTGGTCATAGCCATTGGCTTCATCCTGATTGCAGTAGCCACCTTGGGAGCCTATGGAGCCGTCAAGGAGAGTGTGATGCTCATTAATTTGGTGAGTCTATGAAAGAATCTATCTCGAGTTAAGGAAGAATAATGTGTGTTTTTTTTTTTTTGACTATTCAAGTATGGCGTATGCCTGTTTATTGTCTTCATCCTGGAAGTCTCCGCTGCCATTGCGGCCTTTGTCATGCAGACGCAGGTGAAGGGAATGCTGATGCGCACCATGCACCAAGCCTTGTCGGAATATGAGAAGGACACCTATGTGGCAACTGGAGTCGATTTCATGCAATCTGGAGTAAGTTTTCGATGAGATAATTAAAAAAAAAAAAACAACAGTTTAATTTATGCATTTCCATTCCATTCACAGTTGCAGTGCTGCGGTGTTGCCAGTCCCGACGATTGGAAGCAGTACTATAGCCCCAACTTCAATATAACTGCCGATTCCGATGATGTGGTGGTCCCCACTTCCTGCTGCGGCAGTCTATCTGAGGATTTCGATAACGAGAACGAACTGAAGTGCCTGCAGCCCTTCGAATATGGATGTTTCCGTAAAATGAACTTTATCATTTCACAAAGCGCCATGTTGATTGCCACAGGAGCAACGACAGTGGCCTTTGTCCAGCTTCTGGGCGTGCTCTGTGCCTTCATGCTGGCCAAAACTCTGCGCCGCAACAAGTCCATACGCGAGGCTCGTCGCTGGCAGCTTCAGCAGAGTCTGGGTGTCTTGATCTCGGGAGGAAAGATGGTTCCTCCTCAGAATTCAGCGGTGACGGGATACCAGCAATTGGACAGCAACGAGCAGGGCTCCAGTGATCCTTACACCTACACGCCGCAGAGCCCCAGTGTCAATTAATGGATGGACAGAACGAACACACACACATTCTACATACTTATAAAGTATATAAGTATGTACATTAACACTTATATACGCAATAATGATTTTCAATATACAAATGTTTAATTATTGTTAACTAAACCAAAGTCAAACGTTTCGTCTTATAACGTCACGTTCCCAAAAATAAAAGCTTGTCAGTCCCGAGATTCTAGGACTGTCCACACAAGTCCTTGCAGAAATTATTGACTTGTGGCAATAAGGTGTCTCCAATCACTTTTCTGCCCGATAAATACTAAGAAAAATATTGAAAACGGGATAATACGCCTGTCAATAAAATGGATATGCAATTCACGCATATAATTTTCTTCAGTGCTTAACACTAATTCGAACTGTTTTTTTTTTTCAATATAAATAAAGAACGAAAAAAAAAAGTCAAGAAGGGCACCAAAAATAATTCACAACTGGTAAACAACAAGAACAATATTCGTGAAATATTGTAATTTAAAATTTAAATATATTTTATTTTTTTCTTCTATATATGTATATCTGCGATCTAACCTCAGAGGACAATAAGCAAATTATACACTGTTGTACAACATGGTCAGATACAATAAAACTTTAAGCCTGTTGGCAATGGTTGACTTCCTAATCAGTAATACCAGAATAATATTAATATTATTTTCGTTTTTGATTATAGAAAAGTGCTAAGATAAGTACCATAGAACTCTCATTATGACCTGCATAAAGTTATTGAAAATATTGGATGGTTCTAGTAAAATTGGTTTCCTTAGATACACATATTCACTAGTACAGACATCATATTGTTGGAAAGTCGAGAATACTAGTTTGCCAAGAAAAATGTAGATACTTATATTTATCAAACGGACTTTCAGAATTAAGCAATTGCCAAAATTGTCGCCGTCCCCCACATAAGTAGTACTTGCCAGATTTGGGGCAATATTTATCAATAGTAATATAAATATTCATATGTAATGGTTTGCCAAAAATGTCGTCTTGCTACTTTTTTAAGAACTGTTCAAAAATATGCAATTGATTTGTGCTTGGTTTCATTCTGCTAAATGTGTTTAGAACAGAATGAATATAAAGAAAAGAAAGACTTCAAAATAGGTAAGACTTTGAGTCAAAAGTTGTGCAATATCATGTATCATTGTATCAAGGCAAAACGCATTAACAAATTTAATTTTCAAACGGCATCATCGCAATTAATTGCGATTTCTGTAATGAGCCCGTGGCCGATGGTGGCAAGAAATATTTATATATACATATATAGTTTTCTTCTTTTATATTGAGTACTCACCATACTATATAGTATAAGTATACACTGCGCATCATAAGGTTAGCGCCGTCAAATGTAATTTTAGTTATCTCGCTTACTTTGCCAACCACGGTCACAGAACTTTTTGTGCGTTATTAATAGTTGATATTATTCACCGTACAGTTTAAAATAAGACGACGATCGATTTTATCCTTGGAAAAATCTCCTTTTCCTTTCATCCTATGATTTTATCCTTGGAAAAAAATCTCCTTTTCTTTTCATCCTATCGATGTATGTATGTAAAAATAGCATGCATGCACACACACACAATAAGTTTCAAATCAACCAAAACTCTCAGCACCAATTATAGTGGCACCTGCACGACCATGGGGACTTATCCAACGGACTTCAAGTCGGCTTGATAGATAAATTTATGGGACTACAGCTTGAGTTTTATTTGACAAGATCTTCCAGAAACAGCTTGTTCAATTCACAGCAGAGCCGGTGTAGTGGGAGACCCATCACACAATAAAAATCACCATCTATGCGAGGAATCAACGCTCCGCCTGGTCCTTGAACACCGTATGCCCCAGCTTTGTCTCTGCAAATGGAGGCACAATAAATTATTATTGTTTAATTTGTAATTGTTTAGGTATGAACATCGGCAAATGATAAAGGATAAGCTCAACGAACTCGAAAATACCTTCTAGTGTACCCTTTGAAAGCATTTAAGTGATAAGTTGTACTTACAATGGATGACCCGTATCCACATAGCTTTTGATTTGCTCTTGTGTCAAATGGCCAAAGTGAACGTCCGCTGTATCCGTGAACTTACGAACTCCCTTCGAGTGTTTGAGTACTACTCCGGTAAAAACTCTATTGCAGGTCCCAGATAGGCTACCAATTGAGTGAAATTATATTTCAATTATCATATTAATATACATAGATTATCCTATAATCTTGTCTCTTACTTTGTCAGCATTCTGACAGCATCAGATGAATTTTTAGGCTTCCCGTAGATTTCATTACCCAAAGTAACCATTGTATCGGCTGCTATGACAATCAATTCCTTTTCATCTCCCGTAGATCCATTCTTTAATCTGTGGAATACCTCTTCAGCCTTGCCTAATGCTGTGGCTTCAATATAAGCGGAGAACTCCTCGTAGTCCGACAAATTCAAATTCTCTTCGAATGTGGAAGGACATAATTCCGCATTGAGTCCCAACATTTGGACCAGTTCCTGGCGGCGTGGCGAGCCACTGGCCAAAACTATGCGGTAGTTAGTTAATAAATGCTTAATTGGCGCCAACATTGCACATTATTTGTAATAAGGGAAAAATATATGTAAAATTGGCCATGTGCTTATCAATAGAGATGAGACTTCATAACTTTCGATAACTTTTTAATTTAGATATATAAAAACATCGATAAGAATGTGGTTGCGGCGAAAAATAGTGCTGGCGAATTGAAAATTAGTGTGGCAACTACTTAATTATAGCGTTGCCATTCCCATATTTCTAATAAAATAATCGATAAATCGATGACTCCTGTAGGTTGCGGCGAATAATAGTGTTGACGAATTTAAAATTAATGTGGCAACTACATAATTATAGCGTTGACGTTCCCACATTTTAACAACAGCCAATCAGCTGTTCAGATACTTTACATTATGAGTTAACGGCGCATTAGTTAAATATTTGTGGCGAAGTATCGTCGCTAACTCGCATTCTACTTTTAGCTAAAAAAAAAGGCTAACAGCTTAGCTTCCAGCAAGTGTGACCATCTCCCAGTGGTTTTAACTTCTGGCAACGCTACACACATCGCCACTACATAATTGTTTATTAGAACGTAATAGAATCGGATAAGCAATAAGTTGGATTCTAACTGGGATATGAATGAATCTGTGCGTTTTGAACGCGGCCAAATTCAATTGGGAGTGCTGTCTGAGTCCCAGGAAGGCGTTGGCATAGGAGTAGGAGGCATGGTTGCATCGTCATCATCGTCAACAGAAGAGCAGCCGCCACAGGGCGCTGGCCAGGTAAGCTTTGTTTTCATTTTTTGTGCTACTTCGACCACAACATTTGACTGACTCATTGTTTTGCCAGGTCGTCTTCACACACGACGGTGTGCTGCTGAAGAAAGCTAGCGCCGAGCATATTACGGAGCTAAATACCAGTGGATCGCTATCTTTGGTGGAATATACAACAAGCAATACTGAGGTGCCACGACGTCGTCTCTTTCTGGAATGGCAACCAAATGATAGCATCATGATTGCCGACGATAGTCAGGATCAGGGAGATTGGGCTCTGGTGGATAGAATATCGGGAAGAACTCGTACCACCTCTGAGTGTCGTGTCTTCAATACGAAACCCAGTGAACCCGGCAATGGAGGGGTCGGAGGACCAGCTCCAGTGCGTGCCAAAAGCATGCGCGTCCAACTAGAGGATTTGACTAAAGTCGAGGTGCGCCACCGGGGCCAAACAATACGATTTATGCGTAAATCCGATGGCGGCATCCACAGTGAGTTCTTTTTCCAGCATGGCAATGCGGATCTATTTGTCCGCTCCATGCGAGATCAGCACTGTATCGATAGTTCCGAATCGGGTCGTGGTGGCGGAGAGGAATACACCATACTGACCACCGAGAGGCAGAGGCTCAAGAAAACTTTCGCCGAACTGGACATTGGTGAGATCAAGTCCAGTCATCTGCCCCGAGAGAGCTGGCTACCGAATAAGCTGGCAGGCTTCTTGGGCAACATACCAGATTACGTTCAGCCGCCGTTCCATCGTTCACCCAAATCGCGTCCGAGCTCATTGGCAACTGGTGATCGTCAAACTTCGCCAGATAATTATCAGATTATAGGACTGAGTGGCAGTACCAATAGTGCCTGTTCCTCCAATGGCCAGAGTCGTGGAGAGAGTGCTGATAAATCGCCTGCCGATAGCGAGCTTGAGAACCTAAATGCTCAAGATGAGAAAATAGTTAACAATTTACCAGATCGTCAGCGGGTACATAGAGGTTAGCTAATCAAATAACACATAATATTAGGTCGAGATCCATCAAAAGTAATAGGTCTACCCGGTAAATTTTCTTAGTTTAACTAGACCTACAACTTAAGCTGGATTCGAACGTCGTACTGTGTTATAGTTGGACTGGTGTATAATTCTAACCCTATTTTATTTAAGGCTTGCCGCTCTCCTTGACCCAGTGGCTGGAGTTTCAGACACCGGAAGGTCGCTTATCCGATAGTGATCGCATCAAGGAGCTGATCTTTCGTGGAGGCATCACAGAGAGTCTGCGTGCGGAGGTTTGGAAATACTTGCTCAACTACTATCAATGGTCGGATACGCAAGTGGAGCGTATTGAGCGACGGAAACAAAAGTCACTGGAATATTATAACATGAAGGCACAATGGCTAGCCATGACCCCCACACAGGAGGCAAATTTTGTTGGCTACAGAGATCGCAAGTGCCAAATTGAGAAGGATGTGAAACGCACTGATCGTTCACAGCAATTCTTTGCCGGCGAGGACAATCCGAATGTGGCCCTGTTGCAGGGCATTCTTATGACCTATGTGATGTATAATTTTGATTTGGGCTATGTCCAGGGCATGTCCGATTTATTGGCCCCAATTCTAGAAATACAGGTTAATGAGGTGGATGCATTTTGGTGTTTTGTCGGTTAGTATTCATTTTATCACGGTCTATTCATAATTTTTATTTAATTTAATATATTTCTGTTCAGGCTTTATGGATATGGTTTTTACCAATTTCGATATGGATCAGGCTGGCATGAAGACTCAGTTTGCTCAGCTGCGACGTCTTATCGAGTTCGCCAATGCACCATTGTTTGGTTATATGCGTACCCACGACTCGGACAACATGTATTTCTGTTTCCGTTGGCTTCTCGTCTGGTATAAGCGTGAGCTTAGCAACGACGATGTGCTCAAATTGTGGGAATGCCTATGGACACGCCTGCCTTGCCCTAATTTCCATTTGCTATTCTCGGTTGCGATTCTGGATCAAGAGACTAACATTATCATTGATAGCAAATACGAATTCACCGAAATCTTAAAACATGTCAACGAATTGTCGGGAAATATCGATGTCCAGCGCACTTTGGAAATAGCCGAGGCTATCTATTTGCAGCTGAAGTCATCCGAAACGCTGCCCAATGACATACGTCAGATTATTGGGGAACCTCTGGTGCCACCTCTAGATGGCGAGGTTATCGATAATGAGGAGCAGGAGACTGCCTATTCGGATGATGGCTTCGATGAATTGGTGCGGGAAATCACTCCAGAGGAAAAATCGCGACAGCAAGCGCTGCTAGAGGAAGCCTGCGAGCGTTCCCTATTCCTGCAATACATCTAGATCGCATAGGGATTCAGATACGTGGATGGAACGTGAAACAACGAAGCCAAAACGCCCTAGGCAAAATGCATGCGCAAATTATTTAGCCTTTAAGACTCAAAGTTTACCAATCAAAAGTGAAGTGCTTTAATTGCTGATAAACACAGATTCAAATTTATATATATATATATTGAATATTATACATATATTTGTACTTTTTGTATTTATTGTAAGTTCTTTCCCCACAACCACCCACCCTATTCCTCATTCTTCTATTCATCCCCAGTTTTTCCCTTATTGGCTAGAGCAATTATTCCATTTAAGTATACCAAAACAAACGTTTCAATTATGTATCGGAATTATTATCAACAAAAAACCAAAATTGTATATCAATTAAGATTAGGTCTTGTATTTCGAATTCAATGGAAAAAAATTACTTTCTGTTTTTATCACAATTCAGCGCGCAGCTTTTGTTGCCTTTTTCTAAGTTTACTCAATTACTGTGAATATATATCGTACATGCATAAACACATAAATAATATATACCATTTCAATTGCGTATTAAAGAGCGCTAAATTGTCCATGCAAACATATATAATCGAAAAAATGTATTTATTCAACTTTAAATTCGTGATCTCTCGGGAAATGGTGGAAGTGGTGTCAAAAGAATAGTATCCAACAATAGTATCTGACAGAAGTGCCTCCTGTGCGGGGCAGTGGGTAAGTATCCCAAATAAGAAACACAGGATGACAAAAAAAAAAGAATTTTAGAATACCCTCTACAATGGTATAACAAGTCAAATCCCATGAGAACGGAACTCTCAGTTTTTTTCTGAACCAGTAACAGCTTTTAGCAGCTCAATGAATTTCAGGTGATAAGTCCACCATAAATCAACTGGAAAACCGTTGGTAAACGGTTATCATTAATCCGCAAATCGTAAAATTTCTGAGATCACCACACTCTCCTCGAGTGCCGAGGGGGATTTACAAATCAAGACTCAATTTTGAATTGTAATTTTTGAAATTTACTTTTCATATATTTATTTTATTTATCATCAATATCAATAGTTGATGGTTATTATTTTTCTGTTGTTGCAGTAGTTATGTGTTGTTGTGTTGCAGTTATTTATATATATATATTTATATATATTATAATTTTTAATTAAGATTTATTACTTACAACTTAAGTATGCAATAATGATTTTTTGCTTTATTTCTTTTTCGTATGTTTTTTTGTTTTTTAATAAATTGTTCAGTTTACGATCGAACAATATATAATTCCATTTTGTTTTAGTGAATTTGTTATATTATTACTTGTTTTCTTTTTTAAATTATGCAATGCGTCGCTTGGTCAGCAGTCACCACAATAAACGTGCAAGTTATTTTCTTATTTCTTCAATTACATTTAAAATTGATTTAATTAAAAAATTCTATTTTTCAATAAACATTTCATTCCTGATTCATCATGTTTCGCGCACAAATTTTGTCAAACGAATTGCATTACAATACACAATAGAATTAAAAAAACGCACATACAAATTACAATTATAAAATTAAAACCTATAATGAAACTGCTTTTTCGTTTTACTAATTACAAATTTAAAATAATTATAAGCAAATTACAGAGAGTGAGGGGGGGGACACATACACAACATAGTAAAGTAGTAGCAGGTGCGGGGTCGGGTGGGTGGTTGAGTTACGGGGTAAATAGATACATATATATAAGCAATAAAAAGGGGAAAAATGATTCAAATGAGAATACATGGGACTTATTTATATATATATATATATATATAAGTTTATATATATAAAAGAAAACTTTTAAGCAATGCGAAAGCCTTTTGGTTGTGGTTTTTCTTTTAGTTTTGTTGTGTGGTTGTTTTTTTTTTATCGTTTTTTAAAGATTATAAACTATTTACAGGTATCATCATCAGTAAAGGACAGACAGCAGGAAACCCAAGTAAACTACATGGTGTATATATAATAGATTTGTGTGTGTTGTGTGTGTCTATGTAAGAATTCATTGTGTTAGTTTTGCTTATTAAGTATTATTCTTTTCTTTCTGTTTTTGTTTGCAATAATTTAAACGCATAATTCTCGTATTTTACTCATCTTTCAGCAGGGCGCTAGATTTACTCCTTTATCTTATCTCCTTCTCCTCCTCTTTCTCTCTTCCTGTTAATAATTAAATTATAAGCGCATTTTAATATTCTCTTTCGTAAATTTATGAATATTTTGCCAATCAGAAAAGGAACAACCTGTTTTTTCTTCACATCCCCCCCATCTCTCTATGGATTGATTGGCGGCAATGATGCAAGCTAATTGGCTTCATTTGTGCAGCAGTTGAAGCAATTAGCCTAATCATTGGCACAATGATCAAACGATAGATCGATCTTCCCACTCCTCTCTCTCTCGTCTAGATAGTCTGTATTTAGCGCCAGCAAACTATTTAAGCAGCATTGTTTACTGGTCGTGAGAGCAGACTACTCTAGCAAGAGGAATGGAGCAGCGAGTGGGTGTAGAGAGGGGGTTACTTCCTTCTCCTCATCGTTTCTCTTTCTTTCTGTCTAATTTCTATATATAATATATATATGTTAATTCGGTGTTTTCTTATATTTTACCCAACTTTAAGCTTAAGGGATCTAGTCGTAACAGTTAGCTTAGAATTCAATTTGCGACGCGAGCGACGCAGTCGATCATCAGCAGCAGATTTTGCTTTTACATTATTTGCCTTTGCCTTCGTTTCTCTTGCTTTATCGGTTGTCGACCCCGTCGTCGTCTTCTTCTCGTTCTTCTTGTTGTTGTTGTCGTTGTTGCTGTTGTTCTGTCTGGTCTTGGCTGCAGAATGTGCCGGCGCCCTGTTCTGATCATCTTGTCTGGAGCTACGCAATACTCATTCATTCCGATCCTCCGATTCACTGCCCGCCGATAGATTTAGCGTGGCCGCATCTGCCGATTGGCGTGTGTGACGTGTGGAGCGGAGTTCGCGTCGTTTCTCCGGCGGCTGTTCAATGCCCGCCCCCGTCACCTGATCATTGCCAGACCTTGGACGCTTCAGACGATTGCTGGAACGGCGATTCTCTTCAGCGGCAGCCGCCGCCGCCGCTGCAGCTGCTGCGGCCGACGATGATGTGGATGAACCGCTGAGATTAGCAGCCGATGTATTACCACCGCCAGTCGCATCCAAGTCTTCAACACTGCCACCGTGACTACTGCCTGGAGCCGTTGGCTTCTTGAGTATTGGTTGAATAATCAACTCGTCGGCCTCCTCATATGGTGGTGGCAATTTGGCGGCATCTGCAGCGTTTGTAATGGTCAGTGAAATTCGGGATTCACTGCGCTCGGAACGTTCGCTGCTTGTGCTGGCTCCACTGCTAATGGGCGGTGCAATCGTGATGGTTGTCTGCGATGGCAGATTCGCGGCTATGCCAGCAGCTGCCGAGGCGGATGAGTTGCCACCACCACCGCCAGAGGAAGAGCCTGCATTTAGGGGCGTCAAGGTCACCTTGTCCTGCTCGGCAGCTAACATGGGAGCGGGCGTTGAACTGCTGCTCGAGGAGCTGCCTGCCCGCAGACTCTTCTCAATGCTACTCATGCTCGAGCCCAGGTTAAGGGGCAGACCGGCAGCCAGAGCGGCAGCAGCCAGCTCATCCTTGGTGGGATGCATCTCACTTCGAGATCTCTTCGATTTCTGTTGTTGCTGTTGGTGGTGCTGTTGCTCTGCATCCAAGGCGGCTGCATAAGCTGCAGCCGCTGCACTGGAACTACTGCCGCCTGACGATGTGGGTATCAGAGATATACCCGATCCTAGACCCAATGTCTTGGTGTAGTAATCCATCTGTTGCTTGAAGGCATCCTGCTCCCGCTGTCTCTTGGAAGCGGAGCTATTGCTGCTGCTGTTGGTGGTAGAGGTTGCTGATGAGGATGCTCCGCCCGTAAGGCCGGCCAGACTGGCTATAGAGCCTGGACCGGTGAGTGGTAACGAACCACCAGCTGCGGCCATTGCCTGGGCAGCCATCTCCGCCAGCAAAGCCTGCGAGAAGTCGCTTGACATTCCAGGAATCTGTGGCATTTGAGCCGCTGCCGCCGCGGCCGCCGCTGCAGCAGCTGCTGCTGCAGAAGATGCTGAAGATTTAGAGCTCTTGTTGGAGGATGTTCCCGCATTGGATCCAGAAGACGTCGATGGCATCTTGCCCTGCGAAAAGGCCTGCAGAGCGGCCAAGTCTGTGGGTAGGGCTCCGCGTGCCAAGCTTTCAAACCATTTCTGCTGCTCCTTGGCAGCCAGTTTCTCCGCTTGAGCAGCTGCCTGGGATGCCTCATTGGCCGCTCGCTTGCTACTGCTACTGCTTGTGTTCGAAACGGAACTGGACGAGGGTGTGGGCAAGGGTGGCATTCCTAGGGAGCTCATCAGACGAGTCGCCTGGGCCAGATCCATGCTACTCATGCGACTGAGCGATTCCAGCAAATGAGGATCAGCGCCGGGCATCAGCAAACTACTCAATTGGGCCATGTCAGAGGCACTAGGCGTTACGGAGGCCGCATTGCGACTACTCGACTGGCCACGTCCACGACCCGAAGAGGACGAGGAGGAGGGTGTCGTCACAGTGCTGGCAACACTCTGGACTCCACTCATACTGGCCATGGCATTCATTAGATTGGCCGCCGAGTTGGCATTGGATGAGCGTGAGTTACTCGATTTCGACTGCGACTGATGCGACTTTGACTGCGTAGAGGTAGTGCTAGCCGCGGAGGATGTTGCTGCTCCATTGAGTAGATTGTATTGTTGAGCCAATTGATCGTAGGCCGATCCCAGGCCACTGGATCCCAACGAATAAGGATTAAGAGAACCCAAACCCATGGGCGGATAAAGCAGCGAGGGATTTGGGAAAAGGAACGGAAAACCAGCTGCTAGCTGAGAGGCGGATGCAGCAGAATTCTTTCCTCCACCTCCACCGCCTGCATTGGATGAACCGCCGGCACTAGCCGCAGCTGCGGCAGCGACAGCAGCCAATTGGGCAGCTTCGTTTTGCTGTTGTTGTTGTTGTTGCTGCTGCTGCTGTTGTTGTTGTTGCTTCTTCTTGCTGGAGGAAGACGAAGTGGATGAGGATGCGCCGCCCTGCGACTGGCTCTTGCCGGAACCAGCACCAGAGTTGCCTGTTAGGCCACCCAATGTTGGCCCGGCAGCAGCCATGAGCGCAGCCAGCGACTGGGCATCCATGCCGGCCAAATTTCCCAATCCTCCCATGCCCGCCAAGCTCGCAAACAGATTCATATTGTTCAAATTGCCCAATCCTGGCAGATTACCCATTCCTGGCATGCCACCAAATGGCATCGATAGCAAAGGGTTCTTGGGATCGAAGGCGGCAAGAGGATTTTTGGGATCGAAAGCACCCAAACCAGGCAAACTGGCCAAAAGACTAGGATTTAGACCAGCCAGCGATCCAAATTGCAATGCCGCCTGATCCAATGCAGCAGCGGATTGCTGTTGACGCGAAGATTTCTTTGAGCTACTCGAATTGCCGCCGCCACCCACCGATGATTGCAGGGCACTCGACGATTGTTGTTGTTGCTGTTGTTGTTGAGTGTGCGAGCTGGATGAGGTGTTGCTGGAGTTCGAAGATGGTCGTCCGCCATGAGATTTAGAGCCGCCACCACCATAACTGCTATTGTCCATGGGACTGGGTTTGGGCGATGGTGCTGACATGGGATTTTGCATTTGCTCTAACCACTTGGGATCCACTTCGTAATTAGGATTCTCGGTTAGCCATTGCATGAGACGTTTCAATTGGGGCGCCTTATTACCACCCAACCGCTTGCCCGTTTGCTTGTTGATGACGGGAACGGGTTCCTCGCCTGTTAGACCCTGGGGTCCACTCATCGATTGCTGCTGTTGTTGTTGCTGCTGCTGCTGCTGTTGTTGTTGTTGCTGTTGCTGGTGTTGCTGGTGTTGCTGTTGTTGCTGCTGTTGTTTTTGCAGCTGGGCCGCCGATTGTTGGGAGCTGGAGCTACCGCCTTGTTGACGATTCCCACGACGACTAGTAACACTCGAGGAACCACCAGCTGAACCTCCTCCTCCACCACCGCCCACATAATCAATGCTTAATTGATCACTCAACGGACTGGTCATATCCGAGAGCCACTTGTTCACCTTGACATCGTGTGGTGAATTGGAATACTTGGAGCCGAGCTTCATGGCTTGTTCCATTTCGGCTAGCATATTCTCATATGCCTTGCGTTGTGCTGGTGGCAGGAATTGCATCATCTTTTGCTGTTGCTTGAGGAACGTTTGTGGATCGGTGGACATGGTCTGGGCTAGCAGGGCATTGAGGCTGTCCTTGGAGGATAAACCGCCCATGGTCATGTTTTGCAGAGCACTTAAGCCGCCGCTGTTGCCTGCCGAGGAGCTGGCTCCCATTGAGCCCCCTCCGCCACCGCCGCCGCCGCTGCCGCTGTTGGACGAGGAGCTCTTCGACTCTGCAAGAGAAGAGGAGTGGAGATAGGGAGAGAGAGAAAATTTGATTAGTCTGTGATTCTTTGGAAGAAGTAGCAGCTGCTGCTTGGGCAATATAATAAATAAAGCGCAGAGACTCAAACTCACTTCCGGGCACTGTGGTAACAGTGATAGTAAAGGGTTTCTGATTTGATTGCATCTGACTGGACGATGACTGAAGATTAGCGGGTGTTACCGAAACACTTGGCGGAATTTGCGGTTTCTTTGACGATGGCAACGAAGGATCCGGGAAGGTCTTTTGCTCTTTGGCAGCCGAGAGTCCCAATACTATTTCATCCAGCTTCTTGCGTTTCTTTTCTTTGCCTATGACTGGCTCCTCAATTGTCTGGAAAGTAATAGATATATCGTTGAGTTAAAGATCCTTCGATGTTTTCTCTGTGTGATTAACTTACGCAATTATTTTTCTTCATTAGCTTGTTGAGGGTATCGTCCAATTTGCTCTTGCTACCACCCATGGAGGGAAAGGCGGAGCTTAACGCTGCGTGAACACTTGATTTCTTGGAGGGCATGGAAAAGTCCTGAACTTCACTCAGATCAATTGCTCCCGCTGAGGAGGCTGATTTCAACATTTCAGTCATATTCATCTTAGGTAAGCTGCTGCGGATGGATTGACGAAGGTAAGAGTATTAGATGCGAAATTAAACTAGAATTCCTGACTTCACCCACCTTGAGGACAGATCCATGGGTGCACCCATTGATGGTGGCGGTGTTTTTAGAGCCGGCACAGCTGGTTTACTAAATTGACCAGAGGATTGTCTGGATAGTGAGGCATGCTGATGCGCTGGCGGTGGTTGCATGCCACTAAGAGCTGACGAGGTGGAGCCACCACCACGTCGTCCCGATGAACCAGTGAGTGCTTCCATATTGGCAATTTCACTTTCCCAATCTTTGGGGGCCACTGCAAGGCAAGCAGAGGAATAAGATTAATAACGATTAAGAGTGGGAGTGGGGGGAGTCACTTACTTGTTGAACTATTAAGCAAGGCATGCAATTTGGCTCGCTCGGTCTCCACATCGATGGCAATGTGACGTTTACGCTTTTTGCTAGCATTGGAACCAGCCGCAGCACTGGGCACATTTAGACCCACCACACTGTTTGCCACTGACCCACTGGCCGCACTTAGGGACATGCCTGGGAGCAGGGATGATAGAGATGTGGCATTGCCACCAGCTGCAGCTGCGGCCACTGCAGCAGCAACTGCCGCATTGATGCTATTGGCATCGAGTCCTGGTAATGTTGGGGCTCCCACAACATTTGGAGCCATCTTGGTGCTTGGGGTGGGCAGACCCAACATTGATGGGTTGACGACATTTACCGGCATTGATGAGTTGGCCGATACGTTGGATGTACTCGCCACCTGCTGCATCTGGGAGGCCTGCAAATGCTTGGTCACACCTTGATCTGTAGTAATGGTGATAACATCTGGCGTCGTGGAGCGACGCTCAATGCTATTGAGATGGGGAATCGACTCGTGAAGGGCAATGTTTAAGTCGGTAGCTCCTTTGCAGCTGGCAAAAGCGCTGTATTTCATATCCACTGGCCATTTGTTGTGCTCCACACAGCTAACGATGTGGGCCATGCGTCGTTCGAGGGCGAAATCCTTGAACCAACGAATCATGCACATCTCCAGTTTGGGTTTCTCCAATTTCTGTTGCTTGACTGCAGCAGGCTGGATCACTTCGAGGTCAGGGAAGCGTGCCTTTAATTCGGCTGCTTGCTTCTTGCATTCCTCTTCGACAGCCTTTTCCTTCTCTTTCATTACCTCATCATCGTCGGGATCGGTGGGAGGTGCAGCAACAAGATCAAGTATCTCTTGGTCACTGGATTTGTCACCCTTCTTGGCGGCTTCAGTAGTTGGCTCAGTAGTAGTTGTTGTTGCTGCTGCTGGTTTCTCAACTATTTCGACCTCCTCTTCGGGTAGAGATTTCTTTTCTTCGCTAATCTCGGCGAGTTTCTCTTTCTCCTTGCTAGGCGTCTCATCTTTGTCTTCCGCTGTTGCCTCTTTAGTTTCCACAAGAGATTCCTCTACATCAGCCTTATCTGTGGCCTTTTCATCCTTCTCAGGACTACTCTCTCTCTTTTCGGCATTCTTGGTAGTTGTTTCATCGTCCACATCCATTTTAGTGGATTCTTCTTCTTCGGCAGATTTTTCTTTAACTTCATCTTCTGATTGCTTCTCTTCAACATGAGAAGATGCATCGGGAGTCGCTGCAATCTCTGTGGTTTTCTTGTCATCACCATTTTCGGCAATGCTTCCATCTACATCCATCTTCTCCTCCTTACCATTGTCAGCAACCTTGGCCTGCTCATCTGATGAGGTTTCTTTGTCAGCATTCTCTGGCAGATCTTTCTCCACATCCTTTTCAGCTTCTTTTTCGCTTTTGGCGCTCTCCTCATCGCTTGTCGATTTCGATTCAGCTGCATCCAATTCTTCCGTTGAAGATTTTGTCGTCTTGACATCGTTTTCTTTTGTACCCTCTTGTTCATTGGATTCTGTGGAGACGCTGCTTTCAGTTGTCTTTTTCTCTGGACTAGTCTCCGACTTGACTTCATCTTTCATGGGAGTAACAACGGGCGACTCTTTTTTAATGACACTCTCCGTGGTGAGGAGCTCATCGTCTAGATCTATCACTTCGTGCTTCACTGCAGCTGCAGCAGCAGCAGCAGCGGCTGCCACTGCCGCCGCCTTCTCGGCTGCAGCCAATTTCTCAGCCTTCTCGGCATTAAAAGCCTCCAGTTTAATTGTTCTTTGAATCTGAGCCTCTAATTCGCGTATGAAACGTTTCTCCGACTCGCAAAAGCTAAAGTTGGGATCGTTGAAAATAAACGTTTCCGATCGGTATAGACCATGTTTAAGTACAGCAGATATTAGCTCTTTATCGTGTCGTCCTGGCTCCCACCAATCGGGTGTATCGGCATTCATGGTGCACAGTTTCAAACGCTCCTCCAACTGCGGATGACGCGCCACTTCTCGCAGCTTGGAAAGCATTTCCAAACGATCCAATATCAATTTGGCATGCTCCTTCTCAATCTCCTCAATAATGCCTTCGAGTCCACGCTCCGATTCATTCAATTTGAGTCCCGCTTGACGTTTGCACATTGTTACAAAAACTTTGTAGTAATCGGTGAGAGTTTCATCACTTTTACGTTCCAAATGGGCCATCTGTTTGAATTTGGTCCAATCGGGGGAGAGGGTGCTGTTCTGGCCTCCTGTGCCTACAGTCTGACCACCACTCAAGGGTGTGGTGGGGGCAACCATATGTAAATCAACACCGTAACCGGTTAGGACACGCAAGAATTCATATTCCTCGCGACGATTCCATTTCTTGGGTATCAATTGAAGACGCTGGGCTTCACGTTCTTTGGCAGCAAGTTCCATTTTGCCCTGACGCTCCATTTTCTGCAAAAACCAAGTGAAATTCAAGTTATTTTCTGAATACCTCTTCATATAACTAATAAATGAAATATTATTGTTATCTATATGTATACTTATGAGAATATACAAATACATATAAAAATATATTGCTGTTCGTATGTCTCTCTAAGAAGCGAAAACGAATTTGGCCCATTATCGTTTTAATATACATTATTTATAGAAGTCCAAGGAAAGTTTGAAAGGTGACAAAATACAAAGTAATGTTAAGGAAGTTACTAAATGTTGACATATTCTAAAGTATCTAAAAGATACACAACTAAGTAGTAACTTGTATTATATATGTACATTGAAGTATTTATACTGATTAATTAGTTACTTTGCTCTCAATCTGGTTCGATCGACCTCCCCCCCTCCACAATTATTGAAAAAATTTGCGCAAAGCAAATTCATAACAAATATTTACACAATTCGAGAAAAAAGAATTAAAATTAAAAAGCGACCCCTTTATTTCTTTCTCCCCCAAATCCAAGTCCATGTAATGCGAGACCCTAGAGGGGTGGGTACTAGCCAGCGAAATGGGTTGTTGGTTGGTGGTGGTGGATGATGGTGGTAGCAGTAGACACTCTTCGTACTCATTATTATCATCGCCATCATCATCATCGTCGTCTATCCCAACCGTTATATTACAATTTTTGCGAAAAAAAAAAAAAAAATCATGCGAATAGCAAGCGTAAAGCAAAACAAGTAAAATGAGAGACCATGCACGACGACGACGACGACGAGGACAACAACGACGATGGCAAAACGGCAATGATGTCGACTAAATACACGAAACGTACAAAATACTGGCAAATACAATAAAATCATAATAAATAAAAGTAAAAAATCCATTTTACACCCCCTAATAACAATGAAGGAAGGTGACAGTCGCCGGGAAGGAAGACTATAGGCGAAAGAGTACAAGCACGAGGCAAAAACAAGCGAGCGGCGCACTGCCAGAGACAAACAAATGAATCCTGCGAGACCAATTGCATGGGTATAAAGGAGCTCTAGAGCGAGCTCACTCACATATATGTACTTGGTTAAGGCTATACATATACATATGCATCAGAGGTGGAGGGGATGGTTTTGGGTTTAGAGAACCTTCTCTTAGTTAGTTATGATAATAATGGGAACGACGAACGTAGCATCATCTCAACAAATACAGAAAACTGCATGAGGTAGACACAACTTGAAGTATTTGTATGTCTCATAGGGAGGGAGAAGGCGCACAAGTGTATACATTGTTACATATGTACATATGTATGTACATATATGGATAAGTGTTGTCAAGTCATCCATGGCCTAAAATTAAATGTATCGTATACTGGAAATATATGTATATGAATCACTTGACCACTATAAAAATTAGTGCAATTGCAATTAGTGCATTTAGTATAAATAGGAACTAATAGTTCGTGTTGTAAACAGATTAGCAGATGATTCATGCGCGACCAGGTAGGTTTGGGTGTTTTTACACTGCTTATCAACAAAAACCGTCAAATGGGCACTCACTATAAGTACCAAATATGTCTAAAAATCAGGCCCATAAGCGATTGTTTTGATTAAGACAATTACTGTCTGATGTAAAAACAAAATAAAATTTCAATAAAATTACAAATTGAATTACAGTTTTATTCATTACGAAGTAATGTGATTTGAAAATCACTTCATTTAAAAATGAGAACATAATTTTGTTCAATTTCAAAAATTTATTTGGATGGGTAAGTAGAGGGAAATAAGCCCTAACCGTATTGTAACTAAATTCAATTTGGGCAATGAGATGACCATTACCAAAGTTTAAGTAATTATACTTTTACATAGCTAATGCATTTACATGTTTTGCAGTTGAAGCCTTTTGAAACGCTCCACATACCATTAAGAAAAGGATATTTTCCTTATATCAGCTTTGTTTCCTTGCATACGTATGTCTCTCGATACCTTTTGCGATTTAAAAGGATGTCAGTTTGCCATAGGATGGCAACCCTGTTAGATTGTTGTTTCTGTTTATACAGCTAACGGCTTTTCGCTTTTTTAAAATACCTCTCTCTAACTCCCCTGCCTGAGCGATATAGGGGGACTGGGGACAAACAAAAACTCGAACGACAAAGCGTAGAAAAGATAAAGAGTTTCCGAAAAGTAGAGAAACAGAAACACAGCCCAAAACGAACCAACTGCTAGAATTTCTTTTTCCCCTCCTTCATATCATATTGACTTGCGCGCATTGTCCTCCTATCACCCTACCCCCCACCCATCCAATTTAGCTCCAACTCATTCTCCCACGTTACTCGATACAAGTGCGAGCGATTGATTATGATTATTAGTAGCAACAACGATGTCGACGACGACGTTGGCGGTGGCAGGGCAGCAGCAACAGCGGTTTGACTTCGAGGCTTGGACTTAGTAGTGTAGTGGCCAAAGAAAATGAGGAAGAAGCAGAAGATGGTGAGACGAAGACGGATAAGAAGAAAATAGGGGGAGCAGCAGCAATGGGAAAAACGAATTTAAATGAGCGCGCCACACGGGTAACTTTACGTTTGTTTGTTTGTCTCTCTCTCCATTCTATGGATATATGTGTGTGTGTGTGTGCCTCGTGTGTTGGTTGTGTGGTGTGCTGCAAAGTGGTAACAACGACGAAGAAGAAGACGACGACGACGACTCTGACTCTACATGAAATCTATAGGCATAAATTTATTGTTTTTTTTTGCTCTTTCGCTGACTACTCGTTAAGTTGGTTTGCTGCTGCTGTTGTTGTTGTTACATTTCTACATTTTCTTGTAATTTTGCTGGCCTGCTTTTGCTCCTTCGTTCGCATTCTTTGCATGCAGCAGCAGCAGCAAGCAAACATTTCGCTTTACTTTTCACATTTTAATTAAGTTTCGTTTTGCAATGCAATAAATTGTCATCCCTGAGTTAGTGGTGAATGGGTTTTCTAGTTTTTTGTTTCTTCTGTTTTACCTCCAAGTAGTTGCCATTGTTTAGAGTTGTTAAAGGAATTGCTGCTGCGGCGGCTGCTATTGCTGGTGGCGAAGGAGTTAGAGTTGGTGTCGGTGGTGCTGCTACTGACGATGATTTATTTAGATGCTCGCAGAAGGCAGAGAAGCTGCTAAAATCCATGGGTTTAATAACCTCCATTTTGTTTTAGTTGACTGGCAGGGCACATACACTCGCAATTATCACATGCAGTAGAATGATATTGATATTGAAAACAGATTCTCTCACTATTCCACAATACACAATATCCATTTACGAATTATGATTTCGTCATTATTATTGATTTTAATTAAGCACTAATTATCATACAATTCGCTTCGACAGAGACAGAGTTACATTTCGCCATTTGCACGTTGTGGTTGTCAGTCAGTCAGTTGTTGTTGCTGTCTCGGCAATTACACTTTTTTGTTGTTGTTGTCCCCCTCTCTCTCTCCCACCATTATATTCCATTTGATTATTATTATTTCTCACACACAATCAATCGCGCGCACACACACACTCACACGCGGACAGCAAATATTTCGCGTTGTTGTTCTCATTGCCTACTCTACAACGAGGAGAGGCAACGTCGTCGTCGCAGCACTTGAACGTTTTTACAACTTTACACCGCGGCGCTCAAACAAATAATGAGCAGAGCAGCGCATTGCGGACTAAATACAAGAAACACTCCTCGCACATACACATTCAAACAAACACACACACACTCATACATATATCACATCAACTCGCACAACCCGCGTCGCCTCAGCAGCAGCTAAAATCGAATGCGAATCAGCCAAACGGCGGAGACGAACAGAACGGAACGTAACGTAACGATACCAGCGGAGAGCCGTCGCCGCCGCTAGCTAGCTAGCCAGCCAGTCAGACTCAAAAGTATTGAGCGAGGGAGCCAAAACGAAACCAAACAATCGTGAGATTAAGCCAAACGCCGTTTTGGGTGAATGTGAATATGAATGAGATGGGCACGGGGCAGAGTCACAGGCTGTGTGCTGTGTGCTGTGTGTCGTCTGAGGTGAATGAGCGGCGTCACTTGCAACGGCCACAATATGAGAGAGAGAGAGTGCACAAGTGAGAGCCAGCGAGAGTTAGTAAGCCGGAGCCGGGGAGACATAGAGGCCGAGAGATAAAGAGAGCGAGTAAAGACAAAATAAGAGAGAGAGCATAAAATTTTGTATTTCGAGTCTCTGAATGTGCACTGGATGGACGAGTTGAAGAAGGAGGAGGCAGCAGCAGGCAGGCGGCACAGGAGACAGGCAGCACCACATTGTGTCAACTGTGTAATGTAAGCAAAGAAGGCAAACGACAGAACCAGCCTGCCACACACATACACTCACAGAGAAACATACATACGTACACATACATGTGCATGTGAAGGGATGGTTAGGGATGGGGCTGAGAGGGTGAGGGTGAGAGAAACACACGGCAAGGCAAAAAAGCCAAGGCAATGAAACAAATGTACCACAAAAATTGTTGACGAGAGAGAGAAAGAGGAAGAGAGACTGGGACTAAGAGAGAGCGAGAAAGAGATAGAGATATACAAAGCGAGGGAAGGATAAAGCAAAGATGGGGAGCAGGACGGGGGATGTGTTCGGTAATGACGGACACACAGGACACAACGGAAAAAGGGATAAAATAATAACAGAGCAGCAACAGAAACCAGCGGCAAAATGGAGTAGGCGAAATGGATTAAAACACATATCCCAGGTATAAATCCATCTTCTTGGAAGTCTTATTCTTCTTTAAGCACTGTTGTTGATTGGAGAACGACAAGTTAGCCAGCTTCTTCTTTTAGTATTCCTTTTGCTTCTTCCATCTTCTTATTCTACTACATTTTGCAATTGTCTAATTAATACGACCTTTTGGGGGCATGGGAATAAACACTGTATATAGTACATATAAAGCGAAAGATAGAAACGTGGCTAAAGTGCGATAAGCACGTAGTCAGAGTAAAAACGAAACGAGATTATTAATCAATCCGCAAGATACAGAAATGTACAAATACATATATATAACAACTACACACACATATGCGACTACACACACACACATGTGTGCATAAGTAGTACGTATTTATGTATATACAATATATCCACCACCATTATAGTATACAATAATCGATGCAATGGCGACACATCTTCAGCAAATGCACTTACTCACACACACACCCATGCCTGCATGCATGTCTGATGATCGGCCAAGAGATATATGTACATAGAAGGGAGAGAGAGAGATTTGGTTTCTCTATCGTAAATTTGACTAAAGCGTAACACAAACTAAATCAAAAAGAAGAGGCAGCAGCAATAGCGCAGGTAGACAAAAAGCCAAAAGCCGCAGCTCGTCTGAATGAGTCGCCCAACAACAATGTAGATACGTACATATGTATAAATACATATATATGTATGAATATGGGATGGATTGAAACTGACCATTCGACGGTATATTGGGTACATTGGTTTGGCAATGCATCGAAGTTACAATGCTTTATGACTGACAGGTGTGAAGTGAAGGAAAATGCGCTGATGCAGCAGGAGCGAGCAACAGCAGCTGCCACTCTGGGAACGCAACACAGCAACACGTGATGCGCACGCGTACAGTGGGAAAATTTCTGCTTGTTTTTACACACTGTTCAGTTATTTTAAAATTATATATTCATACAAAGTTCTAAAGTTTACGTCATGCTAGTGCTAGCTAGATTTTTAGACAGTTAATGCTGTTTGCCAAACAGAATTACCTTTTCCATTTATAATGTGCATATAAAATAATTTTTATCTCATGACCAATAACTTCTGCACCACTGTACCTTCAGGCAGTGGCAAAATGGTAATAAAATAATAAATCGAAGAATAGCAGCCGCAACTAACCGTACCCAAACAGACATCCATACATATGTACAGTTAGGAAAGAATGTGTTTGCACAATGGCAAAAAATTTAAATTTTTGGAAATCAAAAGACTAAGAAAGTGTCTATCCATTTTTTTAAAATTGAAATAGGTAAATTAGACTCTAATCTTATCATAGTTTTATATATTCTATCGATTTGAGTAGTTATTAATTAAAATTAATATTTTGTATGTCCACCATTGGCATCTATAACAACTCCCAATCTTATGTTCATTGATTTGATGGACATTGGTTTTGGACATAGTTTACCGGTATATTTTCCTATTCCTCCATAACAGTTTTAAGGTCGTTTTTGTTTTTGGGATGTCTTTTGGCGGTAAGCTTCTTAAGATATGCCCACAAATTGTCTATGGGATTTAAGTATGGGCCTTGAGCTGGTGTATCCAACACATTTTTACAATTATAAAGCAGCCTTACAATATTCGCCTTATGCTTGGGATCATTGTCTTGATAAACCCTAAAAGTAGATTTACCATCGTCGTACACAAGTCGCCAACTCCTTTGTTTGAGATACACCCCCAAACCATTAGTTTTCCAAACTTTACAGTCGGTATTATATTTTTCAGCTCGAGGGCTTTTAACGGTTTTCGCTACACTCTGGTCGGACCATCGTTATAATATAACATCATTTTGAATTCATCGCAACATCCCAATACGCATCCGATCGGTTTCCGTCCATCCTAGCAAATTTTTCTCTTCTCTATGATAAGATTATAGTCTAATTTACTTATTTCATTGTTTTTATTTTTGTTTATATTATTGGATATTGTTTTAATTTCCCGTTGAAGTAAGAAATTTAAATTTTTTGCCATTGTGTAAACACTTTTTTGCCTAACTGTATGTACATACATTTCGTAAAAGTAGATACCAGCAAATGGTCAGCCACCAACAACAACAACAAGAGCATCCGAGAAAAGGTAGAGCTTCTAGAGGGGGGGACGAAACATGGTAAAAACCAGCCAAAGATTGGCACAAAAAGAATGCCAAATACATCGGAGCAGAAACACACGTTAACTCTACTTGCTCTATGTATGTGATTCTGTGTGTGTGTGTTCTAAATACACGTTGCGCGAATGCAAAAAGGAATCAACGAAAAAAATCGGTTTTAAGCTGATGCAGGCAACCTGAGAAAAGAAACAGAATGAAAAGAGGAAATGGAGATGACTGCCAACCACCAGCTCAAATGAGCACAATTAGGCTGGCTGCCTGGCTGCTGGTGCTTCGGCTTTATCGATGAAAGAAAAAAAAAAAAACGCTAGCCTGCGGCAAAGGGCATGCAGAACAGGAACAAGTCAGCGTCACCGTCACCATCATCGTCGTCGACATCGCCAAGTCACATATATTCCTCGCTCAATAATTCAGTTCGTGAGAGCAACAACACACACACCGACCGACCTACCGACGATGAGAGCGAATGCCTTTTGGGTGGGCGCATACCATAATACCAACCATACAAAAACGAAAAAAAATTAAACATTGGATAAATCCAGAAAATGTAAAATTACACAGATACACACACATTCATAGAGGCGGCGGCGGCGGCAGAGACAAACACTCGCATGGAAAACTAATACATACAGCCCCAGCCAAGTCCATACATAAGTACAGCCAACGTAGTAGCTAGGCAGGCAAGCAGGCAGCAGCAACAACCACCCGATATGCCCAATACTAATACCCGACAACGACGTCCACCAACGCCGCCGCAATACAATCATCGTCACCAAAGAAGAACTTCACTTCGTCAATACAACAAGAACAACAGCAGCAGCAGAAGGAACCATCGACTTTGTTCTTCTTGATGCCCGGTGTTGTTGTTGTTGTCGACACTGCTGTTGTTCCTGTTGTTGTTGCTGGTTTGATTGATGGCGCTGCTGTTGGGTTTGCCTTTTTGATAATGGCGGCGAACGTAAACGTAGTCGTAGTCGTAGTCATCGTCGTCGTCGTCGCAATCGTCGTTGTCGTCTTTGGGGTACAGTGAAGATACGAAAAACCTTCGCCAGTTGTCAGGTTGTAGTTACAATTGACTCCATCTCATAATTTGGTGACCCCAAACAATCAAGTCACTTTGTGTCGTGGCCAACACTCGATGGGCTTTACTGTTGTTGGCAGCTTGCCGCCGACTGCCCTCTTGAGGTGGCGGGCCAGCAGCAGCATTCAACACCCCACAACACAAAAAAAAAAAAAAACCCAAAACGAAAGCAACGAGGTGTATGTGTATTGGGGCCGGAGAGTGTGCAAAGTGGTTTGACATTTTCTCCTTTTTTTCGGTTGCTCATTCGCGGCAGCAGCATCTGAAGCTGGAGAGCATCATCTGAGCATCCTCGTCGTAGACTTCGTCATCGTCGTGTGCACCATTTCGGGTTCAAATTTGAGTGTTGTATGTATTTCTTTTATTTTGCATAAATTAAGCATAAGTGTATTTGCGCTCGTTGTTCGTTCATTCGTTCGTTGGTTGGCTTTCTTGTGCTTGGGCTTTGCTTTGGTTTTGGTTGGGTCGGATTGGTTGCTTGGATTGTGACTCTTTGCTTCGTCGTTTTTGTCGTTTCGTTGCTTTTGTTTGCTTATTCGGAAGTACACTCACAAACAAACACACACACTCAAACGAAATATATCTTGAAACACTGAAACTGGGCATTGAAGGGGTGTGTTATCTACCACCATCATCACCACTCATACTCCAGGTTGGTGGTCGGTCGATTGGGTGTAACTTTTCTTATTATTATTTCAGACAGATTTTCTCAGTTTATACCCTTGCAAAAAAGCGTATCACAATTTCAATGTGATTTTTGGCATATATATGTATGTATGTATGTATAGGCAGGAATGATAGTCCAATTGGCCATCAACGCTTTTTGGATAAGCAAGTTAATATACAGTGGAGTTTCAATGATTTGGCAACCTTTCTGTTTCCACACTTTAATTATAATTTCCCAAACCATTTTATTTAACGTTTTTTTAATAATCGGTTTGGATTGCACCGCCAATTTTGTTAACCTTTTGGAAGAAGGTAAAACTAAGACAAATTGCATATAAGAAATTTCCAAATTATCTACAAAACTCGTTTTGGGGGCTAGTGAAATTGTGATTTTCCTCCAATTCTAAGGTGCTATATTTTCCTTGAACTACACAAAAAAGATCCGAAAATCGGATGAAAAATAGCGGTAAATTTCATCGTCTCACGAAATATATTCATATTGTCTTTCATTGTTATTATATAATTCAAGGGTATATAAACTTCGGAGCGGTCATTTGTAAACGTCATTTTTTTGCGTTTTTCACACACCACCCACCATCGATGGAAGATACAATATTTATCGATAAACTGATATCGAAGAGGCAAATTATTTGTATTAAGGGGAAAAATATGCAAAAAATTATAAGGAAATCAAGATATGTATGTTTGGGTTAAGGGATCATGCGAGTTAGTACTAATCATATGCAAATTACTGGTATTAGTAGTTAAACATAGACAAATGTGTATGTGTAGTATGTGTTTTTTGTTGTCAGTGTGAGTGAGTGCGGGCGAGAAAGAGGGTTGGGGGAGGGTAATGCGATTCATGGTCTATTAACGCCACAAGGGCTCAGATTTGGTGGTGGGGGGAAGGGGTAGGAAAGAGAGACTCAATGTACTTGGTGTAGAGATGATTTCAGTAAAAAGTAAAAGGTTATATGGATTTGATTATTATGATTATTTGCTATATATATGTATATATCAGATATTGATATGGGCGATTTACGTACATTATTCATACTGACCAAATACATGGCCAGTTTGTTGATATCCAAATTAGCCAACTGGCTGACATCGGTAGTGTTCAGGATGCTTAGCATTAGATTAATATCGGCGGCAGTTGGCATAGCTGGTACTCCGGTTGTTCCGCCAACCGCCTGTTGCTGCTGCCCACCATGCTGACTCATTCCGCCGCCATGCTGAAGCCCCGTTCCTGAGCCAGAGGCGGCAGCCGCAGCGGCTGCAGCTGATGTGCTGGCACCCTGCGATTGCATAAGCGCCTGCAGGCTGCGATTACTTGAGTCGAGTTGTTGCTGTAGTTGGCTGCTCGTGCCGCCAGTGCCGCTGCCGCCGACACCAATGTTAGAAACGTTGCTAACGTTGCCAGTAGCGCCAGTGCCGCTTTGCAATTGCATTTGCATGGATTGCAGAGTCGGTGTTGTGGGCACCGATAATGGTGGAGTCGATGATACCAATGCCTGTAGCTGTAGTTGGCAAAGTGCAAGTTAGGGAAGTAAGGGAGTAAGAACTCGGTTAACAAAAACTTCATCACAGATGGGTGGTAGACAGTGTCAGGACATAAAGTGGATGAGAGGAAAGGGGGGTGGAGAAATGAGGAGAAAGCCAGTTCGTTCTCTCAGTAAGTGAGTGAGTAAGTGAATGAGGAATATGGGTTTCTTTTGGTTGGTTTCTTGTTTGAATGATGTCCCTCTTTTGGTACATACATAGTTTTGGTACTCAGCTGTTGGTTTTGTCAGTTGAGGTGTGTCTGCGCGTCCTTGTCCGATCTACATTTACAACTAAGTGTGTACGGTACGCAAAATCTAAGCCAACAAAGTCTACGGGCCAACAGCTAAGCAACAAAACTACGTACTTTATTTAATTTTGAATAAATTTTTACTTGGTTTTAGTTCAAAATAAAACAAAATTTGATTAAAGAAACAAACAAAAATAAAGACAAAACACTTTAAGAATGATGAAAGATTTATATTAATATATATATATTAATTCGAAAACTTTGACCTAAATCTAGTAGAAGATCTTCTAATGGATAGTGACACGACACGGATAATATCAGAAAAATCGATTACAAAATTAATGAAATTCCAAGATTAATATAAAATGTTGTTTCTAAATTCCTTAAGATGTACTACTGCTTAGATCAGTCATTGATTTTTTTGAGTAATTTCGCAAAGAACGTGTTCCTAACCACTACTTTCATCATTCCTATAACAAAAAATATTTAAAATATTTTAATCAAACTGTGGCGGATATATTCAATTTCAGACTAGACCCCACAGAATTGCATATAATTTTGACACAGACGAGATGACAATAAATCTTATCACACAGATGACGACAATGAATAAAATAAAAAAAGATATCGTGTGAATTATAATGGGTAAATTGCGTTTGATTGTGGGACAGATGGATGGTCGGATGTATGGATGATGATGATGATGATGTATGGTAGGTCCATTTGTGGTTGTCGTTGAAATCTTCGATTGGGACTTACCTTGGCCTTTTGCTGCTGTTTGAGCTCTTCCTTTTTGTAATTGCGCTGATATGCAGTAATGACACGACGTAGACGCGTATTTAGATCCTGCATTGATGGCCACATGGTGGCATCCTCGACGGCTGCTACAGTGGGTGGATAACTGCCCGCAACGCTTTCCTCTTCGTCCAAGCCTAAATTTGAGTTGGAGTTAGCATTTTCGGAGTTTTGAGCAGCTTCGCCGCCCCCACTAGGGGCAGCTGATGATGTTGAAGTAGTTGTGGTGGTGGTAGTGGTATTGGATGATGGATTGGTAATGGTGGTGTTGGTAGTAGTAGTAGTAGTAGTAGTGGTGGTGGTGGTGATGTTTGTGGTAGCGTTAGTGCATGAATCGGTGGAGCCCGAGGCATCGACCTGAGCATTGGCAGCGGCATCATCGGTGGATACAGCAGTTGTCGGCACAGCCGATTCTTCGCCATTACTGATTGCTTTCTTATCGCTTTCCGTTTTTTCTTTGTCCAATGATGATGATTCAGGCGTTGCAGTGGTTATTCCCTCACCATCGGCACCACCAGCTCCACTGGCAACTGAACTGGAGTCAGCATCAGCTGCCGTGGAGACGGCAACCGATTTTGGGGAGCTTGCCACTGCCTCGTCCTTAGATTTTTCTTCATTTTCATTATCTGCCGATTCGACGAGAGCTTCATTGCCAACTGATGCACCAACCTCGACGGCGCTGCCATTGCCCACAGTCGAACCCAGGTCCTCATTGGCTTTTTTAGCTTTAGTGGCGTTGTCGTTGCCGCCAGTTCCGCTTTCGACGATTTCGGTCTTCTTCTTACCCGACGAACTGGGACGCTCCGGATCAAGCGAGTCCTTATTATCGCCAGCAGTTAATTTTGCGGAATCAGAATCCTTGGTTGTGGTAGTGCCATCATCGTCCACCTCATCGCCGTCATCGTGTTTGGAATTTGCATCATCTTCGTTTCTATAGAAGAGAAATGAGGGAAAAGATTCCATTCGATTAAACGCATTTACCACACAACTCAAAGTGAAAGTCTAGAGATGCAGATAAATCTGTTACGATATTCGCATAATCGATATTAAACCTTGAGATCTTTTTAAGAGTTGAATATATAAATAAATATACAACTAGATGAGCAGGTATGTATATTTCATCGTACATCGAACAAATCGAATCTATCCGATTTCGAATACCGATACTGCAATATCGTATCTGCATCCCCACAAGGCTTTGACAGGGACATGCTAAACTGCACACCGAGAGAAAAAAGTGAACAAACACACACATACACACAAGTACACAAACTTTTGAAAAATGGCCATGTGTGAGAATGGTAAAGCTTATGAATTACTTCTATCGTTTTCCTAGTTTTATGTCTTATAGCAGTTTTTTTTTTTTTATAACGGAATGAAGCTTAGGAAAATGTGTGAGGAGATTTAGAGAATGAAAGAATGACTTGAAAAAAATAAGCATTTCCTGTATATTTCACCATTCAGGTTGGAGACTGGAGCTTTGAAATTTTTCAAATTTTTAGTACTTATGATTTATATGTGTGGTTAAACAATGGATTTGGTTTATGTCTTTTTAATGGGGAATTAACTTCTTTTTTTTGTTTTTTTTTTTTTTGCACTTACATGGGCAAATTCGTGACGGCCAAATCGTCACCGGCACCGGCGCCCACATGAGTGACAAAACACAAGTTCGGATCGGCGCGCATTTGACGATACATTTCACAGCCATGCTTGTAGGTTCCAACCAATAGACTTTTATCACAACAAATGGGATTCCACCATGACGATGGCACTTGATCTGGCGTTGGCGGCGGGCGAATGGGGAGCTCGCTACACATGATGGAGGGCAAAGGATGATTGTGGTGTAAACGGGGTTTTTTATTGGGGGGTGTGGGGATAAAATTTTAAATGCATTTTTAGTAAAAATTTAATAAAATTTTGTTTCTTTGTATAATATTATTATGATTTGTTTTTGTTCAAAACAAAAAAAAAAATGTAAAAAATAAGTTTAAAAATTAAAGAAAAATTTCATACGGAACAAAAAAAAAAAAGAAAGACGTGTTGTTAATTAGCCAATTTGTACTACAGATTACGGTTAACAAAATGCAATACTTAAAATAGAATAATAAGAACCAATATCAATTTGCCGTCATTACGAAATTTTGAATTTGGACAAAATGAAATGTTTCGTAAAATATTTTGTAATTTTCTTTCATTTTAATTTGAAAAAATATTTTTTGTCGAGTGGTTTTTTCGATTTTATTTTTTTTTTGTTGGTGGGAGTAGCGTGGATTTCCCTATTCGCCTGCTTTTTTGTTATAATGGAGCGAGAGAACGGGCGAGCGTGCGTGCGTGCAATCGATCGATAGTTGATTGATGGGAGATATTACCTTTCCAAAGTGAGTGCAAGCTGCTGCTGCTTAGCTTTTGAGCTGCTGCAGTTTGTTGTTCATGTTGTCCAAAAAATTGTGTGTTTTATATATATTATTGTATATATATATATATATATTTGTTATCGGTTATTAGCAATTATTCGTTATGAAATTTTATTGTTTAAGAGAAACAAAAAACGGAAAAAACACACACAGCAAATAGAATAATGTTATAGGGTATAAATGCCAAAAATACTTAAGTTAGTTTGTTATTTGGCAAATAAGTTAAGAGTTAAACGTTAAGACATATAAAAGAAGTATGTATGTATGTATTTTGTGGTTATGGTTAATGGTGAAGATGTTCATGTATAACGAGAATGGATTTGTTAAATGTAGCGAGTAGCGAATGAACGAACGAGAGTAGAGCAGTAAGAGTTGTAGAGAGAGTAAAAGGGAACGAGAGACAGCGAGAGAGAGCTTGACAACTTCAACTTTAATAGATTAGGACCAAAGTTAAAGCATTTTAAAATTAAAAATTTAAAATTTCAATAACGAACCGAATGATTCGTCAAATATTTACAAATTGGCATAATTAGTAAAAATCAGAAACAAAAATAAAGACAAAAAAAGTTAATGATCATGTACTTATTTAAGAAAAGAGAGAAATAAAAATCAATCAACCACAATCAATCAATCAACAACAACAACAATAATGAAGAATCATTAGCATTATATAAATGGTAAATAACGAAGCAGTTGTATTATAATGCCTACCTGATCGGCGTATTATCCTTGATTTGCTGCACTAAATCGCCAATTACTTCGTGTTGGATATAGTACAGCATGCGCACGCGTAACAGTACCCTGCGAAAGAAAATATTAAATAAAGCCAAACAAACCAAAAAAAAAAAAAGTATTGAAAGCAAGTTGAAGAAAGGAGAGGAGAGAAAAGAAATCATTTGTTAGCAAAAGTCAGTCTGGATTTCATGATGGGTTAGTTTAAACAAATTCGATTCCACACGACTCACTTATTCGCGTGTCGGCCCAAATGTTTCTTATAGGCCCCCTCCAGGTAGGCATCTGCATCGTACTTCTCCTTCTTGCTCCAATGATTGGGATCATGAATGCTTGTTGGTGGTGGCGGCGGAATATTGACTGCAGCAGCCACAGCGCTGGCACTAATGCCAATACCATCCTTTCCATCACCGGCCATTTCTAGGGCACTCGATTTATGAGCTGGAGTTGTATTACCACTATTACTGCCAGAGGCAGTGCCAGGAGCAGGTGTTGAGGTGCCTGTGCAGTCCTTACTATTCGATTTACCACCATTTCGTCCTATAAGGTATGTTGGGAAATTACAAGAAAGAGAAAAAATATGTTAGAATTTGATCGTATTTCATATTAGTCATGTGGTAGATGATCTCAGTTTGATCTGAGAATAATTTTGATGTGCGATATAATGAGTTTAAGCTATATTTTTCCAATATTTTTTTACTCTAAGCCATATATTTGGTTAACTACAAACAACCAAAAAAATTAAAAGAAACAATGCCGAAATCTTGACTTTATTTAGGAGGTTTCATAGGAGCAAACGAAATACATTTAAATATAATTCTTTTTCAAAATTTTTATTTTAAAATAAATTTTGTATATTCCATACATGTAACTCAAATTCACTGCTGTGAGAAAACCCAAAGCGATTGAGCTACACCAATCGGAATAGACCTATGAAACCTCTTAATGTGTTTTGCAAACGCAAATTTATATTAGTAATGAAAATGTCAATATATTTGTGAATTAATGGGTCATAGATGAATATTTATAGATATTTGTATGTACAAATGATAATAAATAGCGATTATATATATAGTAAAAGGCATACAAATTGCATGGCAACAAAACATACACACACACTTTTTTTTTGTTTGTTGTACGTCAATGTTTCAGTCAAAGGTCAAAAGTCAGTCATAAATGTCTGCGGTAATTGAAGTTACTTTAACGAGTTCTTTAGCTAGTAAGTAGGCCAAGTTAATAGATTATGAGCAGAGGCGCATATTGCACCAATGCATTAATCCGTTGACTCTCACAAGGGCAAAGAACATAGGATAGATAAAAGATTTTGTAGTGAATATACAAGGTTTTTGGTTTTTTTTTTTTTTTTTTTTTTTTTGTAGATTTGTCCAGGCCCAGAAGGTAAGAATATAGTAGAGTAGTAAGTGTGTAGTAATAGTAGGTTGTAAAAGTTTTGTACAAAATAGTTGTTTGTTTTTTTTTTTCTAGGTAGTAGTTCTTGGAAAACTCTCTACGTCCGTGCAGCAGTTGGAGTGCGTGAATGTATATTTTACCATACCTTTGGCATTCCTACCTCGTGGCACCAAATTGTGTAGGCCACTATGATCCCTGCTGATTTTCTGCACTTCCCCATCCTCGGTGGGTGCGATTAGATCCCAAATGAACGTCTTGATTTTCTCGTCACCCTTGTAAACTTGCAGACAGTAGAGTAACTAGAAAATAGGTGGTGAATAAAATTTAAGATTAAAGAATTTGTTCCAAGTCGAATATCATTCACAGATATGGAATTTAATTGTTTTTTCGAGTCAGCAGGTTGAGAAGTTTGGTTTTTACTCAGCGAAAACCTAAAGTTTCCTCAATATTAGCATGGTTGGTCATCATTCGATAGTATACAATTCTCTTTTGCCTTCTGCCCGTCTCTCTAACGCAGGAACTTACAATGATGCGAGCACAATCCTCAACATCAATATCGCGCCATCCGCGTTTAAATTGACCCAGTTCCAAAAGTTCAGACCAACGTCCCCAGCTGTAAATGGGAAAAGAAGTTTCAATTCATTAGTTAGATGTTAAATGTAAATGATGTATCCTGCAATTCCTTTTATACTGAACCCACCCTATGGTAATAGTAGGCTACAGCATTTGCATCACAGTTATATACACAAGTCGTCTTTTTGTCATTATATTCTTCGACCTATCATATCCATAGTCATAGTTATACACAAATTCTATAGAGAATACATACTTAATATCCCAACCACAACAACCGGGATTATCTTTGTCGCTTGAAAATTTTCTAATTATTTGGTTCTAGATTTGGTGCTTCTCAACTTATTTTCTGCGATGGATACAAGGAGCTTATCAGCGTATAGCACGCATATGGATGATCGATCGCGAAAGTCTATGAAATCGCATGCCAGCAAGTCCCAGGTTTTGGATGTAACCCAAGAAATAGATATATCAGCAATTATGTATAAATATTATTTGGATGATTTTCGTACATTCACCGAAGAGGAGCGCGCCCAACGATTGGCCAGCTTGGATGCCTTGGATATGTTGCGTACAATTGAACAAGTCAACAATGAAGTGGCCACTTTGCGTTTGGAGAATCATATACTCGTTGAATTTCTCGAGAAAAATGATCCAAAATTATTGCTAGGTCTGCGTCAAAAACGCGCTTCCATATTGAAACGTTTTCAAAACAAAAGTCGTGGCTCAACGCACGGCAGTCAGGCTTATGGCGGGAGTCGTCAATCGAGTTCAAAGCGTTCGATGGCCATGTCAGTGTCCCATAGTATTTATACGGTGCCGGGCGAGAAGCGGAAATTAACCGAATACAAATTAAATTACAAGGCCAAGGCTGAAATGGCCGAGAAGAGGGCGGCTGAAGTTGAGAAACGAGTGACGGATATCGAAAAGAATGGTGAGTGGGTGAAAGCAGTGCGATGAAGTGGCATACGAAAGTTATTCTCAATATCCTTCCTACACTAGCCATGGTCGAGATTAAGCAATTGCGTGCCAAAATTGAAGAATTGCGTTACCGTAGTGAGGAAACGATTGAGACGGAGAAGAACTTTATGTTGCATTTTTTGCGCGACGACAACGATGTGGCCTTTCTTGAAACGGCCACAGAGCGTCAAATTGAACGGAAATTGCGTAAATTTACGACCAATTGGTTTAAGAATGCCCGAGCCCTGCTGGGTACCATGAGATTAACCATTGTATCGTTGCAAGAGACATGTCAACAGCATCGTGCCGATTTGATAACCAAGGCCGATCTTAGTGGCATCCTCACGGCAGTAGATTTTGAGAAGCTGATCATAAAACGAACAGAGCTAACGAATCAACTGGAGGAGAAAAATACCCATATGGCTGGTCTAAAGGGTGTGACGGGTAAAACATCTTTGGCCATGACTGAAGAAAAACAGGCCATGATGAATCTAGAGGCCGAGATGCGATCGGTTCTGAATAAAACCGAGGAGGTAACCCGAGCCATAGGCAAACTGGAGAAGGAAGTGTCTGTGGTGCAGGTGAATAACCAAAAGGACTTTAAGATTCTGGGTGATTTAAGGGCCCAATTGTTCGAGTATGAGGCACCAAGTGTTACAGAGTATATTGAACGCAAAGAGGAGGCGATCATGTTGGAGAAGGAAGAGAAAATGCTGCAACGCAAGATCTATATACTCAATATGAAACTGAATAACGCCATGCGTCGAAAACATCGCGGAACTGATTTCTAACAACAAAAATAAATAAATCATCACTTACCCAAATGAGAGTAGACCCTTTTCGACTTTAAAGCATTCGGATTTAGCCCAATTGCCATATTGAATCTCTTCTAGGCCCAAGGCAGCCAAAGCGTCCCTTTCGCGTGGTATATACTCATCATTGTTGGCTTTCTTCTCGCGGGCACGATCGCGTTTCTCTTTGCGGCGCCGTGAGCGTAGACCTGAGAAAAAGATATTCTTGTAATTATGACTTGTTAAATTGAAATTATGTATTTAAATTTTTACCTATGCCACCCTCCTCATCGCTATTCTCATTCGAAGAGTCCTCGGAATTGATTTCCATAACATCTTCGTGTCCATAGCGCTTAATTTGCGTACGTCTTCGTGGTTCGGACAGCACCAGATCTTCGGTCTCATCACGTTCACATGCATCGGGATCAATGTCAACACGTTTGGCCCATTTTGTCCAGAAATCGGGGTCATCTATTGTGATATCGGAACGATTGCCCGACGCTGCGAAGGAAGCCTTCGAGAAGGTTGAACCCTTCTCCGACTCCATGGTAATGACTTGTGTGCGCCGCTTGAGTATAGAATCGATATCCTCTTCACAGAACTTATCACCAGCATTATCATCATCCATAACAGCGCCGTAGGCTCCTTTTTTGAGTAAATCTTCGATTTCCTTCTTTGTCAATTGTTTGTTATTGCCATCCTTAGAGCCATGGGTGTTCATCGATTGCAGGACGGCCTTATCCAAACCCAATTTCATGGAGGCCTTATCAAACATTTCCCGTTCGTAGGTATTTCTGCATAGCAATCTATAAATTTTCACCATTTTCCGTTGTCCAATACGATGGCAACGGGCCTGAGCCTGTAAATCATTTTGGGGATTCCAATCGGAATCGTAAATGATTACCGTATCGGCTGCAGTCAGGTTAATACCTAAACCGCCAGCTTTAGTACAAAGCAAGAAGACAAAACGATCTGATCCGGGTTTGGAGTAACGATCAATTGCCTCCTGACGCAAATTGCCACGAATGCGTCCATCGATACGCTCAAAGGGATATTTACGATATACCAAATAATCTTCAAGTATATCCAGACATCGTACCATCTGACTGAAGATCAATACACGATGACCATTTGCCTTCAATTTGGGCAGAAGTTTGTCAATCAAGACCATTTTACCAGCAGATAAAATTAGATTCTTATAATACGATTCAGGATCCTCGCCATGCTGTGACTTGAAATCATATTGAATTTGCTCTTCGGCACCATTCAAAAGATACGGATGTATGCAACATTTGCGCAACTCCATCATAGTATTCATTAGATTTGGTATGTTCGCCGATGTTGTGCCCTTTTTGAGGAAACTGAAATTCTGTTCCAATATGCCACGATAATATTTCTTTTGTATATTCGTTAGCTCCACCTCGATAATGGTTTCCTCTTTGGGTGCCAATGATTTTTCCACATCGTCTTTGAGACGACGCAACATCATGGGCTTTAAGAGCGCCTGCAATTTGTTGACTTCCTCCTCGGTACGTAAACTGCCAAACTCGGACATGAACTCCTCCTGCGAAGAGAACTGGGCTGGCTCTAGGAAATTGAGCAGAGAGAACAATTCACTTATATTATTCTGCAATGGAGTGCCGGACAGTAGGACACGATGCTCCAGATTAAGCTGCCTCAAACCCTCCAACAATTTGCAATTGCGATTCTTGAGACGATGCGCCTCATCAATCACACAGAGACGCCAATTGAAGGCCTTTAGGTCCATATAGTCGGTGACAATCATCTCAAATGTGGTAATCAGTACGTTAAACTTAATCGGCTCCTTGAGCACCTTGCCACTATCTGTCTTGTAGTAGAATTCATAGTCCTGAATCATTTGTTTACTGGTCACAGAACCATGGTAGACCACCACATTCATGTCTGTCCATCCCTCGAATTCTCGCTGCCAATTAGGTATGGTGGAGAGTGGAGCTATGACCAGGAAGGGACCGCGTATGCCATACTCGTACACCGAATGGACAAAGGTCAGACTCTGAATGGTCTTGCCCAGACCCATCTCATCGGCTAGAATGCAGTTATGTGTGTTATACCAGGAGAATTTCAACCAATTAAGACCCTCCAACTGATATGGACGCAAACTATTGCCACTCTTGTAAATCGGAGTCTTCTCGAGTTTCTTCCATTGCTCTGGATGTGGACGCTTGCGACTCTTCCACTCGCATCTCATGGGTGTTTTGTTGAAGCGCAAATATTGCTCAATCTTATCATTATCCACATCCTCTTCAAGCTCCCAAGTGCAGTCTTCGTAGGGTAGTGATTTCCATTTAACCAAATAGTGCTTTGTGGTCTCTCCACTAGCCTCGTCCGTATGCACAGACATATCGAGAACGCGATCAACCTCAACGAAGTCGGGATTGAACGGTTCCTCTTCGATATTCTCGAAAATGTTCAACTGTTGCGATTGCTTTTGCTGGAAGCGTCTGACCTTTGCTGCCACACGACGATCGCCTTTAAGTAGCTCCTCCTCAGTACGCCATTCGCAATGAAGATAGCTGAAATTACGATATTTGACAAAGTATTCTTCGACATCGATGAAGACCGGTTCCGGTTTATTCTCCTTTTCGCTATCGCTTTCCTTCGACTCATTGTCATCGTCTTTTTCTGCTTTATCCTTGACACTTTCCTCATTCTCATTTTCGGTCTTATCCTCAATGGCGGAAGGCTCTGTTTTGGTCGCTTCCTTTGCTTCTTCTCCTCCTTCGCTGGGTTTATCATCTGTTTCTTCCTTGGATTCTGGTTTGGGAGATTTCGCTTGCTCTTCCCCATCTTCAACTTCCATTTTCTCTGGTTCTTTTGCTTCAGAGTCCTTTTCAGGGGTGTCCAGTTCCTTTTCTTCCTCCTCCTTGGTTTTACTCTCAACTGATGTTTCAATAACTTCCTCAACTTTCTCCTCTGGTTTGACTTGTTCGGTTTCTTTATTCTCGTCCTCTTTTTCGTTATTTTCCTCAACATCCATTTTCTCGTCACTTTTCTCTGTGGATGAGTCTTCTTCCTCCTTTTCTTTCTCAGCTTCCTCAACAGCTTTTTCTTCTTCTTCTACTTTGCCATCAACTTCCATTTTTTCCTCCGACTCAGCTGGTTTCTCATCCGCTTTGGACTCTTCTGTTGCTTCTGTCTCGGTGGCTTCTTCCGCTTCACCCTCTGTCTTTGCCTCCGCCTTTTTAGTTTCAGATTCTTCAAGTTTCTCTTCGGAATTCTCCTTCTCGGTTTTCGTTTCTTCCTCTACCTTCGGCGGTTCTGGAGTCTTTACCTTTGGCACCTCTGGTATCAGTTCACGTTTGCCCATGCGCACAGCTAGCACAAGTTGAACGACCATACTATCCTCATCTCCCGTGTTGATATACACATAATTGGGTTTAGAGGACATGGAAGCAGCAGCTGCTGCTTGTGTGGCCGCTGATTCGCTAGAACTATGACGTTCTTTCTCAGCGGCGGCTGCAGTACTGCTAGAACTAGCTTCAATTTGACTACTCTCGTCCAGATGCACGGAAGATTTTTCCTCACCGCCTGAGGTACCACCAGCACCCAATTCGTTTTCGGCTCCAGATTGTGGTTCTGCCTTCTCTAGATCACTACCATCATTGGCATTGGAACTGGCAGCTGCCGCAGATGATCCTGAAGACTTCTTCTCCTTTTTCACTGGTGATGCCACCAGCAAAGAGTTCTCATCGTCTGAAAACCTAAGCATAACATCATCGATATACTTTTTACGCTGAGTGTTTCGCGATGAACGTCGTTTATTGGAGTCTAGCTCAGAGTCTGGAGGTGGTGAAGGCGGTGGAGTACGATCCAATGTATCATCTTCGCCATCAGATTCGGGCACTATGCGTCCGCGATTGCGTCGCTTTTTCAGGGCCTTGGCCGAGAGTGAGCCTCGATTGCGACGGGAGCTGCCGCCCTCCTCTGAGGTGGCATTGCGGCGACTGCGTGTGGTCGAGCGTTTGCGATCTCGACGGCTGGGCGTTGAGGCTCCGGCATCGCCAGCCGAGTCTGGAACGGAGTCAACTGTTTCATCACCCACTTCGGCATCTTTATCGTCCTCATTGGAACTACGCGGTATTTTAGAAACGGGTATATCATCATAGTCGGGAGACTCGCCTTCAACGCCGGCGCCGCCAGATGTTGTTTCCGCTTCGCCTTCACCTCCGGCCTCACCCGGTCCAGATTTGGTCGACAGTAGAGGTTTGTTGTCCTCCAATTCACTGCCCTCGCCTGTTTGCTCGGTACCATCTTCACCAAATGGCTTGCGTCGTTTACTTACGCTGCTTCCCTTTTTACGTGTTGGACCACCGGGTGATTCTGTAGAATTGGGATCATTGGGATCTCGTGTTTTCTTCACCTTGGGCGTTCGATCTCTGGGCGGTTTATTGGGATCCTTGGGTGTGCGAGGTTTGCGTGGCTTCTTCTTCTTGCCACTGCCATCGGTGGAAGTATCCAGCTCATTGGCTGAATGAACATCTTGCGATAAATCACCCATTCCTTCACTATATTCCAGCATGCCTACAACACTGGTGTCGCCAGCTCCCTGGGTCACACAGTCCTCCGATACGGGCAGCTGTGTGGTTGGAATACTCTGACTGGCACTAGTAGCTCCGACCACCACATTGCCACTGATATCCATAAGATCTTGCGCCGCCTTTTCACCCTTTTTCGTGCGAGGCTTTCGCGGCTTATTTGCTCCCTTGCCACGACCGCGTCCAGTGGTGCTAGAAACCTGGGGACTCTCTACCATCTGTTGATTATGCAAGGCCGAACTGCCCCCATACATGGGCGGCATGCCTCCTGCAGTCTGGAAAAGCAAGCATTGTGGTCCACCGGCACATTGTTCGGCCATCTCATGTTGTTGCAATAAATTGAGACGCTCTTGCAGCCGCATTAGCTTGTCTTGATGCTCGTGACCTGGCGGCATGCAATAGAGTTCCTGGATTTGTTGCTGCAAAGCGGCAATCTCTTGCTGATGCAACATCGGATATGGAGGATACATGCTCGCACCGGGAGCACCGGAATACGGTGGCATCATGGAAGGTATAGATGGATGCTGACCCTGCGATTGCGTTTGATCAAATCCACTGCTACCGGTCATGCCAGGATGCAAGGGTATTCCACCAATTGGAGGAATCTGCTGTTGTTGCTGTTGCGTCTGAGGATGGGTTTGTGCCAAATTGGGAGTTGTGGCTTCAACAATGGGTTGTTGTGATTTATCTTCGGACATAATTTCATCATTAATTTTTGAATCGTCAGGTGTTTCACTTAATTGAGTTTGCTCCAGATCCTCAGTCGATGACTGCTTTTGTTCCAACTCCTCAGCGGGCTGGAGTAGTTCCGTTTGGGTGGTAAGTAGAGCCTCTTGAGTTTTATCATCTTGTGGCAATTCTTTTTCTGCTTGCACAGCGGCAACTGTGTCTAATAATACGGCCTCTGCCAATGAGGTAGTTTCATGCTCACTGACACTTGGTGTATTCTTCTCGAATTCTGTATTCGAGGATTGCGAATTACTATCCAAGAGTGCAGCTGCTGCTGAGGCAGCATTCGAGGCGACAACCGCTACGGCAGCACTTGTTGAAGACATGGAGTTATTATCAAACATAGCACCCACATCATTGCTTGCCGTACCAGTACCAACACTTCCACCACCACCAACTCCGCCACCACCACCAACTCCCACATGCTGTCCCGACTCCGAATTGGCACCATGTGATGTGGTATCCATTAGCAATTGCTGTTGATTATTACTATTGATGCTACTTTGTGAATTGCTGTCGTGCACTGAAGTTGGTTGATTATTGACAATGCTGTTGGTGCTGCTATTGCTGCTACTGTTATTACTATCGTTGGCAGCTACAGCTAAAGTGGATGAATCATTGGAATTCGCCGTTTCATTGAGGATGCTGCTCAAATGATGGGAAGGTGTTGTAGGAGCAACTTGCTGTTGCTGCTGCTGTGGTTGCTGGGCGGGTGGTGTTTGTTGTTGCTGCTGTTGTTGTTGTAAAGGTGGTGCAGGCTGTTGTTGCTGTTGTGTTTGTTGTTGTTGTGGTTGCTGCTGCTGCTGCGGTGGCGTTTGTTGTTGCTGCTGCGGTTGTTGTTGTTGCTGCTGTTGCTGTTGTTGTTGAAGTTGCTGCTGTTGTTGTTGCTGCTGCGTCGGCGGCGGTATCGGCGAGCTAACTTGCTGGGCTGGTGATGCTTGACTATCATTCAAAATATTTGCAAATGGATCAAATTGTTGCTGATGCTGCTGAGCCTGAACTTGCGATTGATTGTAAGTTGGCAAATGTTGCTGTTGTTGCTGCTGTTGTTGATGATGCGGCGATTGTTGCTGCTGATGTATCGGCGATTGATGTTGCAATTGATGATGCGGCGAAGACAATGTTGGCTGCGACTGTTGTTGTTGCTGTGGTGTTGTTGTCGACTCCAGAGTGGGTTGTTGCATCAAATGATGCATGCCAGGCAAACTCTGCTGATGCAAAGGTGATGAAGACATGGCTGACAATTGAGGTTGCTGTTGCTGCTGACTGCTGTTGTTGCTATTGCCTCCTCCAACGATGTCATTAATGGAATGCTGCAGTTGGTCATTAATGGATTGCTGTTGCTGATGTTGCTGCTGTGCCTGTTGCTGCTGCTGTGGTGTCTGCTGCACTACTGGCGGCGGCTGAGGCTGCTGCTGGGGCACAACAACAGGTGGCACCACTGGTTGTTGCTGCTGTCCCATAGCCTGACCATACATCAGTTGTTGTTGTTGCTGCTGCTGTTGATGATGTTGCATCAAAGCGGCCTGTTGCTGCTGTCCAGGAGCTGGCTGCTGTTGTTGTTGTTGCATGGCGGCCATATGCTGCGGTTGACCCCATTGCTGATGATGTTGCTGTTGTTGTTGTTGTTGGGGCGAGGGTGAGACAGCTGGCATACGTGGACCCACACTTCGATAGGCTGAAGGATAATCCATGGGCGGCAATCCATGAGCCTGACTGGGCATTACCATTTGTTCGAGAGCTTGCAAAGTGTTAACAGCTGTTGGGACCACACTGCTTGGTGGCGGAACCACAGGTACTTGCACCTTGGACGCTGCTCCACCACCTCCACCCCCGCCGCCACCACCTGTCACGCTTGTGGGCGGCTGGGGTCGCGGTGATGGCAAGCCCACCATTCCCTGTATGCTATGCTGGGTGGGTTGGGTGTTCACTTGTTGCTGCTGCTGAGCTTGGCTGGCCTGTGAGGGCGGCGGTTTGGCAGGTGACACTCCCACCGGCCTTGGCGACATTTGTGGATGGGGCGACATTGTGGGTGGCCGTGGTGACATTTGTGGCGAGAGCTGGGGAAACGGTGCCCTATACTGTGGCGAGGAATTGAGTTGAGCTGCAGCGGCAGCTGCTGCTGCTGCCGCCGCCGCTGCCTGTTGATGTTTGCTCGAAGACATGTAAGGGGGAGCGGCCTGCTGTTGCTGTTGAGTCTGTTGTTGTTGATGATGACTGCCATAGCTTGGCGGCATACCCATATGTGGTGGCGGCAACCCAGCTCCAGGCAGTTGTTGTTGCTGCTGTTGTTGTTGTTGCTGCATGAGAGCCACATGGTTCGGCTGTTGTTGTTGTTGCTGCTGCTGCTGTTGTTGTTGCTGGGTTTGTAGTTGTTGCTGATGTTGTTGCTGCGCAGCCTGCTGCTGCTGCGCGGTCAAGTGATGCGTGGGTGGTGCTGCACTAGGGACATGCTGACTATAGGCCGATGCCTGATCTAAGGCTGCATGACCATAGCCAACGTGCTGGGGAGCTCCACGACCGGGTTGATGTTGCATGGGACTGCCATAAGGACTATGTGCATAAGCTTGTGGAGCCGCTGGCTGGCCAGGCTGTGTGGGTGCACCAGGATATAACGGATGCTGGCCAGGCGCCTGAGGATAGTGCTGCGGCAATCGAGCCTGCTGCTGACTCTGTTGCTGCTGCTGCTGTTGTTGTTGTTGCTGTTGTTGCTGCTGGGCTGTGGGTGGTTGCTGCTGCTGTTGTTGCTGCTGTTGTTGTTGTTGCGGCGTTAAACTCCCATACCCCGCCATCATACCCTGCTGCGCACCATATGGAGCCAATTTCTGTTGCTCTTGCTGTCCATAGGCGGGCATATGCTGTCGATAGGCGCTAGCTTGACTTTGTCGCTGTTGCTGCCCCGGTGGAGCTGCCTGTGGATGACCATAGGCTGATAGGCTGGCACCCGGATATGCGGTTGCTTGGCCTGGCACAGTTGGTGCTGCTCCCCAACCGCTTAGATCGCCCATGCCAACGCCTAAGCCGACTCCCATGCTAGCCGCATGCTGATCGGCGGCCCCCAGCCCGTACAGGTTCTCCGCCGTTGGCTGGTACGATGGATATTGTGGTTGTTGCTGTAACGGATGCGGCGCCCGATGACGCGGCGGATAGCCACCGGGTGGTCCCATTGCTCTGGGATTGGCCGCTGCGGCGGCTGCAGCGGCGGCGGCCGCATCGTAACGATAATAGGGATCTCTAAAATGGTAAGCAAATAGAAAACGAGTCAACAGATTAGTGGAAATTCAAACGGTTTAAAATCTTCCCCGCTTTTAGTAACAAAACTAAGACAGGATTTCTCAATAGATCTTTAAAAATTTACACTCCATGACATCAAGTTATTGTCATAGTATTTTTCTCAGAACAAATTTTGAATATCCGTTATCTATCTGATCAGCTATTCAAAGAGTAAGACACAATACTCTATTACTATAAATCTTTGCTATTTTAATCTTATTTGCTTTTCGATGGCTAAAGTTCGGTAGGACTGAATTTGTCTTCCGATTCTGCTACCATTCCTTCTACCCTAAGTGCATAAAGGAAACAAATATTTAATTCTGCTCTATATTTTTTGCCTTTAACCCTTTTCACTTTTTTAGGGCAAATTAATTAAAAGAACAAGAAAATCATCAATGACATTAGCTGATGATTTCCCTCCCCCACATTGCTTTCACGCATTCCACTCACTCTCCCTTTATCGTTTGAAAAACTCACCCTTGATGATTTCCGTGAAACATATTTTGTGCATTTCCATCCATCAGATTTTTGAAACGCAGCGCATACAGAAATGTCCGTTACGCGTCGTCAAATGCGACGCGACGCTGCGTTTTCTAGATTTTGGTCCGGCTATTGGCTTAATTTTGATGCTGCTCTCTGCGCGTGGCCGTTGTCAAAAGGTACCTCCGTTGTGCCTGCCGCCCTGCTGGAGATGGAGGCGTTGTGGATGTTGGATGGGTTTTGAAGGGTGGGTGGCTTGTATGCTGCTAGTGCCCCGTCCGTTCTCACCACATCAAATGTCTCACAGCAGGTTGATGTTGTTGTTGGCGGCGTAGAGTCATCTAATCTTTCGTGACTCTAATAATATTGTTTCTTTTTTTCTTTCTGGATTTAGTTTAGTTTAAAATTTGTTTCTTTTGATTCTAACTACTAAAACTTAATTACAACTGATGGGCAATTGTTCGTTTTCTATATAGTATAGTAATTATTAATTGCTTCACTAAATTCTCGCACTTCATGGTCGACCTTTGACATAATCACAGCTAAAAAACAAAAAAATATATATAAATTAAAAAAAAAAAATTTTTTTTTAGATATTGAAGGGTTTTTGGTAACGGTAAACGGTAAGTTTTTGTGCATTTTTCCGAACGTAATTAAGGCATTATCAGCAAATCTGTAAAGAAAGTAGAAAATAACATAATTAACTAATTTTTTAACAATATTTATTTGTAATAATAAATTCTTATATTATTATTTTTGTTGATTAAGCATCAACTTTTAAGGGGAAAAAGCTATACGCTTATGAATTTCTTAAGATTTGCACATATAACGTACAGTTTAACCCCATAAATGTTGAGCAAAGTATTTTCAATGTTCTTTAAAATTATATGCTTTGAACTGGAACTGTACTTAATGTAAATTTCGGCTACTTTTTGGGTGTGTGTAAAATAATTTATGATTCACAAAGGCAAAAATATAAATTCTTCGTAGATTTAACAGAGTAAAGGAGTGAAGGGAACATGAGGTGCGTTAGATTGGACGACATCTTGGTACAGAGAAACAAAAGGAAAAACATTATCGATTTTTCGCATTGTCTCCTGCACATTAAACCGAAAAATAACAAAAACAAAAAAAAAAAAAAAAAGAAAACGAAAACAACAAAAATACAAAGTAGCAGAGCAGATAGATGGAGAAAAAAAGTGTTTGGACGCGGTCGGTCTGCGGGTGGTTTTTGAGGGTAAGTAAAGAGTGAGTTGGGGAGTGGGTGTGGGTGAATAAGGGAGAGGGATGGGGAGATGCTGTGAAAGCCAAAGATATGCAAATGCCAAAAAATATAACAGAGAAGGGGGCAGGCGGCAAAAGGTGTGCGCGCAGCAAATGGAAAGTGGAGAGTTGGAAATTTAACAACAACAACATAAAGGAGAAGAGATATGCAGTTAGTACACAAACATACATACATATGTAGGTATGTATATAGAGACATAATTGCGAAGCTCTCGGTTTGTGTGTAGTGTTATAAATGTGTGCGCACATATTTTGTTTGCCAGTCAGTCAACCCACCAAACACATATACAGACTTATACAATCACATATGGACAGAGAAAACTTATGTATGGAGTGCCCTGACACAGGCTAAGCAGGCAGAGTCACGTCAGAGAGCGGCAGGCCGACTGGCGGCTACCTCCAACCTCCCACCCCCAATTCCACCATCACCTTCTTGCCGTGTATGTGTGTGAGTTAGTTTTGTTCGCGCGCTCATTGGACAATCATTTAGCCAGTCAGTCGTCGTCGTCTCTCTATTTATTATACCCTGTAGTAACCTATACGCTTAGAGGGGGGGTATATAACACAGAAAGAAATTATGGAAATTATTGTGAAAAACATACTGATATTCTACTAAAAGCTTGATTAGCTAATTTTAGCTTTGGAGGACGTTACTCAAAAATAAGTACAGATATTGGGTATCGTATAGTCGCATAGTGGAATTAACATTTGAGAGTTTTGTTGTTGTTGTTTAGCTGGTCTATAATCAATTACATTTTCGCTTTTTTTTTTGTTGCAATTTCAGCTATTTATTTATTTTAGTTTCAGCTGTTTTTTTTTTCTTCGCTTTTCTTTCTCCATGATTGTTTGTAGTTGTATCTGTCAGATATCTATACATGTATCGTATATACTATAATATTGTATATGCATGTAGATGGGTCGGTCGGTCTCCGTAGTCTATGTCATTCGAGTTTACTTTTTCTTTTTGTGCTTTTTGGCTTTAGTAATTGAAAAAAAAAAAACAATAAACTAAAAGCAATAGTAATGACTCTCTGCGGGTGAGTGTGTATGTGCGTGTTTGTATTGTGAAATTATATTTTACTTATTGTGTAAGCACAACTGTACTTTTGTTTTAAATAAGCGAAAAATCGATTAAAGGTGATAATAGACAACAAGCAAATTTTCTGTGTGTGTGTGTATGTCCATTTCTTTGGCGACGACAACAACAATAACAACAACGACGACGACGACTACAAGAAGAGTACGAGACGACGATGACGATGAGGAGACGACTATGAGTGACTCTGTGTGTGACCCGAGACCGATGACAAAAACAACAACACTAGAGCAACAAACTGGCAGGCAGGCAAACACCCAACGAAACGACCGATGGATGTCGCGGCGATGTTGCGGAAAATGTTGTGTTTGTGCGGCTGTGTCCCGCATTAGCTTTCCCATTTTTCTCTCTTTGTTTTTTCTTTCTTATTTTCTTTTTATGACCCATGAAAACGACTGGATACAGAGTTGTGTAAATGCTCCAAAACCAAAAATAAAATCAAATTAAGTGCAAGCTTTCGATCAACACACAGCATTATATTGTAAGAAACTTCAACGAGGCAACGACTTACTGGGACTACCTTCACAATAGGAACAACTACTACTACAACTACCTTGATGATGGGAACCAATAACAACAACTTTTTGCAATCACAATGGTCAACAAGATAGTCAGTTTCAGTCAAAGACGCTGGTGAGTAGTAAACGGTAGAAATAACAAAAAAATACAAAAACTTTAAAAGTTCATTCACCTTCTACCGGCTTTAACAACCACAAATTTGTGTTTAGCTCACAACTTTTTTTCGTTTTTTTTTTTTTTTGATGTGTAGTTGTTTCTCTTATTCTTCTCGTTTTTGCTTTGCTTCTGTGTATCATTCTCTTTTAGACTTGTTTGAAATGTAAAGTATAATTGACCCGCAATACATAAATAATAAATAATGCAAAACAGAGAGAAGACAAGACCAAAGTTTTGTCACAATCACAAGTGGCTAAAAGTACAGTTTGATATTTGTAAGAAAATGTACGTATGAGTAGTAGCAGCAAAATCAAACAACTATAGCAGACATGGACCGAGAAGCAGTCCCAGGCAGGGCAGATGGGTGGCTTGGCTTGGTTTACCACACAGACACACACACATACGAACACATAAAAAATGGTAATAAAATAGGTAAAGTAACACACAGCGCACTCAAAGTCAGCGACCGCCCCGTCATACATATGTACATATACACACAAAATTATCACTAACACAGAGGTTTTTGGAAAAGCCAAAGAGCAACCCAACACACACACAATGAAGATGAAAAGTATCTCGACTTGGGCAAAAATTACAAACACGTCGCCGCTTTCAAATGTGTAACGGTACATTTATGACATGCCCAATTGGCATTAGAGATGCGAAAGGCACTCTGATAAAGCGTTAAGCCATAATTTTTTAACTATTGTAAAAACAATAACAGTTAAAAAAACAGACACATTGCAATGAAGTTTCTTTATATGTATGCAGTAAATACCTGCCACTATTCCAGATATTGAGTCACAGTGCTTCCGTGATAGTATTGTCAGTAAATGCAGATTTAATCGACCCGATTCAGAATATTATTAATTTATATAAATAGCAGCAACTACTGATAAATTTTAAGTCTAGTTATAATGAATCATACCATACAATATATGTATGTGTGTGCAAATTTTAGCATTTAGGTACATATGTATGTACATATATGAAAACACTTCCCTAATTAATATAGACAAGAAAAGTGTTTGCCGTTTAATTACATAGATATTAAAGCCGATCAGCTATATACTTCATTTATCTGTGTGTACTGAAAACGATCGGATATAACACATCTCAAGGTGCAAATGGCCAAATTGTTGTCAGTGAAATCCAATTTTTTTTTTTTTTGGAACGCACACTCATAGTTTCTGTTTAGCTACAAGAATCTAGGGGTAAGTGTTATAATATTTGCTACGTTTTTGGGTCAAATGCCAAAACACACTATTTAAGCTTAACCCTTTTTTATTCACTCTTATATCTGCAATCTTAATATTTTTAAAATGGTTTTCCACTTGCAATTAGATATACGATTCCACGTATCTGATAATGAAGCAACAGCGTGCACATCTCTAACAGACCATTTCAATTATGTCGACGACGAAGTTGAGCAAGTTTTTGATGACGTTGCAATAATGAGTACATTTAATGTGACCAGTGTTGTCAAACTATGCAAAACACTAGGAGCTAGGCGAAGAGTGTCAGACACAGCATTTGACAAAAACTGACGCCATGTTCCCGCTAGAATTAGGAAAAATAGGGAAAAAACGAAACGAGTAAATTTACAATGTATAAGAACAAGGCCTGACCCGATTATCGAGTTAAACTGTTGTATAAAAAATTTGCACCTGGACCCTAAACCGGATGGGGTGCCCATTGTCAATGTGATTGTGTGCAGCAACAACAATCAGCCGCTGAGAGTACAAACACGAGAGTATCCGAAGAAACAGAGAGAGAGAGAGAGCGCTCTGATAATTCTCTCTTGCCGGTTGAAATTGAGAGCGAAAAAAAAACAGCCCAACAAGTGAATGTATGTAGGAGGAATGAAACAACGAACAAAAATGGAAAAAAAACAACAAAAAACCAGAGAGCAAAGCATAGCATAGGCTAAAGAGCAAACCAAAAGCAAAATTACAAAAGCAAACGGCGACGAGTATATCACGTGCTGCTACAACAGACAAAAGGGGGGCCATCGGGTAGTAGGATGAATAGAAGAGACGTGGATTGAAGGATGAGGTTGCGGGTAAAGGAGGGAATGCCGGCCTCTAGCGGCAGAGAGATGGCAGCGGCGGAAACAGCGGGTAGCAGCAGCGTGGCTTTTCGTATAGAAAGAGCAGGCCAAAGAAGAGACAACGATAAAATGACAAGAAGAGAGAGGAAGAAACAGAGAGAACGAGAGGCGAGTGGGCAGGCACAGTCAAAACAAAAATGCGAATGAACTGTAGGAAAGAGAAAGAATGACCGAAGCACAGAGAGTACTAAAAAAAAAAGATTTTACAAAATTTTTTAGTGTAGAGTTGATCATGATGATGATGATGGGTGGTCAACCAAGGCGAAAAAAATCGGAAAGTAGAGATACAACCACAAACAACAACACAACACAAAGCAAAGCCATGATGGCGACAAAAAAAACATGTATTTATGTATGCATATGTTTGTGTGTGTGTCGGTATTGGAGGAGATTCGCATGATTCGTGCAAATTCGCCGCATAGTTGGTGCCCTGCTGCTATTTTATTCGCATATCGTTTGCCTTTGTTTGTATGTATCTGTAAGTATTGCTGGGGTCGTCGTCGCTGTCGTTGGCTGCGCTGTTCATATGTTTGCCTCTGCCTTGTTGTTTGGTCGGTTTTGATTCGGTTTTTGGGATGGATGTGATATGGTTTTGGCTTGCCTGGCCTACCTTCTCCGCCCACCACCACCTTCATCCACATCAACATCTCTCTCACACGCTCTCATCACTTGTTTCTGTATGTATGTATGTGTGCCTCTTTGCATTGAAACATTTGTTGTTGTTGGTTTTGCTTCAGTTTTTCTTGTCGTTGTTCTCATTTGCACGTCACGTAAGTTGTTTTTTTTTTTCTTATTTCTTGGCTTTTTTTTATTACTTTAATTTCGCCGCAGCTTCATTTGCTTTATTCCCGCATATTAACGTCCAAATGAGAGTGAGTGAGAGAGCGTCGGCGAGTGGCTGGCTGACAGGCAGACAGTTAAGAGAAGAGAGGTTAACGAGGGGCTGCGGGTGGGGGGCAGTATACATTATTATGGGGGAGTCGTTTTGACGTGTGACGCTTCTTCTTCTGCTATTTCTCCTTCCCCTGTGGGGTGCCCCACCAAAGAGTTGATTGAAATTATTTCGTGTGCTTCGCCGTCGTGTTTTCGCTCAAATTCATTTCTCTCTGTGTGTGTGAGTGTGTACGTATGTATTTTGAGAGTATGTGCGTGAGTGTGCGTTCGCTTACGTTTGACTGTCTTTGGATGTATGTTTGTATATGTGTATCCACGTTTGTATAAAAAGATACATAATTATATTTCTCAAAATCATTTTCTGCCTCAGCATTGCTGTAAATTTGTCAAAATTTCACCTTAATTTTAAGCACATAGTGTTAAAGATGTTTAAACAAGCATATTCTACTCACCTTTAATAATTATTCATTTTCTGCTAATCCGATTTTGGTCACATCACAAATCACACAAGCCGATAGATTTATTTTTCTTCTTCATTCGATAAATGAGTTTTGACGGATGACAATAACGTACGGACGGCCTAAGAAGAATGCTAATTCAAGTGTAGATACACACACACACAAACATGGGAATTAATAACTGTAACAACGACAACTGACTGAGAGGGATATATTATAGGCAGAGTGAAGAGAGACGACGATGATTGCAATTGCTGCCGCGATTAATGCCGCTGTTTCTGCTTCTTCAACTTTTTCTCACACAAACACATATACATATATATACACTCACACACTAATTACAATTGAACATGAGTTGGAGCCAAATAGCAGCAGCAGCCAAACAAAGAAATCGATAGATATTGCTGGAAACTTTTCTGCCTCTTTTTTTTTATTACAATTTTGCTCATTTCTTTTTTCAGTTTGTGAGCAGCCAAGGCAATGATAGCAGCGGCAACAACAGCAGAGACATGGGCTACTACTAAAAAGAAGTCATGAAACGGAACAAAAAAAAAATTGGAAAAAAATTGTTACAGCCGCCGACATCGTCACAGCCAGACGTACAGAGAGAGAAAGAGAGCGAGCGTGAATTTAACGCTCTCTCATCATCAATTGCGCGTGTTGTTGTTCTTGTTTTTCTGTTATAGTGTGAGAGAGCAAGAGTCAGCGAGTATTGGGCCCCGGCTATGGCTAGAAAAATGTGTGTGTAAGGAAGAAGAGGAAACACAGACAGACAGATGAGTATGAGTTTGACGGCCGATGGCGAGTAGCAAATGGCAAAAAAAAAAAAAAGAAGAAAATCAAGCAATCATCCAAATGGCTGAAAAGCCTAAAAGACAATGGATCTCAACTCTGCAGTCAAGCGAGAGTGCGAGAGAGAGGACTGGAGATACCGATACCGTTGCATCTCTAAAGATGCAAAAATATGCCGTTTGCACTCACACACACCTACGAGAAACAGATTTGTTACGAATTATGCAAGCGAAAACATGAAATCAATTATAATATATTATAATGAAATTTTCAATTTGTAAAGAATATCCTTTACATCAGTTTGCCCATATGCTATGCAATTGCATGTGAGATTGTCTTTTACACAGGTGCAAATTTGGTATGTGCGTACGTATGCGTGTGTGTGCGGTTCGGGCTTGCATCTTTGATGGTTGGCAACTCTACTGCACGAGAGTGAGACCAACACATACACAAAATTTATGCGACGCGCTAGCAAAACACTAAAAAAGAAAAAATGCTAATTTTTTCCATATCAATATATGTATTGAAAAACCAGAGACATTTTCGCCCACCCACAGACACACAGACACACACAAGAAACAAAGATTAGCGACAACAAAATATTTTGTTGAGTTATAAATGCACTGCGCTGACACCAGCTTTCTTATATATCTCATTTGATTTAGAAAATTTTTTTCTTTTTGTTTGCCAATTAATTAACACACACAAATACACTATACACACAAACACAGCCACAGAGGAAAAACAACAATTGAACATTGGCTGCTGCTGCCTCCGCCTCGTCTCAGTCGTTGGTCGTTTGATGTCCTCTCTCTCTTTCTCACACTCTCCTCGCTCGGTCTCGCGAAATACACTTATTTCTTTTGGCCGTTGCCGTTTTTTCTTTTCTCGTCGCTTTTCGTCGTCTTTTCGTTCGCTCTCTTCTTCTTCACATTTTCACATTTTTTTCAAGTGTCGCCTCTCTTGTTTTATGAGAGTTTTCAAATTCATTTTCTACCTTAAATACGATTAATTTGTTTTGGAATTTCATATGCATTTAGTTGCCGGCAACTTTGATTGCATTTTTTTCATATTTTTATTAATTGATTTGCACATTAAGTTACCGTTTAACATTAAAATTCTAGCAGCAATTTTCACAGACAACGCACCACATCAAAGACCTCCATTTTGTTTTCGATAGCTTTTCGATAGATAGTTGCCATTGCACTGCTGCGACCTCTAGTGACGAAAACCTGACGCCCTCTAGCGGTGAGTCAATATTAGTTAACATCTCACTGTAAGATCTATGTTAACGGGCTTAAGTAAAAAATTTATTTATATACATATATATATAAAATTTAAACAGTTTCCGTATGTTTTAAATTTAAAATGAAATAAAAAATCATTGATTTTGGTTTAACCGAGTTTAAGTCTTTTATTTGGTTGTGGATGATCATTTTCATTTACACTATCAATTTCAACATCGTCTTGAGTCATTTCCTCATCGGAGGAGTCTGAAAAAACCACTGGTCCCTGACTCTTCACGAACATTATTGTTTTGCCCAATCGCCGAGATTCGGCACGCAAAAATAATTGCCGGCAATTACGATTAATTGCATTTTTACCCTGATCCTCGGAGAGACCAAATATGAAGGCCCTGTAGGAATGATAAAATTTAAAAAATACCAAACAATTATTCAGATTTTTTCTTCACTTACAAATTGGCCACATCGTAAGGTCCACGCAGTTGAAAATCATCTAATGCCCCGCTGCTAAATATGATATTTTTGGATTTTCCCTTGGTGCAATAATTTTGAGCTATTTTAATCATATCCTTTCGATTATTCGAGTCGGATATAGCTGGGGCATATTTGATTTCAAAATAAAGACCACGTCGTACGCCCACCTGATAGGCTTTGCGGTTCACCAGCAATCTGGAGCCGGCCAAAGAATCAAAGGTTACAATGTCTCCATTGAAAGTGGTGCAACAATGCTGGGAATATGAAATATCAATGTGTAAGAAAAACGAAGGATTTTATAGTTAACTAACTTACTGTCAAGGCGGCATCTGTTTTAGGCTGACCAGCAATTATGTTGAATTTTCGAAGATTCAAGGATACACTCTAAATGAAAATGGAAAATTTAAATGGAAAACTGAGTGACCACAACTAGTGGACAATTTATTTCATTTATTTAAATATTTCCTTACCATGGCATGCGAGACATTGATGTCCACATAAAGAATAGTAATACGTTGCAATATTCTCAATTTATCATTGAATTCCTTGCGCAAATGTTCAATGCTGTGTGGTTCGGGAAACATTTCAGATCCCCGTTTGCCAGCCACCTTTTTGCTGTGGTCAAAACTTTGATCAATGGCAATTGTTTTATAGCCCACTGCAAATTAAATTTATTTATTCTTCGCTTTTGTAAATTGTAATGTTCTTACGCTCTGCCAATTCCTTAATTATGGCTCGCATAATCTTGTCATCTTTGTTGAATGGTATGCAAAAGTCGTAAAATGGTTTTGTTTGTTCCATCCTTTGCGTGTATTGTTTATATTTTTTTGTAAGCACATGCGACCAAACTGAAAATACTGTTAAAAATAGTGGGCGCGGCAGTGCTTGAGTGACCAGCTGGTGTTGCTGTAACAGCTGGTTTTTATTTATCGGTATTGATAGTAACAGCTGTTATTTAACCGCCCCATTTAAAATTTTAAACTTTTGCTTCGATTGGCTGCAATGAATCAATGAAGTCGCCAGTTTCGATTCAAGTAAACATTTTCTAGTAGAGTTTTGTGCTGCACATCTTTACAACTTTGTCAACCTGAACTTATTCAGTTTAGGAACATTAATATGTTCAAAACATTGTTTTCATAGTTTTATAAATTTGTGACCGGTTAGGTTAAATTTTATTGCTCCCAAGAGAAATTTGAATTTTTTCGTGAAACCAACTTACTTCTTCGTTAGTAAACTACAAAAACTACATAGAAACGAATTATTTTTAATTGCATTGAACACTCAACAGTTTAAAGACTTTATTTATTGCTCGATATCGATTTATTGCATAGACTTCAACATTTTTTGCTCTATGTGTGTTTTGGGTTTTTGTAATAGTTGTTGGCTTTGTTTTGGTTTATTTTTTTTTAGTACAGGATTTACTTACTAACTAATTAATAATTAAAAATTCTTGTTGTTGTTCTAGTTGTTGTTGTTTTTTGTTCTGGGGGGTTTTCAAATGAAATATTTATTCCAATTTTCTGATTGATTGGCAACATCGTTTGGGATTTATAATAAATGCAATTTATTCATTAACTATTGCAGATTCTAAGTATATATATATATATATATATATATATATATATAGTTGAGAGTGAATGTTAGATTTGGTTAGGTAGAAGCGCTTTCCTTGTTCTATATATATATATAAGGTAAATATATTCCTCTAATATGTATGTATATGTATACATGGTATTATTATTGTTTAGGTATTGCAGTTTGCATTTTAGTTAATATATATGTATGTATGCATGTATTGTAGATTTATCTATTTAATTGTCATTTTCTGTTGTGACACGCAAAACAACACTGTGTTGGTAAATTACAAAAATATATATTTCATATTACATGTTATACAGTTTGTTGTATTTCTTTTCTTTTTTATTTTCATTTGAACTAAAAAACTTAGCAAAGAAAAAGAAAAATGATATGGAAATTATCATACTACATCATATTTTATTTATTTCAATTTCTATATGCTTTACTTGTTTTCTATTCACTGTTTTTGACTTATTACAATACAAAAGGTACGAAAGGCGCGAGAAATTCTTCGTCAAAGAAGAATTTACACTAAAAATTGACTTAATTGTGAAAATTTCCAAACGAAATTAAAGGGTTTTCAACGGAAACATTGTGTGTTTTCATTATATGTGTATTTATGTATTTATTTTTTGTGTTTGCTTACAAACTAGGTTGCTGGAAAAATTGAGAAAGTGTTATGGAAAAGCGGCAACTAGTACGAGTATCTATAATATAGTGTTAATTTTTTTTTCTTTTTTTTATGCATTTTCTTTTGCACTTTTTATCCATCCTTCTTTCCATTCTTCCTTCGTTCCGTCTTCTACTCGGCACGGCATAGCAATGAAGCAAAACGGAAAAGTCTCATCCAACTAAATAATTTCGATTCAATTAGATTTTCCTCGGCCGTTGAGGTGGTCATTGAGACCCGTGAGGAATTTGAGGATTTACTATTCCGTTTCTGATGCTGCTGCATGATCCTCGGCGAGCTCATTTTCATTATGGAATAAGTCGTTTTGATGCCTTTTTGTTTGCGCACGCCACAAATTGTGGGCGTGTGCTACGAGGGGGTGAGGGGTGAAACAAACAACCAACAACAAGTATCCACAAAAATGGCCTGGAAAGAGAAGAGAAGAGAAGAGGGGGTGGTGAGAGGAGATTATTGAAGTGGCCACTGGCACTCTCAATGAGTTTATGCCCCAAGCATCGTTCACATACACTTGATGCTAGGAAGTGGATGCCCATGCCCGGCAATGGTGACATTTGAGCGGTAGTCAGCAAATCCCCGGAAATTCGAGTCCCCAAGGACTTGTGACTTGCTGACTGGCCAGCAAAAAAAAAAAAAAAAAATTTTGCAGGATGTAAAGGTGGGGAAAATTCATATTAAATAGTTTACTGTTTAGCTACAGCGTTTAATCGATAAATTTATTATTTCAATAAAAATAATCAAGAAGCTTATCTACATACATATATAAAAACATATATCGATGTGATTAATATTAAACTTATGTTAGTTTATAAAGAAAATATATAATAAATCCTACATATAGAAACAAGAGATGTCTTTGTTTTCTTTTCTAAACCCATGCAAATTGCTACTTAACTGAATACCTTAATTTCATTTTAAATTCCATTTTAAGTTTCCATTTTTAGTTTGTTATCCACCAAAAGTTGAACTAGTTCCAAATTAGCAAATGTGTTGGCCAGCTCTAATGGTTACGCCTTACAATACAACACAACTCCACACCCATTTAAGCTACATATATATGTATATACATGAATGACCTTGCCTCATATGCCCAAAATGTACAAAATAAAAAGCCGAATCGAAATGTCGCATTTGGCTGCTCTACTTTGATCTAATGTACGCCTAACCAAAACTAGCCAGAAAAGTGCGCTTCAATGACAAAACTTAACGCTTCGTTACATGGGTAAGCTCTCTCTCACACACACACACACACATACACAATGAGACAAAGATACAAATGTATCTGTCAGAAACAAAATTGATGTTTCGTTTAATTGAACGAAATCCTGTTGTCGTGTTCCCAGACCAAATGTTCCATTTCATTTGTAATTGTGCAATAGAAATGAGCCACCAATTAATTTCAATTTTCATTTTCATTTTAGTTTTACAATCTCAGCGATTTTTGTGTTGTTTTTTTTCCTTGCCTTTTGCTGCTGTCATTGCCCAAAAAGTGCAGTCAGCTCATAAATAAATCTACATATATGTATATCGCACATACATATAGACATATATGTATATGTATGTCACGATACTCATAGACCACGCGACAGCTTTTAGTTCAACAAAAGAGAACAACAACGTCGACAACGAAAAAATGATTTGTTTATAAGAAATTTCAGTGGCTAGAAGAAACGCCTGCGCATTATTTCCGTGCTCATTATACTTATAAAAAAAAAACGATCATATGAATGTATATATGTAGATAGATGGACTATTTTCTAAGAAAAGAGTATTTTTTTGTGGGAGTTACAAATAATGAGAATTGCCGGTTTCGGGGCCCATTTTTCTAAATGTTTATTAAATTTTAAATGAATGTGCTAATCGGTTGTCCCGAAAAATATATTTAATTTCTTGTATTAATTTAGATAAAATGCCGCAAAAAGTTATTCATAAAGTTAATATCCTAACTATTACTTCTGTTTGTTTTGAAATATGTAAACTCTTATTGACCCAAAAACATCCTAATAGCATAATGCAGTTGTCTGATGTTACCTATTAAATATGTTGATGATCGGATAAAAACAAAAAAGTTTTTAGAGTTTAGTTTCCTATGGGTAGCTCCCATATCATATACTCGTAGAAATTTCAATTTTACTACCAACTTTCACAAATTTCAGGATTCGAATTTCACAACAAAGAGCATTAAATTGTTTATTGAAGCAGATTTCACTTTTCGTATGTAAATTATCTGGCGACTTTCGGGAAAAATTCGCTAGAAAATAAAACCCATTTCACATTCCTCTCAAGAGCCTGCGTTGCTGTCGTCTGCATTGGTTTCTATTTCGTTTTTGTTTTTGGCTTTTCCTTTTCGTTTTCCTTGACAGAAACATTTGGGAATGGCATGAATTGGGATTGGGATTGGAATGGAATGACGAGAGAATATTTCTTTTTAAATACCCTGCATAACACATAGCTAGATGGGGGTATATTAATGACAAGTAAAATATGTTACAGTTGCTATGTGACTTAAATAAAACCTTGGGTATTGAGATTTATCTGTAGAATAGATTAACAGTGGTAACTAGAAAGAAGACAATAGTGAGGAAGTTATCTCTTGAAAAATACATTACTCTCGATGTATTTTGGGTTATCTATACATTTCTTACTAAAAAATGAAATGATGTTGTCCATGAATTGGAGAAGCTATCATTATGGGAAATTATTGTGCAACTAGTGAGACGAAAAAGTGAAATTAATTTAAGAATAGGTGTATCTTAGAAAGAAGGGTATATTGAGGTCGTATCGCTTGCTTGCTTACGGGATTTTTCTTTGGTTTGCCGTTGCGCTTTAATCTTTTATGGAGACGGCGGATGCAGCTGCTGTTAAACGTGGGCGCCACAAAAAGCTGCCCACGTTGACACCTCCCCCTCCGCACCACCTCCCTCGAAAATGTGTGTTTGTGTGTGCGACACTTTGTAGCCATTTCCATTTTCATTTTTGTGTGTCATGTGTGTATGTGGTGTGTGTCTGTGTCTCCTGCTTCGAGCAACTAAAACTAATGATTGAACTTTTTCCCCTCCTTTGTGCTCTAGTGTCTTGAGGTCTATGCGGATCGATGACAAAAATTCCTGGAGACATTTATTTTATTGCTCATGGCCAACGGGGCGTATACGTGATGTTTTTATTGGCATTAAATTAACAGTATCTCGAGAGGCTGACGATGGTGAGTTAGTGGCAGAAGATGGCGCCTAGTGGTGTGTCCCTAGGGCATCGAATTTCAACAGATTTCTTTGATCATTATGTTGATAATGAGATGAATTTATGTTTCAATTTTGATGCATATTAGTTTTTGTTCTCTCATCTCATTTTCTACAATCGCTTTTTTAATTGGCATCAATTGGGTTTTTTTTTTTTTTATATTGTACAAGTTTTTGCTTGTCACCCGAGAAAAACAGCCGCTCACATTGACCCACTTGGCGAGTCACACTGTGTGCAACAACAAAACAACATTGAATGCAGTTTGAGCCTGTGCCAAATTCAATTATCAATTTCTGCTTTTCATTCCACCTTTTTTTTATGTTGTATTAGCTATTTTCTTTTATTTTCCAACACTTTTTCTCTTTTGTTCGAACCTTTCATTTTTACATCATCAGAATTGTCAACTTACGGAGGAAAGGGTTGGGGTAGGGAGGGGGGTGTAGGTGTTGAGGGAAAAAGTGGTGTTGACACGTTGTGAAGGCCCTCGAACTGTTGCATTCGAATGAAATATTATATACACGCAACTGTGGAACAACAGTTTTTATGACTTTCACAAATTGTTAATGATTTTTCCACAATTTTACAAAGAAGCATCTATTTTTAAAAGGAACAACATGTAAATATATATACATATCATAATTAAGTTAATTTACATTTGTAACGTCAGCTGCAGGAAATTAAATTAACATCTCATAACAGAGTTCGACTAAATTTCTAAAATATGTCTAGATTTTTGTATCCACTAAAATTAAAGAGAAAAATTTGAGATATTTTCCCAATACTATACAAATTTGAGCGGAAAACCACAAATTTTTTTTTGAGTTCATAGCTAAAAAAATATTTGACCAATTTGTAAATTAAATTCCATGCTGTTTCGATTTCTTGTTGTCTCTCGCAGCTTCTTCGTAAAGTAATTCATTTAATTTAATCGAATAATAATTTTAAAGTAGATCAGTGAAATTTTTAATTGAGATCAACCGATTATAGAAACTACAACAGTTACGACATAACTGTTATATGAAAGAGAAAAATTTGAGACATTTTCCCGAGCGGAAAACCACAATTTTTTTTTTTGAGGTCATAACTGAATAAATATTTGACCAATTTGTAAATTAAATTCCATGCTGTTTCGATTTTTTGTTGTCTCGTGCAGTTTAATCGAATAATAATTTTAAAGTAAATCAGTGAAATTTTTAATTGAGATCAACCGATTAAAGAAACTACAACAGTTACGACATAACTGTTATATGACTTTTAAGCGCTATTCTAAAACTGTTTTTATCGCCCTGCAAAACGGATATATTGAAGTAAGAAGTTTACAACTGAGCTTGCCACTGGAGAAGCGAAACTATATTTGTGATACTTCAGTCCTCCAACAAGGTCCACCCCATTCCCATTCCCTCGCCATTCGCCTTCATCTTAAACTTGATATTTGTTTATGGTTCTGATATTCTTCTTTTTACTCAGTACCATCCGAATCCGGACAACTACACAATACATACTAAGTAAATTTTAGGACAATTTTAAAAAATTGATATCTTAATTATTAATTTTATTGGATTTAAAATAAATTTTTGAAAAATTTACGTAACAACATCGGTCCGAACAATATAGTATCGGACTTCTTTACATTTAAATTTTGACCCACTGTGCCCAAGTGGTGCTTGGGTTTAATTTTGTATATTTCCATCCGTTCTGTTATTATCACCGTTCATTGTGGCTTGTTATTTATTATTACAGGGAGTCGGCCGCCATCCTCCCGCCACACTCTTTTATTGCCCAACTCTTATTGCTATCTTCCTGCTTGTCACTTGTCTTCCATCGTCATCGTCGTCATCTCATCTCTGGTTGTCTCTGGCGGTTTCAATTGCATTTCAAATGCAACGTTATCAGCCATCAACCAGCGCGTGCCAGTTGAGCGCTCCGCTGACTGACATATGACCACAGACCACAACTGCAGGCACCTCTCGAGTGCCGCCCAGCAAACGGTTCAACCCACTTTTAACAGCAAACATCCGTCTTTAATGAGGCTTCAATATCACTTGTCATCATGCATTGTAAATGTTCCAAGAGAGACAATTCTATCGCTCCGATCTCTTTCGATAAAAAGATAAGTAACAATTTTAGGTCACACTAGAGACACTTTGATGTTTTGTTTTGTTTTTCGTCAATTGTCTTTTGAAAGAAACCTTGAAGATCTATCTCTTGGGTGTGCCATGAGATCACCAACAACAAATCAATGAAAATGACATCAGAGAGCGTTAAAAAAGTCATTCTCAAGAGAGAGAGACGTGTTCAACTTGAATGGCAATTAGAAGGCTAATAATATGAATATTAACAGTTTTTCAGTTTTCAGTTACATCATGAGGCTGGTTGGCGGCTTAAAACAAGATTTATTTTTTTTTTCTATGGCATAAATATTTATAAGAATGCTAATTCAGTTTTCAGCTGTAACAGTAAACAAGGCAGAGGCTGTGAAAAGTCGCAAAGCGTTAAAGAAGAAGCAATGTCTTGGCCCAGAATTGCAGTCAAGCAAAGCAACAAACAGGCCCAGACCCAAGCCCAGTCCCAGTTCCAGTCGCAGTCCCAAGCCCAAGCCAATTTTAAACCCTGGCAAAAAAAAAGACCGCAAAGTACTGCGGTTAGGGTGAAGTCTCTATGCCCTATCGGTTTCGCACTTACACCAATCACTCAACCGGGTAGCACTCATGAACTGAATCCTATAAAACTTAAGCTTTTGCTTACAACAAGGTTTTCATGCTAAGAATAATGTATTATCAATGATGCGAGAGTTTTATGATTTAGTTTTCCGAATAATGCGTAAATTTTAAAATATAAATGCGTAAATTTTAAAATATAAAAGATTTATAGAGCTATATAGCACAATTTTGGATATGACAGCTTCAAAAACTAATTTTCATATGGCATACTCTCTAAATAGATCGTTATTTGAATAAAAATAGTTTTAATATAAAAATTATGAAACTTGTATTTTTAGTTTTTCGATTTAGCGGGACTGTTATTTTAAGAATACTTTGAAAATACGAAAAATCTTATTAGCAAGAGCTTTATATAAAGTTATTTGACATGAGCGCTCTCGACTTAGAATCACAATTCCGATAAATTTTTAATATGAAAATCAAAGCAATACAGTTATGTAAACTTAAAGGAATTTCCCAATTTCTGATAATTTTCAAGTCAAGGTAAAAAGTCGCAGGAATTTTCCAAACCAAGGTGAGATAAAAATTCGTTTGGAATCGCATGGAATTGTAAGTCAATTTCAATCTAAAATCTAAGTCTAAAGACAATCTTTTCGTCTTAGGTTGAAGACTAGTTTCCCAGCAAAATGAAATCACTCTCTTAATGGTAGAGTACAGCAAGTGCCCTTTTTTCCGCACGCCTTTCTTACCCCCTCTCCCCTCTCTCTTTTTTCTAACTGCGACATTGTAACAGTCTAGTTAACTTGCATCTACAAATGAATTGTATCTACAAGTTGTTTTACAATGCCCGTGTAGTTGTTGTTGTTGTTGTTTTTCTCCTACTTGGCCAACATCGTCCATGTCGTCTTCTTCTTCTTCTTGACTGACTTTAGAAACGTGTGTTGCCATGTAAATTACCTGAAAATAGCAACACTAACAACAAAGAAAATTGTTACCTTGCTGCGGCTTTAGGTAGCTTTTCGAAAGAGAGAAGATACAAAAAAAAACAAAACAAACAAACAGTGGAAAAAAAGCCTGAGAAAGACAAACAACAAAACAGGGTAGGGGGAGAAGGGGGCAACGGAGGTCAGACAAAGGCAGAGGCAGACAGGTTGGGTTGATCGTGTCTAACAGCTGCTGCTGCTGCTTCAGCTGACAGCTGGCTTACAGAGAAAAGTACATTTCAGCTTCGAAATAGAATAAAATTATATTTCCAAAAACAAAGCCATTAGTAATTGATCTATTTAAATATTTACTTTGTACAGTGAGGCAAATCTAAATGCAACTTTTTGATGTTAACTCGAATAGAAAGTGTTAACTTCGGTAAGCTAACAAGTGGACCTAATTTTAGATGCAACACCTAACACATACCCAATTAACAGTTGGCTAATATATTCATAATGGAGTATTTACATAAAAGTGTTAACTTTAAGTAATAATATTTCATCTTATATCATCAAAAAAACTATTACTATTTGGCTTACTTGGTATAAACAATATGTTCTTTAAACAATCACTAACTCACCGTTAATATTTAATAAATATATATGCAATGTAAGCAATTTTTTGCAATTAAATATTTAGCCGATCAAGTGCTTATAAATTAATTCACGAAATATTATTTAACTGATTATTAGTATATAAAAAGTGTTCTTTTAAACAACAATTTCATATAAAATTCACATCATACATTTTTCGATATTATACTTTGCAGCAAATATACATTTAAGAAAATGCACATGAGACATAATTTGAAAATAAAACTTTTTTCTGTAGCTTAATGGAATTGCATTTAATGTGCAAAACGTTATTGGCTCACAAATAATCAAATATCTTTAAATAAACTAACTAAATTTATTGTACATTTTAGCATTTTCCAGATAACCATAGCCATCAACAACCAAGCCATATCCATTTCCTGCCATCCATGTTTGACCTAAGACACACACAGCAAATATTACGTATACGCAACGTACTAAAAGCAAATACAAATGCAAATATTAAATCATTACTGCACACACACGCACAAACACACAGATAACAATAATAATAAACAATTAAGGAAGCAAAGAGACGAAAACCAATAAACAATAACCAAAAAAAAAACCAAAAAAGGGGCCACACAACCAGAGGGCCACGGATCATCGTCAGTAGTAACGAAAGTCTTATACTCTCACAAAAAGTGCAATCAGAAACAAAAATATTTAAAAGAAATTCCCTTTTGTTGAACACAAATTTGGAAATATTATTTTATGTTAAACTTACTTTTTTGTTACTTTAATAAAACACTCCATAATACCACAATGAATCCTAAGTTTACTATATAGACTGATCATTGAAATGATATCTGAAATAACCTTATACCAGAGAATTTTTATTTGGCAATTTAAAAAAAAAATAATAAATTAAGAAATACATGTCTTTAAATAAAGAAAAAAAATTATCTTTACTATGTTTTTTTTTGTATTCAGTTTATTTTCCATTGTATAAACTTTTTTCTTTGCCAAAAAGTGTCGAAAATTAAGAAGATGGAATATATTTTTCAAATATCTTGAAAATGAGTCCAATAAAATTAACTATTTAGAATTATTCTGCTTACTGAACTTACAAAATATATTAAATTAATACCTTTTGCCTTCTTATACTAGCTCAAAATTATGCCAGATGCTTATTGACCCATTCCATTGCTGATTTGTTTCCATAATTAACATACCCCGACCAAGTTATGTAAGGGAATAATAACCTAAATGAACTCCAGCGGCTCATTAGCAGGAAGAGAAAAGAAGTAGATTTGTTTATAGGGCGTGAAGGGAAGAGAGCAGGGGAGGGGGGAGGGGGGAGGGGTCGGTCTTAAGAAAGGGCAACTTCATGATTTTATAGTTCAACTTACTATCGCTTACTTAATGATGGGAAAATGTGGTTGTTGCTGTTTTTCCAAGTGGTTTAGGTTTGTTTTTTTTTTTTTTTTTTTTTTGTCTTGATAAGAAATTGCGGCCATGTCGCAGTTCGGCAGCTTAACTAATGGCCACAATTTTCAGCCGCATTTTTATGACCCGCCGTAAAATTGTTTTAAATAAATTAAAACCAAACCTAATGAATATTTAAATGAGTCAAGAAAGACAAAGAAAATGCCGTAGAAAAAATGCAAAGGGAATTGGAATTGGAAATTGGGCAACCGCACTGGAAAATATTTCAACAGGTTTTGTGAAGCGTTATGATTATACTTAATTATTAATTATAACTATTGCTTTTAAATTAGTTTGAGAATATAAATATATTCAGAGTCAGAGTTACTGTTTATTTACGAAGTCATTTCGGTATATCGTTATACAATGCTAGAGGCAGCATCATTTGAAATATATGTATATAGAAGAAAAGTATTTTTAATATCGGTTAAGCTATCGATTGTTTTTGGTTTCGAATACGATTTCTTTTAAATTATTCATAAATAATTTAGTTATTATGCATTTTCAAAGGTTCGGCGTAAAAACTATTTCTATTTCTCAATGACTTTTCAATTCTATGTGTGAGAGGTGGAAAATGCTTTTCTCTTTTTTCTCTCGAGTGTTTTCATGGCATATGCATAATTTAGCTGGAAAATTCTTTTCATTTCAAGTGCAAATGAGTAAACAAAGATGACTTTGTATAATTTAATGGCCGCACACGCAGTTGGGACCTCAATATTATTTTGGTTTCTTTTTTTTGCATATTAGATGAACAGTTTTTTTTTTGCTTTTTTTACTGGTTGACCTCTGGTCTATCGATTTTCGATTATATCTAATTGACATGCAAACCACGCCCTTGGCCACGCCTTCCGAACGCTGTCTGTCAAAAGTTGAAATGTACTGAGCTGCTGCCTGTCTCTCATCCTGACTATTCCAACTTACTCCGTTTTGACACGCTTCTGGAATTTAATGAATTTTTTCTCTCACTACCTTTCTCCTCCCTGTCCCTCCATCAACATCATGTTTTGTTTCGTTATCCTTATTTTACTTGGGTTTGTTGGTTTGTTTCATTTAACTGAATGTGTAAATTTCTGTGCATAATTTATTTCTGTTCTCTGTTGAGCTTATTGAAAGCCTTAACTAATGTCTGGTCATTAATTTTCAGCTAATCGCAATCAGTCAAATCCATCAAATGGTAGGGACCTTTAGGGCCCCCTCCTCACTCAAACCCTTGACTCTGCAAAACCATAACTCAGCATAAAATTTGATCCAGATTTGAGTGACAAGTTAGGCTTGTTAAGATAGAGCGATTGTCAATTGATTTTCCTGTGTATATATCAAGATGTGGAAGTAATTCATTATAATGATTTAAAAAATGAATTGAAAATGATTCCACACAAATGTTACAAAAGTACGAAAAAATTGTATACCCTTTGGCAAGCATCTTCGAGTATCACAACAGGAAAAGATATAAAATATTCTCTTAAACCTCTAGAATTGTATTTTTTTTACACAATTCTTTTAAAATTTGCTAATCCTTTCTGACGCTAAAATCTGGTTTGGCTAATGTCAAGGTCAGCAAACAGACAACTATATTAGAATGATCGCCGAACCCATCAGATGTACTTACATTAATTGGTAAAGTTCTTACAGCAATTTATATGTAACATATGAACATGTATAAATCGATTTCTAAAGGGATAAATTCTTTGAATAAGGACTTACCCAAATTGTAATCTTAAGAATGGTTCACGGCTGAATTATATTTGGCTTGCAATTAATTGATTTTAGAAAGTTTCAACAATTTATATTACGAAAACTTACGGCAAATTCGTATCTGATTTAATAAAAGTTTCCCCTTGTTTTCTTTTCTTCTCTTCTATTTCGATAATATATCAAAAACTTCTCACCAAAATGAAAAAGCGATGCCAATAAAAAAACAAAAGATAATAATAATGACAGATACTTCAAGGCACTCAACATATATATGTATAACAATGTACTTTCAGATAGATATAACACATTAGCCTGACCTCTGCTCCCCTCTTCTATGTTGCTTTATTCTTCCCACTCTATTTATCAGTTATCATAGTGCTTACGCCCATCTGTGGTTTTCACTTTTCCGGCAATTTGTTTTAGTCAATTCTTCTCTCTTTTTTTTTCATAGGCCCATCTCCAGGGGCAAAGATGGATGGACGGGGAAACCGCATTGAAGGGGTGGGAGCTGCTTATCAGAAAATAGTTGTACGCCTCTGCTTCCCCTTCTCGTACAATATTTGCTCTAATCTGTTTTTCTTTCTTCTTTTTCTTTATTTGACCTGTAAATATTGATTTCCCTTGATATACCCTGTAAGTAATCTAGAAATGGGTATATCAATTGGGATAGTGAAATACTCATATGTACATTATGGAGGCAATCCTACTAGTCCCGCTACGGTACTTCGTATAGGCCACAAGCATTTATTTTTTCAGAAGAAGAAAGGATACTTCGTATAGACCACAAGAATTTGATATTTTACCTGAAGAATTGAATTTAAGTTGGAATTGGTAATGAGCTGATGATTGATTATTATTTATTACAGGGTAACTTTTAGTCGTTGATCCATATTATGATTTTTTTGGTGGAGTTTTAATACTGTTGATATGAAAACGACAACAAGTTATGATAAGTTGGGTCTCTTCCTACGTTTTTTGGTTGAACATATGGAATTTATTGAGCAGAGCAAGTGCATTTTACAATATGATAAAAGTTTGACCTATATATGTACATATAGAGTTTATATGTACTACACACAGTATATAAATATGTGCTACTTAGATGCATGATATGATTGATAACCAACTTAAGATGCGTTTATTATTTTTAATGCGACCATTAAACGGTCAGTTTCGTCATTAAATTAAATTTAAGTGAGTACAGTAAAACGTTTGATGAATATTAATTATAAATTTAATTGCATTAAGCAAATTAATTAAATTGATAACGACAACAGGCGTGGCCTATATATGAACATAAACATACATATACTATAGTACACACAACAAAAATGATTAATAGTACAGGGAAAATGGAGGAGGGAAGAAAAGCAATTCTCGACAAACAAAGCGAAGTTAAAGCTCAAAGGAAACTTTTCTGTATGAAAAGAAGGAGAATATATACGTATATATCTTTATGTGTTTGCTTTTGTGGCAGGAGTGACATAATTCCACATATTTATATGCGCATACGTATGGGTCGATGTGAAGAACCTTTTAAAAACTTTGCTGTAGAATTAGATTATCTTTTATTACAAAGCTCAAAACAGTAAACAAAAGGAAAGCATACAAATATCTTGTTCAAACATATTGCATTCAACTTTATAAACTTACTGCAAATATGGAAATAATCGTAAGAAGCGAGAATAAGCTATTAAAATTATGTTTTTCCTTTGAGAAAAAAAAATAACGAATTATATATTATTGATTCAATTTTTAAGAAATTTAAATTGGAAAATTTTGTTTGAAAAAAATAATAAAGAAAAATATATTCATCATCTTTTAAGAAATTTAAATTGGAAAACTTTGTTTGAAAAACCATATATGGAAACGTTAAGAAAAGAAAATACATGACATTGGAAATAAAACTTGGTCAAAATATTAAAACAGTTTTAAACTACTTCATTTTTTTACAGTTTAATAATTTTTCTAAGCCCTCCTACGATATCGAAGAGTGTTGCTATATTTTTCGAACCCATCTGTACATATAAAGTTAAAGCTTAACATTCTGAGATCTAGAATTTAGGGCATTATGTATAAATTTGAAAACTTCAAAATATGTATTAATATTTCTTTTAAAGTCCAAGAAACAATGCCAAAGAAATAAAATGAATTTAGAATTTTGTAAAAACTGCTGACATTCAAAACAAAAAATGCCCTGTGGAATTAGTTTTCAAACTCCATTTAAAGATTTCATTTTTGATTAGCTTGAGGGGAAAAGTTTTTCTTGCTTATATAATACAAGGATAAAAAAATAAAAGTGAAGCTGCACACGATGTGCCTCTAACCAATAGTCTTCTGACACTTATCTGGCTCATAGAAAATCAATTTACGAACTTTGATTATGCCTCTGTTTTTCCTTTAACAAAAGCAACAAATGCCATTTCTCTTTTTCACCCACATCTACCCCCAACCCCATTCACAGCAGCAAGTGCAGCTTATCCTAAGCCATAAAAGGGAAAGTCTCAAAAGCTTTTTTTCAGAATTTATTAAAGAAAGAAATTCAAATTAAAATAAAAAAGTGGAGAACTTCGGACTTTAAAAAGAAATGGGGAAAACCAGTTGAGGGGAGAGAAACTAAAACTCTTTGCACTGATTACGTAAATTGCGTAAAAGAGAGCTAACGCTGTAGCTGTCTCTTTCTATTACTCTTGCCATTTTTTTTGTGTGTTTTTCTTTTTCAAGGACACTCTCTACATTCCGACAAGGACACGCGTTTTGGCGTCGTTACACAACACTGAACTTACCTTCGACTGCAAGTTGGCAGCGCGTTTTTAGCTTTTGTTTGGACGTTGTATTTGTTTGCTTGATTTGTAGTAGGCCTTGGCAATTTGTTGTAGGTTTTTCTCCAATTGTCAGCTGTCGTCCAATATTAGATTCAGAAGACTGAAAATTTTTGAACGTGTAACGCCACTATCAAATTTAAAGTTCAACAAAAACGTTCTGTTTTTCTACATATACATATATTCACAATTGAACTCGTTCGAATTTATTTTTTTCGTGATATCGTAAGAGACCAATAATCGGCAAAAACGCGCAATAATTTACACGGGGAAGACAACCAAGAAAGAACAAACTTTACGCCGCGAGCTCAAATTTGCTTTTAAATCAGGTCGGCGGCACTCATAGTCCGTAGGAGCCGAGCGCAGTGTAAGGGACCAATCAAAAGTAAGTTTGATTACCCCTATGTTGCGTGTTGCAGCAAATTCCCTATATTTCATGCGAACATACTGTGGCGGTCATGAAAACCGCACCACTTCAAAATTTTACGTTTTTTTGTAAATTGTTCAGATTAAAACTCCTTTTAGACGATCCCACATTTTACTCCATTCATTGGTCCGTTTAAAATACATAATGGACCTTGTATGTAGCAGGAAAACCATCCCAAGATCATCGTACGTACAGCAAGTTATCGGCTGATAGTATAAGTATGGCACCAAAGTTATTTTTTACATTGTAGGACCCCCGAAGAATTTATTTTTTAAAAAACGCACTACGGTCGAATGAGTATTTTCAGCAATTTGCCTATAAGTCAGCCGTGTAGCGGGAATCCTCTTTTATATAATAGCAAGCCCATCGGGGAATTCCCCTAAATTATAGATTATTTAGTAGTGTTGCCAGTGGTGCAGTTTTCATGACCGCCAGTGTGTATCTCTCGAACTTCTCTTTGTTACCATAAACCCGCTATTTGATGCCGGAAACCCTACTTTTTCCCCTTCCCGCTATTTGATGCCAACATCGAGCCCCAACATCGAACGCAAGCATTTCGCCGCTTTTTTTGCGGCCCCCACAATAACAGAATTCTCTATTCGCCGCTTTGTGCGTTAACAGCTATAGAGAGCAATGCAAGGTGAGCGCACTCCGCACCGCAACTCCCCCGCCCACCCTATCTAACAGTCTTCAAACAAAAACACATCATATACGGTGGACTCCCTATAATTTAAATCGGTTCTCAAGGACTTTCATCTGTAAAATTATTTTGTTTAGTTGAAAGTATTACATTACATTTGACTTACTACAGATATTTTCTACTATCGAGTGTCCACTGTACTACATTCATTCACAATTTGCACTCTTGCTTTCTTTCTGTCTCTCTTTACCTCTCTTACTTTCTTTTTCTCAATGTCTGTTACTTTTTCTCTGCTTATGTAACTTGAATTAGAGGAGGGTAGTAGAATGTTGGGGGTATAGTTTGCGAAGGAAATGGGGCGGGGGATAATGTTAGGGGTAGTACTGGCTTGTCTCACACATTGAAGGGCAGTCAGCGACCTCGTTCTAGAAAAACTGAAAAAGGCAGCAGCAGCAGAGCTGCCCCTCAAAGCGAAAGCGCGTAGAATAAACATTTTGGAAACACACAATAATAAAAACGAAAGAGAAATGAGAGAAAAACAAATTAAATGAAAGAAAAAGAATTTAGGGTCTCACTCTCACACTCTCTCCTCTCCCCCAACTCCTACTCCTATGCAGGCCACATAATGAAAATGCTGATGATGTGGGGGGCTCTTGCGGCGGGTTATTCCGCCGTCACATCAAAGCCAAATCGAATTGCGCAACAGCCAAAGCAAAAGTTTAGAAATGTCAGGGAGAAGGGGGGAAGGATGCTTGAGAGAAGGGACAAATGCGAAAGTTATGGCTGCTTGATTAAACTGGAATTCTAGTGGTCAATTTGAATGGTGGAGAGAGGGGTGGGGGAGGGTAGTATAAACGTTTCATCTACTATCACCATAGTAACCGTGCAAAGTGGCTTCATGACAGAAATATGAAGCTGAAGTGCGGCATAAAATAAATTGAAAATTTGTTTATTGGCTTCGTCAATTTAACAATCAGCATTATAATGGTAGTAGTAACTTTTGCAACTACCGTTATCAATAAGCACATCCGTCAAGCTATCCTTTTCCTTCTTCTTCCCTTTCCTAATAATTTTTGGTTCTTATTACTATAATGAAAGAGTCATTACCGCCCTTTTTATGATTGTCTAAAATATAGTAAAAACCTATACTATTCTCCTTTATAAGTATTTATCACCTAACACCTTCACATATTATTATATAACTAACTTCTACTGAGCACTAAATTAGTTATTATTATTTTTTATTTCCAAATACGCTGTAGTATTTAAAATTTCTTTATTTTTATATGTGCAAAATATCATCGAACCTATTTCTTCAGTCTATTGAAGGAACTTTATGTTTTTTTGTACCCTTTTTAAATCAAAATGCATAAATCTTTTAAATAAATCCAATTATTTAGATAGCTTATCAAAATCTTTATCCTTTTCTACTCTTGTTTCTCCTTTGGCATTTTCTCCCGCTGACCTCAATTCTGGATCTACATATATACATACATATATGTATATACCTTTTTTATGGACTTCCGCAGCAATAGATCTAGCAAACAATAATTCCAACATAACCCCACTTACCTCTGGCCATATCCCCTTCCCCTCTTTCCTCATTTTCCTGCTTCTGCTAGTATGGTCAGCTCAAGCGTAATTTAATTTTGTGCGCCATTTATTTATAGTGGTCAAGAGGGTTAGCCATGATGGGGGCCAGGAAAAAGAGGAACAAGTAGAGGAGGAAGAAACTTTGTAGTAGTTGGGCTGTAGATAATTTATGAAGCTCGACGGGCACAAATTAGGTTAGGTCAGCAGCAGGACATGGACACCTGATGCGAATGTCTCCATCTCCCAATTTTTCCCCCATCAGCTGTAATTTACTTTTGTGAGTTTACTTGCTCCCTTTGTGTTTTGATTATGTGGCATCTGTTACTGCCACCAATAGCAGCAACAGAATCGTGCGTAAAATGCGTTTTAATTGAAAGAAATCTAAATCGACTTTAAGAATACCCTGCTAGATATTAGGTATGCAATCTAATTATTCCCACCTTAAAAATCGAACAACATGATTGAAAAATTTCGTTCAAATTAATATTTCGTTTTCGATTTTAGCAAAAGAACTTACATATTTACCCCCTTTGGTCTGTTTGTATAGGGTACAAAATGTTTAAAGCACATGTGTGGGGGGGTTGAGAAGTGGGTGGAGGAGGGCGAAAGAAAAAATTGTGGTACGTCGAAGTGAGGGGGTTCTCGCTATCTGCTAATTGAATTACCTAACGTTTCCTTTTTTACTACATATTTCAAAAATGCCGCCAAGCTCTCGAGTTCAATGTTTGTGTGTCTGTGTGTGTGTGCGTCTTGCTTTCTTTATTAATACCATTTTTATTCATTTTTCATTTTCCGTTTTATTTTCTTTTTTGGTTTGGTTTTTGTTAGTTCGTTTTTTTTGTGTTTGTTTCCATTTACTTGACCCAATTTTGCCGTTTTGCAGTTGACTTTCTGTGCTCTTCCTGGCATATACAATTTGCTTTTATCTCTGTCTTCTATGTGCAACCAGAGCCAAAGAGTACAGATGCACATGCACAGACAGAGAAAGAGAGTACTAGATAGAGAAAGAGAGAGAGAGATATGCGCGTAGCAGCAGCAGCTGCTGACGTCGGCTTGGCATCCCTCTTCCACCCCCACTTCCTACCCCTTCTATCCCTTCCTTTCCTCTTGTATCTTTGCTAAGAGCAAGAGCAGTTGTCATCAAAGTTTGTATTACCAATTAAATTAATCAGCGCAAAAATAAATTTATGGTGTTTGGATAGGCGGCCGAGGCGATGAAAGGGGTAGCATTTTTAATTCGAAACCTTTTAAACAGAAAAAAATAGCAAATGTTTTTGACTAATAAAAATAAACTTTTATTTGCGCTTTGCTTAGTTTAAATGTTTCAAAAAAGAGACAAGCAATTAAGCAAACATTAATTTAATTTAAAGTTTCCCCTTTAATATTGAGCTGTTCGTCATTCTCTTCACAATGGATTTCTTTGGTTCTTTCATCTTATAATCGTCCTGTTATTTCGTGAACTTTATATTAATCCGTTTTTATTTTTCTCTTTTTCATGTATCCCCTTTCTGGCCATTAACATCTTCATTCTTCCTTTGTTTCCACATATTCCAATCTTTTGTTTGGCTTTCCACTGAGTTTTTTTTTCTACCCAAATAAATATTTTAAGCGGGAAAAAAAATTTGAAAAATTATGAGAAAACATTTAATAAATATCCAATAAAATATTTTTAATTATGAAATAAATTCATCTAATATATTTAAGAAAGAAAAATTCATATTGCCCCTGAAACCCAGACGAATTGTTTCTAAAAATAGTTCGGAGAGTCTCAAAAAATGTTATTCGTAGACATTTGTTGAGACTATTTTAGAGTTGATATATAGATATGCCGATTTGAAAAAATATTGGGCCATAGAAATGAATGAAAACGATTTTCTTAGCGTTCGGAATACCACATGCATGCCCAGCGTCATGTCGAAAGTCACGCAATATTTTCACTCCCACCCACCCACTAGACCCACAGCCCCCTAGACCCATAGTCACAGTCATGTTGTTGGGCAATTAACTTGGCAGACTGCGTGGCTTCTGGGAGCTCATAGCTCTTAGGCTTTTGTTGTATGACATAAGAGCTAGTTCCCAGCCCCACCCACTTTTTGTCACCAACGTCCTTGAAGCAATGCGTTGAAGGCTCTCTAATACTTAAAGCTTGAGCTGGGGCGGTGTCAGATTCTCTCTTACGTGTTTTTCATTCTCATCTCTTGCAGAAGTTGACGTTGTCCAATAATATGGGGGGCGGTGATGCGGATAATGGCAAAAAGATTTTCGTTCAGAAATGCGCCCAATGTCATACCATCGAAGCGGGCGGTAAGCACAAAGTTGGGCCCAATCTAAGCGGTGTTGTGGGACGCAAATGCGGTAGTGCTTCCGGCTACAAATATACTGATGCTAATATAAATAGGGGCGTCACCTGGACTGAGGCCAATTTGGATGAATATCTCAAGGATCCAAAGAAATACATTCCGGGTACTAAAATGGTTTTCGTTGGACTCAAGAAAGCAGAGGATCGGGCCGATCTGATTGCCTACCTCAAGCGGGGCAAATAAATATGTTACAATTATGTTGTGTGTGTTCCTTTGGACTTTGATTTCAAATAATTAGAATTGTGATTTCTTGAAACGGTTCTCTTTAATTAAGGTTTAAATAAATAACAAATTAACCATAGTTTTTTAATATCTTATTCAATCACAAAAAAAGAACCTATAAATCTGAACATTCATAAACTTGTTTTGGTAAATTTAGTTATCTTTTCGATATAAAACAAATGCCTAATATGTAGGTCCTTAATTTCTTATTGGAAGATTATCGGTATTTTTAAATTCCAGTATTGCTCATGGTATTAGAGCCCAATATACATTATTTAATTGCTTAAAACCTAATTTCTCAAATAATTTACATGATACTTTATTATTGAAAACCACTGTGGCTAGTATTTCCGAACCACTAGCTGCAATCTTCTCGGCCATAAACTGAACTATTAGAGAACCCAAGCCTAGTCGACGATGCGTTGCCAAGACATGGAAATGACTTAAACTGCCATGGGGCGCTCTAAAAAGATTAACAAATAAAAAATAAATCATTAGTTAAATTTCGGAAATGGAAATGATATAACTCACCTCAAACACCAAGCTACCAGTTGTCCATTGTTATCAAAGGCTCCCACACTAATATTAGTTGCGATAAGTTTTTTTATGAAATCAACAGAACTAGTAGATCGATAACCCCATTGTTGATCCACCAGAATCGCATGGCTGGAGTTTAATGAACCAAAACTAATAAAGGGTTTTGTGCTAAAAAGAATATTTTTCGTTTAAATAAATAGTTTTAACATTGTATCTTTTTTTACGGACTTACTTTTGAAATTGGCGAACATCAGTTTTAGGTAAATGATATACAAATGTTCCTTGGTGTTCTTGATGGATCAAATCTAAATTTCTTTGCACCCAGTAGTGTTCTATAAGAGGTTTAGACTGTTGCTCATAACCACGAAATAGAAGTGAAGATTTAAAGTTCAACTCGTTCAATATAGATTTAATATCGTTAACTGATTCCAAAAGAGTGTTGTGGTAAATATGTGTGGTACTGGAAAATCTGTGCTGAAAAGAAGTTAACAATTAGTTAAATTATCATTATTAATTCAACCATTGTTTCAATCCATTATAAGTTCTTAAGTAAAGGGAGAAGAAAACTATAAAACATTTTTTCATCATATTTATCCTAATTTGATCATCAGAATTGTTTTAAAAATCTCTTGGTCATCCAAGTAGTTTAAAACTTTTCTGCACCGTTCTAATATTTTGACCTTTTTTATCTATTCTATTTTATTTAAAAAAATTCAAACATGATACTGCATAATATATATGTATGTACATACATACATGTGTAATTTGTGCTTAACTCAAAAACAAATTAAATTTATGAAGGAAGAATTTCGTTTTAAAAAGAAAAGTTCAGAATTTGGTGTTGCACGAAAAGATTACCCTTATAGAAAAGAATCATGGCACAATAGCACAAAGATGGCGCTAAAAGTCTAATATAAAATATTGCAAGTGTCCAACCCTAACGATTAACGACTTTGACGACATTCCCCAACATATAAAGTCCCTACGTCATTAATACGTACCAAAAAGAATGTTGTAAATGAGATGGCCACTAGCGCCGCCACAAGTGATTTGGCGCTCTTTAAATTTTCACACTGGCGCACTTAGCCCGGGTCTCCCTACATTATATATACTTTTTTAACTACAAATTGGATTAAATACAATTTCCATTAGAAGGTTAGACGCCCTCCATAAATTACGTAACGCCATCGTAACAATTGGTAGACATTTTAAGCAGTTTATGTATTGAGCGCCTGGTTTCGAAAATTATTTATGAGCAATGGAAATAAAAGTTTTTAAAATATTTTTTTTTAGCCATTAGGTTAAAAATAGAAGCAGATGCGACAACGGAGGAAGGGGGTCCAAAAAGCTCAAAATTTGGTTTAATACTTACAATCAGTACAAAACTGCCGTGATCCAACCAATTCTCATCAGTTGTGTAAATTTGAATAGTCTCATCGATGTCCTTAATTAATTTGTCTTGGATAAAAAATTCAATTAAATCGTACCCTGAGAGATTTGGGCCCTTACATCCATATAAATCTCTTAGTTGAGACCAGAGCTCACGTTTTATTTCCAACATGATAATTTAAGGAGAACTAGAAAACCATCGAGGGCACCATCGATTGTATGTTAAGTTTTACGATATATCGATGGAAGTTTCTCGATGTCGATATAACGACGTTTAAAAAAAATTTACAATTAAATCATGTGACTTGGTAAAAAATTTAAACTGTAATTAATAGAATTTTATTGGAATAATTTTATTTTTCATTATTTAATTTACAAGAATAAATTTTGATTGTTTGCTTACGTCGAATGCGAAAACGGCAAAATTTATGTAGCTGATTTTATTTAAACTTAGTTTTGAAAAGGCAACAATTTCTATTGCACACAAATGGCAAAACATAAAAGAATTTGTACATTTAAAATTCCCGCCGTTGTGCCAACGTTTATAAACACTGAAAATATGACCTCACAACACTGAATATTAGAGATGGAATATCGGTGTTAAATTGAAATTGTTTAAATTTTTTATTATTTATTGGACCCTTTTCTGTTCCTATTGATAAGTTTTTTTCGAATAAAAGCTTTATAAGAGATCCATTGAGAGTTTTGCAAATCCAAACACAATGTTAACCATCGATTCGCTCTCAAATTATGACCGAAACAACAATTTTGCAAATTCGAAAGACGACTACGAAGTTCAGGAAAACTTTCTTATAACCGGTGTCAGTCCCTTGAAAGCCCCGAATTGCTCGGAGTATGTAGTAGCGCACGTGACTACAACTACGACAACTACAACGACAAAGAAACCTCTACAGGCGGCACGGAACTTCAGCGAGGTGATATTCCTGCCATACATATTGGAAACAATGCGGCAAATGAGCTTGGATCGTCTGCTACGATTGCAAAGTTATGCCTGGCCACATTTGAATAAAGGATCAGGTCATGGGGCCATCATAGTCAGTGCACCACGTAGTGGTCGCTCCTTATGCTACATACCGCCCATGTGTCAGGCTGTGGGCGAGGAATTGAAAGCGAAGCGTCATGCAAAAAGCTACGCAAATCATCTAGGACCAGTGGCTTTGGTTATCGTTTCAGATTTAAAACGCGTCCAGCAGATTGCCTATCTGTGTAATCGTTTTCTGCGCAAGGCGAAAAATGAAGAATGGTTGACTCTCACCCTGACGTTGCCGTCAAATCCGAAATCTAGTGATTTCTATCATCGTTTGCTGAATGGCGCTGGATGCTTGGTGGCTACATTGTCTCAGTTCAACTGGCTATGCGATCAGGATGATGGTTTGTTGCAATTTCCCAATTTACGATTTGTGGCCTACGATGACATAGACCTAATGGAGAAGAATCAGTTGGAGCAGACTCATCATTATGTGAGAACTCTTATCAAGGGTCTACAAATACTACCTCAATTGGTCATCATAAGTCAGACGTATCGGAAATATTATCTAAACAAATTAATGGACGACTTTTCAAGTGAGAAAACTTTGGTAGTCTTTGGCGATCTTTTGGAAGCTGCTCTTTACGGTGGCACTGCCATGCGATTGTCGTTGGGTAACCGGGAATCGAAGTTGAAACAAGTTTCGGAAGTCCTCAAGCAACGTCCTCCTCAAATTTATCGGACTTTAATCTATTGTCAGGATGATACGGAGATGAAAGAACTATTGAAAACTCTATGGGTGGATTACAAATATGAATGTCTGGCATATTATCAAGATGATGGCTTGGATAAGCAGATGCAGGTGCACAAATGGTTACTAGATAGCCAAGGATTGATTTTTGTTTGCACCGATAATTGCCCAGAATTGGATATACGTAATGCCGAAACTTTGATCAATTATAGCATGAGCACTTCTTGGAGTAAATTTAAAATGCGATACATAAGTTTATCCCAAAAGATAATCGAAAAATTATCAGAGGAAACAGTCCCAGAGGCGAAATCCCTTCTATCAATAACCCTGTTGGATGACCAAAGTGATAGACAATTTCCACGTTTAGTAGATTTTCTGGAAATGCATCAACAGGTTGATCAAAATATGAAACAAATCGCTCGTGGTATACGTTATAAGTTGAATCTGGCCAAGGCCAATGAATCAGCTATATGTCCCCTATTATTGACGCACGGTGAGTGCAAGGACACCATGTGCGATGATAGGCATCAGTTAAATGAATCTGATCGTCTGCCTTATGATTCGCCACTTCTGGAGGGCGTCAACATTAAAGTGCAACTTGTAAAGGTTTACTCACCTGGCCATCTGTGTGTTCGGCTCTTGGAATACTTGCCTATCCAAGGGTCATGGCAAAAGCTCTCGCGCAATTCAACACTCGATCTACGTTTGCAGTTACTTCAGGCCGATGAACAACAATCAGCACGCTATTGGCCTCCACGATCAGGTGATATTTGCATATATCTGCTACGCCAATCGAACAGTTTTGAGAGAGTTCGGGTCCTTCGAGTGCCGAAAGTCAATCAAATAAATATCTATCGCTCCGACTTGAAAGTGGAAGTGCAAGCTTTAGATGCCGACACAAGACGTTTCCACACACGAACTGGCCAACTTTACGTTTGTCCTGACGAATTGAAAAATGAACCTGCCCTGTGTGTGGACTTGCGCGTGTTGGGCGTAGTGCCCTCATCGGGGGAGCGTACCTGGCATCCAGATGATGAGGCGGTTGTGCGACAAATTAAATCCTGGTTAACTAAGTCGGCGGCTGGTCAGCCATTTTTTTTCTCCAGGCTGATATTAAGTTTGCCATGACCCATACGATCTTCATCAATGATTTGGTGGTAATGACCTATGCTCCAACATTTAAAAAGCATGTGCGTCATCTGCGCTTAGTTACCGCATTGGATAAGGTTAATGTCGAAAGAAGTGAGACGGCTAAGCGTAAGATATTAGAATTCTTTGAAGAGGGTTTGAAGGAGGTGGAAATCCAGGAAGAGAAAGTCATTGAAAAAGAGAAACAAATAGAAATTAAAACTGAGATTGATTCTATCTCTGAGCCCCCAAACAGAGTTCAACGAATGCTAAATTTGGCTCATAAACTGCCTAAAGAAAAGGAACTACAAGAGGTTGCTAAAGCCATTGAAATCCCTGATACTCCACCTCCAGTAGATAGCGTTGGGGATCTTTTGAAATGCATTATGAACTGTGCCATTGATGACCATCAAAATTCGGAATCTTATGCCGAACAAAAAGAGTTCTTTGAGAATTTACTCCCCAAGGATACACCTTCTTTGACTAAATCTAAAAAAACTAATAGCAAAGCGACTCCAGTCTCAGGCAAATCGGTTCAAACCAGCATGTGCCTACCACAAAATGTCATCCAACCTGAAGTGAAGTATTATCAAACAAAACGCACTTTAGAACTTCAAGTTACGTTGCCCGAAGAAAATGTGATGTATAAAGTAAATCTATCCAATTTATCGGTGATTATCTTCGAGGCTCCAACATCCTCAACGATCTATCAATTCGTTATCAACACATATTCTTCCTATCAAGGTCTGTCCCATCATATGAAAGGTCGCTGCGTCTATGTGAAAGTTTATAAAACTCTCGCCCGAGCATATCCATTGGAATTCAGTCATTATACATTCATGAAACCAAATCACGATCAATTCCAGTTAATGGACAATTATCGCAAACAAACGGCTCAACATATCGAAAACTATGTTCTCCAGATGGGTTATGTAACTAATTTTAAAATAAGCAAACGGCACAAGGATGATGAGAGTGAAGAAAAGGATTCCGACAATGAGCTGGATGATTATTTAACCGAGAAAGCCAATCCTGGATTCGAATGTGATTGAAAAAAAGAAATGTAAACCATAATTTTACCGAAAACAATCAGTAAAAATATCAAAGAACCTAACAAAGCTGTTATACACTTGCAGTAAACGTTTTTAAATCCTGTTTCTCTGTTTTAATAAGATGACAATATCATCATCAAAATCTAATCATTACCTTCTTTGGGACTCATAGAGGCCAAACAATAAATTATCTAAAAAAAAAATGAACAAAATAATACAAAACCATATCTAATTATCTTTTTTCTTCATTGGCTGACTTAAAGCAGCTTTGCTTTATATGAACATAGGGAGAAAAATGTATACACATGAATGTATGTAAATGAAGTATATAAGGCAGTTTTGCTTGAATTTGGGCAATAAAAAATAGTTTTAAATAAGAAACTTTATTTCTGAGGCAGCCACTTGTACTTATGTACATACATTTGTAATGTTTCGGCGGTCTTTCTTTGCATGTACATAGGGAGAAAAATGTGTGTGTATGTAAATGAAGTATATAACGCTGTTTTGATCCATTTTGGGCAACAAACAATAGTTTTACATAAAAAACTTTATTTCTGAGACAGCCACTTGAATGTACATACATTTGTAATGTTTTGGCGGTCTTTCTTTGCATGTACATAAGGAGAAAAAAGTGTATGTATGTATGTAAATGAATTATATAAGGCAGTTTTGCTTGAATTTGGGCAACAAATAATAGTTTTACATAAAAAACTACCACTTGTGGCAGTCACTTGTATGTACATACATTTGTAATATTTTGGCAGTCTTTCTTTATATGTACATAAGGAGAAAAATGTGTATGTATGTAAATGAAGTATATAACGCTGTTTTGATCCATTTTGGGCAACAAACAATAGTTTTACATAAGAAACTTTATTTCTGAGGCAGCCACTTGTATGTACATACATTTGTAATATTTTGGCGGTCTTTCTTTGCTTGTACATAAGGAGAAAAATGTGTATGTATGTAAATGAAGTATATAAGGCTGTTTTGTTTCATATTGGGCAACAAACAATAGTTTTACATAAGAAACTTTATTTCTGAGGCAGCCACTTGTATGTACATACATTTCTAATGTTTTGGCGGTCTTTCTTTGCATGTACATAGGGAGAAAAATGTGTATGTATGTAAATGAAGTATATAAGGCTGTTTTGTTTCATATTGGGCAACAAACAATAGTTTTACATAAGAAACTTTATTTCTGAGGCAGCCACTTGTATGTACATACATTTGTAATATTTTGGCGGTCTTTCTTTGCTTGTACATAAGGAGAAAAATGTGTATGTATGTAAATGAAGTATATAAGGCTGTTTTGTTTCATATTGGGCAACAAACAATAGTTTTACATAAGAAACTTTATTTCTGAGGCAGCCACTTGTATGTACATACATTTGTAATATTTTGGCGGTCTTTCTTTGCTTGTACATAAGGAGAAAAATGTGTATGTATGTAAATGAAGTATATAAGGCTGTTTTGTTTCATATTGGGCAACAAACAATAGTTTTACATAAGAAACTTTATCTCTGAGGCAGCCACTTGTATGTACATACATTTGTAATGTTTCGGCGGTCTTTCTTTGCATGTACATAGGGAGAAAAATGTGTGTGTATGTAAATGAAGTATATAACGCTGTTTTGATCCATTTTGGGCAACAAACAATAATTTTACATAAGAAACTTTATTTCTGAGGCAGCCACTTGTATGTACATACATTTGTAATGTTTTGGCGGTCTTTCTTTGCATGTACATAGGGAGAAAAATGTGTATGTATGTAAATGAAGTATATAAGGCTGTTTTGTTTCATATTGGGCAACAAACAATAGTTTTACATAAGAAACTTTATCTCTGAGGCAGCCACTTGTATGTACATACATTTGTAATGTTTTGGCTGTCTTTCTTTGCATGTACATAAGGAGAAAAATGTGTATGTATGTAAATGAAGTATATAACGCTGTTTTGATCCATTTTGGGCAACAAACAATAGTTTTACATAAGAAACTTTATTTCTGAGGCAGCCACTTGTATGTACATACATTTGTAATATTTTGGCGGTCTTTCTTTGCTTGTACATAAGGAGAAAAATGTGTATGTATGTAAATGAAGTACATATATAAGGCTGTTTTGTTTCATATTGGGCAACAAACAATAGTTTTACATAAGAAACTTTATCTCTGAGGCAGCCACTTGTATGTACATACATTTGTAATGTTTTGGCGGTCTTTCTTTGCATGTACATAAGGAGAAAAATGTGTATGTATGTAAATGAAGTATATAACGCTGTTTTGATCCATTTTGGGCAACAAACAATAGTTTTACATAAGAAACTTTATTTCTGAGGCAGCCACTTCTATGTATGTACATACATTTGTAATGTTTTGGCAGTCTTTCTTTGCATGTACATAAGGAGAAAAATGTGTATGTATGTAAATGAAGTATATAAGGCTGTTTTGTTTCATATTGGGCAACAAACAATAGTTTTACATAAGAAACTTTATCTCTGAGGCAGCCACTTGTATGTACATACATTTGTAATGTTTTGGCTGTCTTTCTTTGCATGTACATAAGGAGAAAAATGTGTATGTATGTAAATGAAGTATATAACGCTGTTTTGATCCATTTTGGGCAACAAACAATAGTTTTACATAAGAAACTTTATTTCTGAGGCAGCCACTTGTATGTACATACATTTGTAATGTTTTGGCGGTCTTTCTTTGCATGTACATAAGGAGAAAAATGTGTATGTATGTAAATGAAGTATATAAGGCTGTTTTGATTCATATTGGGCAACAAACAATAGTTTTACATAAGAAACTTTATTTCTGAGGCAGCCACTTGTATGTACATACATTTGTAATGTTTTGGCGGTCTTTCTTTGCATGTACATAAGGAGAAAAATGTGTATGTATGTAAATGAAGTATATAAGGCTGTTTTGTTTCATATTGGGCAACAAACAATAGTTTTACATAAGAAACTTTATCTCTGAGGCAGCCACTTGTATGTACATACATTTGTAATGTTTCGGCGGTCTTTCTTTGCATGTACATAGGGAGAAAAATGTGTGTGTATGTAAATGAAGTATATAACGCTGTTTTGATCCATTTTGGGCAACAAATAATAGTTTTACATAAGAAACATTATTTCTGAGGCAGCCACTTGTATGTACATACATTTGTAATGTTTTGGCGGTCTTTGTTTACATGTACATAAGGAGAAAAATGTGTACATATGTATGTAAATGAAGTATATAAGGCTGTTTTGATTCATATTGGGCAACAAACAATAGTTTTACATAAGAAACTTTATTTCTGAGGCAGCCACTTGTATGTACATACATTTGTAATGTTTTGGCTGTCTTTCTTTGCATGTACATAAGGAGAAAAATGTGTATGTATGTAAATGAAGTATATAACGCTGTTTTGATTCATATTGGGCAACAAACAATAGTTTTACATAAGAAACTTTATTTCTGAGGCAGCCACTTGTATGTATGTACATACATTTGTAATGTTTTGGCGGTCTTTCTTTGCATGTACATAAGGAGAAAAATGTGTATGTATGTAAATGAAGTATATAAGGCTGTTTTGATTCATATTGGGCAACAAACAATAGTTTTACATAAGAAACTTTATTTCTGAGGCAGCCACTTGTATGTACATACATTTGTAATGTTTTGGCGGTCTTTCTTTGCATGTACATAAGGAGAAAAATGTGTATGTATGTAAATGAAGTATATAACGCTGTTTTGATCCATTTTGGGCAACAAACAATAGTTTTACATAAGAAACTTTATTTCTGAGGCAGCCACTTCTATGTATGTACATACATTTGTAATGTTTTGGCGGTCTTTCTTTGCATGTACATAAGGAGAAAAATGTGTATGTATGTAAATGAAGTATATAACGCTGTTTTGATCCATTTTGGGCAACAAACAATAGTTTTACATAAGAAACTTTATTTCTGAGGCAGCCACTTCTATGTATGTACATACATTTGTAATGTTTTGGCAGTCTTTCTTTGCATGTACATAAGGAGAAAAATGTGTATGTATGTAAATGAAGTATATAAGGCTGTTTTGTTTCATATTGGGCAACAAACAATAGTTTTACATAAGAAACTTTATCTCTGAGGCAGCCACTTGTATGTACATACATTTGTAATGTTTTGGCTGTCTTTCTTTGCATGTACATAAGGAGAAAAATGTGTATGTATGTAAATGAAGTATATAACGCTGTTTTGATCCATTTTGGGCAACAAACAATAGTTTTACATAAGAAACTTTATCTCTGAGGCAGCCACTTGTATGTACATACATTTGTAATGTTTTGGCTGTCTTTCTTTGCATGTACATAAGGAGAAAAATGTGTATGTATGTAAATGAAGTATATAAGGCTGTTTTGTTTCATATTGGGCAACAAACAATAGTTTTACATAAGAAACTTTATCTCTGAGGCAGCCACTTGTATGTACATACATTTGTAATGTTTTGGCTGTCTTTCTTTATATGTACATAAGGCGAAAAATGTGTATGCATGTAAATGAAGTATATAAGGCTGTTTTGATTCATATTGGGCAACAAATACTAGTTTTACATAGAAAACTTTATTTCTGAGGCAGCCACTTCTATGTATGTATGTACATACATTTCTAATGTTTTGCATGTACATAAGGAGAAAAATGTGTATGTATGTATGTAAATGAATTATATAAGGCAGTTTTGCTTGAATTTGGGCAACAAATAATAGTCTTACATAAAAAAATACCACTTGTGGCAGTCACTTGTATGTACCTACATTTGTAATATTCTGGCAGTCTTTCTTTATATGTACATACATAGGGAGATATAAGTGTGTACATATGTATCAATGGAGTATATAAGTCAGTTTTGCTTGAATTTGGCCAACAAATAATAGTTTTACATAAAAAACTATATTTCTGAGGCAGCCACTTGAATGTACATACATACATCTGTACATATAGGTACATATATGTATGGCAATTGGGTAAAAGGTTTTTCTATAACTTATTATCTTATCTTATGATGAAATGAATTGATCAATTGATTAATAAGTGTATAAAATGGCAATTCATTTTGTTAAACCGCTACGTGTGATTTAAACAGATTTTTAAACTAAATATACTCAATACTTTTCCTACTTTACAGATTGTATTTATGCTGATAAAACTCTTAGTTTATTTATTACTTTATAGGGACAACTTTATTATATGACAATAGTTTCAAAATTCCAAAAAATACATGCGTAAGTTATATATATAAAATCATATTTCAAATACAATATAAAAAAAGATCAAAAATTTTCATAGTAATAATAATATACAGCGATTGGAAAAATCAACTTGATTAAGGTAGTATAACATTCATTTCATTGCATTTCACATCACTTTAGTTTCCACCTCAATTCTCAATTTCCCAAGCCTTCGGCACGGACATTGACAGCATCCAAGAGGGCACCCATTGGTGTGGAGGCACTAATCAGGGTACCATCAAATGTATTGACAACTTTGTTCTTCAAATTCCTTAATCTCAACGAGGCGTGAATAAAAGTCACAGAAATCGGCAGCAATAGGGTGAAAATGGTCAATAGAACGGCGCTGATCAAATGCAAAAACAAGTAGCCACCAATAAGAGCTCCAGCAAGGATGTACCATTTTTGTTGAGCAATCTGTTCGGCAGCCTGGGCATTACCACCACCCAGACGACTGGCAATGAAATTTTTCTTCGATTTTACACTGAAAAATTGCCATATTACGGCAATGATCAAGGCCTGAACTATGAGACCGCTCACAATCTTTGTGGGATTGAAGAAAATCATCAATGCATAGATGGTAAGGAAGAGTAGGAAATAATTGGTTTGGTAGTAGAGTAAATTCTTCACGACACGATTACCCCACTTGTCGAAATCCTTAAGATTCGGCAATTGAAAGCGGGCCGATCCCAGAATGAAGTCATCCAAACTGCGTAGTGGCGGAAGCTGCAAATTGCCGGACAATGCAGCTGCAGCCTCACCCACCGCTGATCCTGATCCTGACATTTTGGTTTTTGCTTTTACTGGCGAATACTTCTTGTCGAATTCGGCGTTTAGCTTCTGGTAGCTATTGTTGGCCCGGTTCCAATGCTGCACTACGTCCACGTTATTAAAATTAAACAGCTGAGTTGTCAGCTGCTTAAATTTCGTCCGCAATTGCCTGTTAGGGGCCGATCCGTTGCTGTTTGGTAAAAGATGTGTTCGCTCGTCTGCACTTATCCAATCGTTTTCAGTGTCACTAAAATCCTGCAGGCCCTGTGTGTCCAGTGTAAAAATTTTTTTTCCTTTAATTTCGGATTGTTAGTCAGCAACAGTGTTGCTAAGTTATCGAAAATGTGTAGTTACACAGCACTTTTGTCATAATTCGATAGCTTAGAGATGGCAGACAGAAAAAGACCTGAAATTAATTCGATTAATTCACAGCATACATACATACATTATTTTGCTAAACATATTATTATATTCATTAAGATTATTAGGATACGACATTAACTAGACCCAAATCAGTGTATATTTTCATATTTTTCGGTTTACGACCTAAAATAGTTGTATATTTTAGAGATTACCAAAGCAAATGCAATACCAATATTCAAATTCTACAGAGAAACCCAAAAATTTAACCAGAAATGATAATAGAGCGACTTATTCAAATATAATCGTAAAATAATAAATAAACGTTCAGGTAAGACATGCTTTACATAAACCTTTTTAATGTGAGATGTGTCTGAATAAGTGCAGTCCTACCTCCGAAGATTTCGATCTTCTTGTTATAATGCTAGTACATATCAGTTTCATTTTGAAAATGTGAATATCTGAGATTTAACAGATTTAAAACATCGCAAAGTGGTATTGCGATGATTTCATTAGGCATTTAATAATCTTGGAGTTTTTAAATTTAACCATACCCTCTCCGTCTAACCGATAGTATTATTCTTTAACATTTAGAATCAAAAGCCAATTTTAATCCATTTCCACCTTAAAATATGAAACAAATATACATAGTCGTTGTACGAAAAGCAAAATTGATTTTCATTTCTGTTATATTTCTTTTTTTAAATTATTCAAAACATAAGTACAGCTAAATCAAATTGTTTTGAACAAAATTTAAACACTTTTTAAATATGGAAAATATATTAGGAATCAAGAGGTATGGTTCTTAAGGGAAATTAATTGAGATAGGAGTGTAAATGAACCTAAAAAAGAACATTGTTAAACAATTATTATATATATTATTATTCTCATGATTAAAATTAGAAATAGTTTTTTTGCTTCACTTTTTGTTTGTTTTTTAACCTCCGAATTGGACGTTCCGGGACTACAGACTACTTAAAACTTGGTTCAAGTTTTGGTAATGCGTTGCAGCTTTTTGCCATGTAGGGTTACCACACTGGAGTTGGATGTTACGCTTCCAGATCATTGACAAAGAGCACTTCACGATTTTTAAGGCCAACATCGTGCAAAGTTTTGTTAATATTTTCATTAGATGAACCCTCGGCGGGATTACAATCAGCATTTGAATAGAGTACACGCTTTGGGAAATTCGTTGTAATTTCAAACTCATCCGGCGAATCGGGATGACAAAAGAGAAAGTGGTAAACATCCTAAAAGAGCAAGAGATAATAATATTAAATCAATACATATTTCAACCAAGGGTGTGAATGCCTTACCAAAACTGAGTCCGTTTGTCGAAAGCGTCGCTCAAGCCGTTTGCCACTTGGCAACTTAAAGACCACCGCTATGGAGCCCATAGCGTCGACCGAAGGTTCCGCTGGCACAAAACGAGCCAAATCAATCTTTTGCCTAGCAATATTCTCTTTGCGTAATTCTGCATCCCGTCGCTCTTGTTCTACAGCCTCTTGTTGCTGCCTCACAGCATCACGTTCACGTTGCTTTTGACGCTCTTTCTCCTCATCGGCCAATAAACTTTCTTCGTAGGCCAGATCCTGTTGCCGGCGTAGTGTCTGTGTCAAATTTCTCTCCAAACGATCGGCGCGAGCCTGACTTAACCACACCTCATTGGCAGCCACGACGGCTCTCAAGCGACGCAGTAGCCCTTCGGAAGTACAATCTCCCTCGAATCGTCCTACAACTGTCATACGATTGGCACGTAAAGAGATCATGGCCATCAATGGAAAATTTCGTACAGTTATTGATTGCATCACTCGGTAACCCTCCGGTGAGGATACATCACAGCCCCATAGTAGTGTATGTGTATTAATGTAATCTATTACAGATGGCGAGGCCAATGTTTCACGACAAAATGTATCCACGTCTGTGTTTTTTGTGGGATCCTTATGGAGATAGACAATGAGGAAGCGCAATTCCTGTTTAGCATCATTTAACGCCTGGGCATAAGTGCCCTGATAGAATACGGGATGTTCGGGATATCTTTCATAATATTCACGTATGAATTTCATAACATCACCCAATGGATCTGTCACTATGCGCGGTTCATTGCCACCGCCAAAATTCACAAATGCACTAACTATGCTCGAGAACGTTGAATAGAAATATTGGAATACAAAATTAATCACATAGCCGACAAAACCGGTAAAATTGCGGGGAACTGGACCAGCGGGACCAACACGACTAATCGTGCGTCCACCAGGCATATTCGCTGAGAAAACCTGCTGCAAGAAACGATCATTTATAACGGTCGGTGCTCTTACATCCGTAGAGGCGGCAAACATTGTGGGCCGGCCCTCACGTATATTTAAGTGTTCCTGAAAGGCAACCTGGTAGGAAAATAAGTGATATGTATTAGTTAACAAGTTTTTAACGGGCGTGAACAATATTATGTTCAAATAAATTGGCGCAAAACTAAGATATAGGAAATTCTAGATCGATTTTCTAACTTAATTTTTTAAATCAAAAGCTTTTTCTGTCTTTTGTATTTATTGAATTATAATAGACTACGACGATCTTAATGATCAAGAAGCTAATGAAGAAATTTACTAAATTCTATAATGCTTTGGTCTGACACGAAATCCATCTTGAAAACGAAGTTAAAGCGAACTCTAGTTTCAGTAACATTTCCCCACATTTTCCCGCTAAATGAAACCCTTTAACGGCATTGCATCTCACCTCGATATCCCAGCCATGTCTGATCAGAACATCCCGACATCTATTCATGTCATCGATGCCAGTTAGATCCTGAAATTGTAGGACTTTTTCTGTTTGTTCATTTGATAGTCCGTCCGCTTCCATTTTTGCAGCTGGTAATTGTTGTTGTTGTAGCTTCTTCCTCCTCCTCCTCTCTTTCTCTCTGCAATTCGGTTGCCGTTTCTGGTGGGTTGCTTACGATGTGCGTGCGTGTTGGTATATATATATGTTTGTGTGTGTGTGTCACAATTTTAATGTTGCTGCTCTAGTTGGCCTTTGTCCAGGAAGAAAGCAAAACGCAACAAAAGGAATATATGTTAATTCAATTAATTATATGTCAATCGTTAATGTCATTTTCAAGAATTTAACAAACTTTTGAACATTTCTCGGTCAGCGGCGGCTGGATTTGTAGTTGCGTTTGCAAATAGATTTTGATTCCCTTCTCTGTATGTTTCTCTTTTCGTTGCGCTCAGTGCCTCTGCCTCTGCTCTTGTCAAAATTTTGATATTTCTGTTGCCGTTTACACTTAGTAACGTTCACACTGCGTTGCGTTAGTAAGGTGCGGTTGCAAACGGCAACAGATTCATTTTCACTATTTTTACTATTAAATTCTGATTGTGGTTTATTATTGTTTAAATTACAAATAATGTTTAGGAAACAGTAGAAAAAGCAAAAGTTACTACTAGAAAAGAAAATAAATTTATTCAAATGAAAGAAACTGAGTGCCCATTTCTAGTAAATGTTTGTTCTGGGGATTATTCTAACACGATTTGTTTAAGGTTTATGTTTTACAAATTCTGTATAAGTTTTATACCATAAATTTATAATTTAAATTGCCTAGTCGATATCATAAGAAAATGAAGAAGTCATTTTATGTCACGAAACATTTACTTGCAACGTGGGAACTCTTTAATAATTGGCAGAAGCTGGTCACATTGTTACTGAAGTAGACGCATTTGGCCACCAAAAAAATTCGAATTTGAACTGGAACATATAAAATCAAAGAAAAAGGATAATAATGCTTTTAGTATCCTCATCGAAAATTACAGTTTTGTCGGATTTCGCAGATCTGGAGACAAAATCAACATTTGTGCATGCCAATGGAGAAACATCAGATTTTCAATTCAATCAAAGGCGTCTCTTTGTGGAGGTGGACAAAAAGGCGGGCCTGGCCGTGATGCGAATCAAGGAGAAGGAGGAAAAGGGTATTAATGCATATAACCTAACTATTGTTCGCCATTTATATACATTTCCTTTTTCAGCACCTGAAATCCAAAGAGTACGCAAATTAACTATCGATAATGCCTACTGCGTTTGCTGTTCCAAGCAATCGACTGATGAAATTGCTGTTGGACAATCCACCGGATCAGTGAAGCTCTACAATTATCGCACTGCGCAGTTGATCCATCGTTTCCCAGCGGATAGCCCACGCTCTGCTGTACTCTATGTGGATTATAATGCCACCGATGAGTATATAGCTGCTGTAACCGAATCGGGAAGCACCAATATCTATGGAACAAAAACCAAACGCAAGCTTGAAACAATTGATATTGATGAGCAGTAAGTGAGATTGACAAATCCATAAATGGAGTGCATTGATTTTTCTCTATTCCAGTTCCACTTTGGCACGCTTTCACCCGACCAAACGTATGCAGCTGGGCGTGGCCTCCTATAAAGGGGCAGTCACTGTCTATGATATACAAAGCAAGCGTAAAACTTTTCATGTTACCGATGCCCATGATGCTCCATGTCGTGATCTGACCATGTGCTCAGCTCAGCCCTCATTGCTGGTCAGTGTAGGGTATGATTGTAAAATTAATATATTTGATATAAGACGTAATCGAGGGCAACCCTCAACGAATCGCCTAACCTATCCACATCCCATGTCGACGGTGGCTCTAAGTGAATGCGGCATGTATTTTTGTGCCGGCAATCTGAAAGGGGAATTGATAGCCTATGATATGAGAATCACAAAACAACCGCTGGCTGTGCGTAAAGTCCACGAGGGTGGTGTCACTCGTGTGGCATTTGTACCCACGCTCAGTGACGAGCAGCATAGTAGTTTTTCGAATCTTACAATGGATGCAGGACTACCCGCGGCAGCAGCGACTGTGAAACCTGTTACTAGTGATGAATTGCGCAAATCGATAGCGGCAAATCTATTGAGTACACAAAAGCAATTGGATAGTATTAATAATGGTGTTATGGCCACACCAGTGGCATCCACAATGACTCTACGGCAACATCGTGATTCCTTTTGTGATTTCCTAGATGGCCAGCATGCTCCAAAGGCTGTGGAGCGTGTTTCAACACGTTTCTCCATGAACCGAAGGGATAGTTTCGATTGGGAAACTTTGGGTGAACATAAAAGAAGCGGAGGCGACGATCAGTCCAAGTTCCTGGAGAGTCCAGCAGACATTTCACCGGCCCCGGAATCATTGCAAAGTTTGTGCTACCCCACCTTCTTAACTCAGTTTTCCTAATGTGACTTTCGTTCTTTCCCATTTCCAGCGACCCTCAGTGGGCCCTTGCGTGATCGTAGCAATGTTTCTGGTGAATTTAAATTAAAACAAATTGCTGAAACGGATGAACATTTGTCTGAAGAGCAGCAATCCGGCAATTCTTCTAGCAGCAGCGATAAGGAAAATCCCCAATTAGTCGATAAAGAGTTACAGCGACGTCTTCAGATGCTGTCAGCGAGTAGGAATAGTACACCACATCATCCCACGGTGCAATTCTCAAATTCACAATTAAAGCCCCAACAATTGCTAGCGCAGACATCGAGTGGTCTATCTGCTGGATCAGCATCATCCGAACAGGCATTGGATGTGTCCAAGGAATTGAATAGTCTACGCTATTTTATCGATCAACGTTTCGAGAAATTGGAAAAAGAAGTGAAAGTTATTGGCGAACAAAACAAATGGCATATTTTTACTCAAATAGCTAATTACTTTAACCATCAGGTGGATAGCACCCAAGAGATACGTGATGCCTTGGCTATTTTAATTCACGGCGATCCATTCGTCAATGAATTTTCTCGACTACAGTTTGAAAATGCAAAGTTAAAGGCACAAATTGCTCATCTGAAAAAATCACAAACTGAATGAAACGAATTCCTTTTAAATAGAAATCGTTTTTTAATTATTATTTGTGCTTTATTTATTCAAAATTTGTTAATCAATTTGTAAAATAAAAACTGTTCGAGATAAAACAAATGTTAAAACGTTCTTTTTTACTTATAAATGAAATTTCAAATGGTTTAATTAGTGTTTTAATAATATGAATTTTCACATTGTAGGTACAATTCACCAATTTGGGCACCTGAAATGTTAATCTGCGTCCAACAAAAAAGTATCATCAGCACGGAAAACCTAAATATATATAATACTATATAGTCGAACTAAAGCTTACTCAAAATTTTGTTTCCAATTTTATCGTTTTAAAACAAGTCTTCAATCGATTTTTGTATATTTTTAAATACTTGTTCTTATGTTTTTTTTTCCAAAATTTTAAACAATTTTATTTAATTTTTACTTCACTTTCTGTTCTCTAACTTTAGATCTGCGATTTGCGGTGGCATCTTTAAAGGCATATCAACCGAAATGGTTGTATTGAAATTTTCATAATCCACCATATAGTGCTCATGTATGGCATCATAATGGATTATATTGACAAAACGTTGACCCCAAAAGATCTCGCGTGGAACAAATGAAGTTTTCGCCTCAGTCATTTGGGCCGTGGCCGGAGAAGTGCCCACAATGGATACATATAACTCAAATTGACCAGCATTAAACTGTTTTGCATTTTCAAAACGATGTAAAGGACTTGATTCGTCAATGTAATGACATACCAGATCGGGCCAAACTATTAACTGCTCGCCATTACCTTCTAGTTTAAGCTCCGTGTGGGTTTTAATAACTTCACCCTCAATGGTTCTAAAAAGAGCAAAGTTGAAAGAGAAGATTTACAATATGTTTCAAGAAATCGGAAGTAAACTCACTTTTTATCCACTATCATATACACTCGAATCTTAGACTCAATTGTTTGCTGTTCCCTGGGATCACAGACGCGGAATAGCAAACACAATTTTCCATCGCGATAACAAATCTGTATAAATCACAGTTCATGAAATTTGTGATTTTATGGCTGTGTGTATGTTGTCTTACCACCGCCTTATCGCTGAACTTGAGCTTCGTCATCTGTTTGGCTGGCCGCGCCGTCTTGGCATAGATAACACTCACCATACTTCCCTCAATGGCCACGGCGCACAGCATTTGCATGACAAATAGAAATATAGTTTCGGGGCATTCCTCGCTGGCATACTTTTCGCCGAAACCCAATGTGGTTTGCGTCTCAATCGAATAGATCAACATGGCCACAAAAGTCCTTACGCCAAAAATGCAGGGATCGTTTCCCTCACCCAAACGATCTCCGGTTATCGAATCGAAGAGGAAATCGCCATGATAATAGGCCACAACATAGCAAAGTATGGCAAAGAAGATCCAGCTAGCAAAATAACTGCCCAAGAATAATGTCAGCATATATTTCCAATCAACTTCAACCTAAAAGGGGGAAATTAGGAGCAAATAAAAATGTACTCGTTTTGAAACATGAAATTATTAACTGAACTTTTTTGACCCAAAGAAGTTTCAGCTTTCAATAAGTAAAAAACTTAAATTTCATACTAGACCAATCTGTGAATGTTACTATTTTGCATTCACTGATTCTTCTATCATGAAATTTGAGTTTTTAATAAGTTTAAATTTATGTGAAATTCGTCAAAAACTAGTGGTTTAGGAGACATACTGTTGGACTTGAACCTAAAACCTACATTTGCAGGTCTCGATCAGACTCAAGACCTAAAATTTAAGACAAAGAAATCCAAATTCGCAACGGTTTCTTAAATATTTTTTTCTGGAGAAACTAAAGAAATTAATATAAGGATATACCATACTATTAACTGTTCCAAACATAACGATTGGACTGTATATATTTCCTCTATTCCTTAAAAACATTCTGCAATCGAAAATGTTTGCCTGGACCAACTTTTTAATTCGATTTGTGTTATATATTAGAAATGAAAGATGCCATTTCGAAAATGTTTTGTTAAAATCAATGATATTTTATTATTCTTATTAGTATTGTCATGTTTGGTTTTTTTTTTTTGGTGTAGGTAAATTTTAGAAAATTGTTAGTCATTCAATGCTAAAGGTGACGCGTTCACTTTGAAGATGAGAATTTGACGTGGTTTTCGTTGGAGGCTCATTGGCTAATTCATTTAATTTGCATTGTATACTGGGCGTTATGCTATAGATATCCGATGGCAACTTGGTTTTGTTGTTGTTATTGCTGTTGACATTTGCATTGGCATTGTGGCCAAATATGGATCTTACCAGAGTGGTGATAACATCACGCATATAACGCCAGGATTTCTCTGGTATTCGGCGAAAGACAACATTTTCATGACCATTTTTCTCCATAACTCGATGCATACTACGACGTAGGCCATCCGAATCGACAGCAGCTCCAGATGAAGATGGTCCAGCATCAGGAGTTAGTTCAATAGTGCTCCCAGCCCAATCGTTGGTATAAGGAAAGCTAGTCAAAATAATAAGATAACAAAGCAATATTTCTAATATATTTTTCAGATAATTAAATTGACACACTTTAGTTCACTACGCGTTTCCAAATGATTGGATTTGAGTCGTCGACGAAAGCCAGGACTCTCTGGATAGTAATCCACTTCATTGACCGTTTCTTTTTCCAATGAGCGTGCTAATGGTTTCGACTCCAATGGCTTGGGCTTCACTGGCATCGAGCTGGAGCGATGCATTTCTATAGTTTCACCACCTGCATCAGCTGGTACTGGTACTGATCCAACTGAACTCATTCTACTGACTGTCTGCCCACGCGAATGACCACGACCACGAGACGATGCGAGACGATATATAATTGGAACAATTTAGGTTTAGTCGCGTAGATTTTGCGTTTTAATTTTAATTGAATTAGGTTAGGCTGCTGCAGCTGAGATTCTCTTCAGAAAAAAGATAGATGTCTCGGTCTGTGAATTCTATTTTCTATTCTCTGAGTGTGTCTCTTTATGCCAGCGAATTCAAGTATTTATTATCTTCCATCTCTGAATCTCTGTTGTCAGTGTTTGCCCACCGCCCGCTGTGCTTGAGATTAGTTCGTCAAAATGGTTTTACTTTATTTATTGTATAACTAAGTTTGCTTATCCTACTGATATTTATTTTGAGATTTTGCAAATATTGATAATGCAAAAACAATGTCAGCTGACCTTGCTCTCAGAAGGCATTTCGAAATGGGAATAGGGTAAGTTTAATTATCTAATTTTTAATATATAAAATTCAAATTCTGCTCCCGCCCATAGTCAAACTCTTATCGTTTTTTTGACTTTAAAGAACTTGGGTGAACCAGTTCGTTTTAGAAGATACGATCTGCTAATTTAACAGGATTAATTGCAAAACTTTTGAAAATTGTTTAATATAATCATAACCTATGTACTTTATAAAAGATAGACCCATCGGACAATATTTTCGTTTTTAAATTTGTTAGGTAATCAATTTTGTTTTCTCGAATAACATTATTAATAGATAAATTGACAATATTTAATTTTAAGTAGACATCTTAAGTATAAGCATATAAGTTAACAAACAAAATTTGAAAAAGCCGTTTTGTTCGATAGAGGTGGAGAAACATCGATTTGATAAGAAATCGGTTACAAAAATGCAAACATATCGCTACATTGCTAGTGATGGGATGTCAGCGATTATTTCACATACAAGAACTCGAAGATTTCTTTCGTTGGAGAAAATGTTAGAAATGGGATCCTAAAAATATACAAAGACTACTATACTACTAGGATTAGTTCCCATTTCCAAGTACCCAACATTATATCAGATATTGTACAATTATTAATCATGCGTATGAAACATTTGGCCAAAGTAAATTATGATTGGTAGGTTATGTTTCAGCGGTTGGGTACAAAAATGTTTGCTGGGTAATGTTGTTTTTTTTTCAGTGTTGTTGTTGTTTTCAAGCTAGATGGACGTGTGTGCGCTTCGTTGATTGCACGTTCGGATGAGATAATTTAAAGAGAAAGATAGTTTTTGGTGTTTAATGTTTAAGATACATTTTCACATTTTCTACATACGTGTACGTGCGGTTCGATGCTTGGATGAGGAGAATTCGTGTTAAATATAATTGAAATTGGGAAATATACCAACAACAAAGCAGCAACAACGAAAATCTCAACTAATTGTATCTTCGTTTTTTTGATTCAATTAAATAGTGTGTGTGTGTGCCCTGCATTTATATGTGTTTGTGTATCTGTACTTGTGTGTTTGTGCTCGTTCATCGATATAATACTATAACTTAATTCAATTCAATGAAGCTAAACTAGATTATGCTTAACCAACAATTTATATAGAAAGTGCCAGCAAGTAAAAAAAAAAAGAACCAAGCAAAAAATTTTGTCAAGTCGCAGCAAAAATTGTGCAGCAGCAAGGTAAATAAACTATGTGGCAGAAGTTATCATTATTATCATTGATAAATCATTTGCGATTCTGGGAAATCAGGGTTACATATATTATATCTATATCTGTATATAAGTTATACATACTATATGAATGTATTTGGTTATATGTATGTACATACATACATTATATTGAATGTCGTCGTCGTCCCCTTTGAGTTTTTGTATTTTTTCTGTGTACCCAAAAGAGAGATACGAAAAATTCCCAGAAACGCATTTTCTAATTTAGACCGATTTCTGAGAAGTGACGAGAGGAGACACATAGCAGAGGCCGTGGCAGAGGCATCGGCCGAGCCAAGCAGCTTAACAAGCACCAACAACAACTCACAATGAGCACACACACAGACAAATACACTTCTCACTCACACAAACGGCGGGTGGCAGAGTGTATTTGTGTGATGATGTTGGCAGCAGCTGCTGCTGTTTTTGCTCTCATATTGTTGTTGTCGTTGAGCTATTGAATGAAAATTCTGCTGCTGCTGCGGCTGCAAACATTTAACACCACAACCAAGCTGAAGCTGGCCCTCACACATACTCACACTAACACACACTACTCAACTCACACATACATGTACAAATGCATATACAGTGAAGATTCGCAATCAAAGCCAATCGCCAATTTCCAATACAGGCTTAGGATTTAGGCTGCAAACCCCCCAAAGAAGAGACAGAGAGAGAGAGAGAGTAAAAAGGATTATGTCCTTCTCATTGTGTTCGAGTTTCTAGTGCTTCCCATGAGACTAATTGTTATAAAAGTGTGTAAAAAAATAGTTCTCAAATTTTATAAAATCCCAATAAAGGAGAAATTGGCTTATACATTTATTTACATACATATGTATGTACATACTATATACAGATACATAAGTACATATATACATATTAATGTATCTTTCAAGTAATATTCACATACATTTGTATGTATGTACATAAATATAATATTTATCAAGTATTTTGTTGTTTAGGTTGACAATTTCAAAGTACATATGTACATACATATGTATAAATAAATAATTAATTAAATTCAATGTCTCTTCTATTTATACTTAAATTAAACAATCTTGAAAGAACACATGATAGATATGTAAATATGTAGATACATATGTACATGTATGGAGTTGTGCGAATACGTTTTAATTCGTAGAAACTGTTGAGTTCACAAGGTATTAGCTAAATGCAATAAATAGATTTACGATTTTATATTTATTTATAATCTGGTAGGTTATAATATTGAATGTGTCAAAGGTTTTTTTTTGCAAAGAAATACGACATTAGATTATTTAATAGTGTTGATTTGTTTTTTAAAGTTATTGGTTTTATATTAATTCGTTTCACTCAATAGACTTAACAATTTGTAGCCTAAAGTTTAAACTCTTGATTTCAAGAAATATTCTCTTGAAGCTAAATCCTGGGATTGTAGGATCAGTACCTTGGTAAAAAGAACCACCAAAACCAAAATAGTTGATGGAATCAGTTTATACTTAAATTAAATTTATCATAGTGCAGAAATAAACACAAATTCGTTTAATCATTCATTTCTACAAATAAAATCAAATTAATCGAATTAATTGGTTCTAAAATTTTACTTCACACAAATTTAAAGTTCCTTAAACCTTATAGAATTGGTAAACTGAACATTTATTTGGGTACATTGCTCTACTAGATAATGATATTCTATAATATAATTTTTGAAGTAAACACTTTTTGAAATTCCACATAAATCTCATAAAAATATGTCAAAATAAAAACAATTCTCTGAAATACATATGTACTTCATATATATGTACATATAAAGAACATGTGTAAAAATATAATTGAATATACGGAATTTCCCTGAAATATTAAAAACAAAAATTACTGAAGAAAAAGGAAATGATTAATTGAATTTATTTACATATGTACATATACATACATACATATGTATCTTTGTACGTGTGTACCACACTCTGAGAGTGTTTACTGTAGTGACTACAGTGTAGTCAAATAACTCTCAATAAACGAGTGCGAGAGAGGAGAGAGAGAGAGAGACTGGTCGAGAGAGTGAGACAGAGATAGATAGATACCTGGTTATTGGGTCTTGGCTAAAGGTGTAGTCGCTTTTGCCGCCGCATTGAATTCGGTTGAAGCCGTAGAAGAAGAGGAGATGGAGGAACGCGAGATGGTCGCATACCCTTCATAAGAAAAGGTGTTATTAACTTCGTTTGTAATGCGTCAAATTGTTCTTGTGCGATGAGTAGATACATACATACATATGTACATACATAGATGGTGTGGTTGTGTGTGCACTTTTCTCTTCTTTTTCGCTCTTTTTTTTATTTTTTTGATTATTCTTGGTAAAAACCCGCTTTTACCATCTTCTTCCGCTCATTTCCTTGAAATTTGTATTAAACTTGAGGAGGCCACAAACACCAAACAAGACGAAAGACGGACTCACAGTGGTTGGATTTCGCCTAAAAATTCCGCCTTGGAATTTTGGATCATCAGCAATACACCAACGATATTTATTTCGATATGCATATTGCAATTGTATTTATAAATTTGGTTGGCTTAAAAAAAACAAAACTAGATCACAAAATATTTTAAAATATAAAAATTATAGTTTTTGCTCAAAGTATCTAAAAAAAATATTTCTTAGTTACATACATATGTATGTATGTATATATTTCAAGTTATCACCACCACTGTGCAAAGAAACGCGTTCTCAATTCTGTTTTTGTGGTTTTTAATAGCTTTTCATGTAAAATTTTGTTGCGTCGAGGCAGCAGTCCAGGATAAGTGCAGGTTGAGAGTGGGGTCCACAGTGATGTTACTTAATTGGTTTGTCTATATACTAACTCAAGTAGAATCGAACAAAAAACAACAAAACAAACAAGAGAAAAAAGGAAAGAAATTGTATGCGAAAAGGCCAAATTGTCTGCCCAGCAACAACGGAGTGAAAATATTGTTGAAGTGTTCAGCTGCTGCTGCTCTTCACCTTCTGCACTTACCTTTTCTCCTCCTCTCACCTTCCATCCCCTGTTGTTGGTTTGTTAACCTATTGTATTTTATTTTGTTATTTGCTTTTTCGATTTTTACAAACAGATTTCATTGGAAATTTGATTTTGTGCGCTCTCTGGGGTTCGTTCGTTTCATTTTATTGTTAATTGTTCGCGTGAATTTGTTCAATTGAAACGCAATGCCAAAAAGTGAAATGTGGGCAAAACACTCAATTGTTTCCCAGTAACCAGGATTGTGTGTGTGTGAGGGCAAGAGGGCAACGTGCAACTATGGTGAACTCGAATACATACATACGTGCATATGTAAGTATGTATGTATATAATATTCTACCTTTTGATATATGGATGTACATATGTATGTATGAATGTACATTGTAGGCACACATCTCTAAAGTTTATCCGATTTTCTTGAAATCCAGGAATATGATGTATTGTGTATATATTTACATATGTACATAATCATTTTGTATAGCATTCTTCAGGAAAAAGATAAGTTATTCGCATTTAACGGTTTTTTTTGTATGGCAGCTTTCATATAGTGACCCGATCTTTTTCAAAATGAGCCTGGATCTTAAAAAAAAGCTTATATGCGAACTACGAAAGCCATAGCTCCAGAACTGTGGGACTAGTTAGCATACGTTCAGACAGACAGACGGACATGGGTATATCAACTCGGAAAATCCATACATACATACATACATGTATGTATGTATAGGTATACATTATGGGGAAAACGGAAACGATTCCTCCTTTGCGTTACAATCATCTGACCAATTTTAGATTACTCTCTGAAAGGGTATGGAAAAGATTTTTCGTTCATTTCGTTGAAAACAACCTCAACATAAAATATGTACATATGTATGTATGTATGTCAATATTTTCAATTAACTTTTTGAGTTCCCCAACTTTGTTGATAAAAGGTTTTAACTTTTTTCCCAGAAGATTATATAAAAGTTCAAAGCGTTTTCTTATGAAAAACTGAATACATTTTTCTTTCAAAAAATAATAATAATGAACCCTCATGATGACGATAAATCGAAAATTGTTATGAAAAAAAGAAAACACGAAAAGCAAACCAGTTCAATTTAACTTGGTTCGTTGATTGTTGTTTTAGTTGAATTTACATTTAGGTCACTGTTTCTGCTGCTGCTGTTGCTTCTGTAGTCAGAGTTTTTGGACTTTGGGTAATTGGTGGCAGCTCTACGATGCCTTCACACACCTGCATCGTCATCATCATCATTAGTACATATGTACATATGTATGTATGTACGTATGTACCCTTCGTGGTATAACCTCTCTCCCCCCCCTACCACAATTGACCTGACGAAAAAAAGTTATCTACTAAACCACTCGTCCATATATATTTGCTTTTCCTTGGAAAAATAAAATGCTTTTTGATTGTTCTTCTTAGAATTTCAACTTTGCAAATGTTGTGTGCATCTGTGTGTGTATGTGTGCCGATAAGCCATAGAGTGTCTGTGTAAGTGTGGGTCTGCGTGTATAAATGCCGCTATCTCTGGTGGGTGTTGGGTTTTTGTTTTAAGTTTGCTTTATTTATTTTTTCGTAGTAATTTTATCAATGAAATTTCAAAAAAGTTAGAGAGAGAGAGAGCAAGAGAGACCGAGATAGAGAATAGAGGGTTATCGGTCGATTTCTGGGTGCATTATACATATGTAATCGCTAAATTTAAAATTGTTTAATCTTTTTCATTTAGAACCACTAGCACGAAACCTCGGGGTCTATGTGTACCTACAATGTACATATGTATGTATGTACATATGTATGTCTAATCGAAATAATATCAGTAAAAGCAAAAATTTGCTTAATATTGTCAGTCAGTATTCAGTCAATTGGAGATCTGAAAAGGTTACTACCATTAATTTGCTAAATACTTTGCAAAACCTACCTCAATCTTTTAAAGATAACAGAAGTGTTCATATTAAGTGACTAAGTTTTACTTTTGGAAGAGCTGTAAAAAAAATAGAAAGAAATTAAATCAAATTGGTCATGTTCATTGTATTGGTATGTACTGGCTTATCGACACATTAGTCATAGTTAATCACAAACGATATTCTTATTAAAAACTAAGTACAGTAGTTCCGTTATACTCAATTGGAATCTTCTAGAAACATAATCTACATACATCGGTCCCCAGTCCATTCAGGTATCTTTAACTTTAACTTCGTGAAACCCCCTCACGTTGATGAATTCCTCCTCCTCTCTCCTGAAGCGAAAACTATAATACGGGTTGTTCTAGGTTTCGTATCCGTATTAAAAATGAGCGGCTCAAATTTTGCCAAACATGCGGTTAATTATCTTCGCGATAGTTCGTCATAGAAGTTTCACACGAAACCAGCACATCTTTATGCCAACGAATTTTCTCCGAATTAAAGTGGACACTTGTATCCTTGACACATCCGCTCATAGTCCTTTCGTTACCGCTTTCATAACTATTTATTCATCCACTAATTTAGCAAAGAACAAGGTACACATTGGGTCCAAATGGTTGGCCGCACCCATGAGATACATATGTACATACGTACATACATACATATGTCATACTCTCAAATAGACTCAAATACATAAGTAATTTTCCTTTTGCATTAGAGTAGGTTTTTGAACTTTTTGAATCTTTCTTATAGGAATTTTTCCAATTTCCAGCTGAAGAAACTTATTTCTTGTGGGAGAATTTAGATTTAAATAGTTTTTGCTCGTGATATTGTAACCTCCATTTGAACTTTCTTTTGAGAACTTGTTAAACATTTTAACCCAATAAGGCGGATTAAGTCCTCATTGAGACGCGATGCACGGCGTTTAACGGCAATTTTTTCTTCAACAATATCTTATTATAGAGTTGCTTGCTTCTTGCTCATAATTTCTGCTTAAATTGAGATACAAAAGTATCTAATGAACCCATGTGTGCTGTGTACGCTCGTGTGTGTCTGGGTGTAGCTACACATACATACATACATATGTATGTATGTACATACATGCATACCTCACTGGTGGACCAAGTATGGCAAAATTAAAATGAAATTTTGTTTTGTTAATGCTTTCAGTTTAATCAGAAAAACAGCAAGAGAAAAACCATTGTGTGTCTACCTTTAGGCAACTTCATGACTTCACCAACAACGTAAAGAGAGTGTGTGTGTGTGTGTACCGTGTGCATACTACATATTTTCCAAGAATTTTTCCCATATTGTTGCTAAAGGAGAGCCTAGCTAAGAAGGCTATACACATGTATCTGCATATGTATGTATGTACATACATATGTACATACGTTCATTCGGAGAGAAGAGCCCACAACCGTGTGCAGAATTTCCAAGAAATCGCCTCTTTTGAAATTAATGTTAATATTATTATTATTATTATTATGATTAAAACCAACATACACACACCTAGAAAATGGTTTCTCCTGGACACGACACGCAGTCTCTCTCTCACCGATAATAAGAGCCAAAGGTAGTCCGAAAAAACCAACAAATACACAATACTTTTTTTTTTTGCGATAACTAAATTTCAACTGAAATATAAACAAAATATTTATGTACATATGTACCTACATTCATACATACATATGTATGTACGTATCTGTATCTACGTCAATTGAAGATTTCTCTAACATAATCAGTCACGAACCTCATGATAAGAGAGTCGACCATGGACTACTACATACTTTGGTCTTTTCGTGTGCGAGTGAGACGAAGCTTTTGGACGTTTTCACTGGAACTGTTAATTAAAGTAACTCCAACAAAAAAATTGCGCTGAGAATTTGGACGCGTCCGACCGATCGCCCATCCGCCCGCCCGCCAGACCTGCCATTCCTTTGAATCTGAATCCGAAGTCAAGTCGAAAAATGGAAACGTAATAAATAAATCTCATTTCAATTTTCCTGCGAAAAATATCAAAATGAAATACACTTTCTCGCAGCTCTCCAACCAACCTCCCCTCAAACTCCCCACCTCAACTACCTCTCTCTTTCTCTCTTTGTCTGTCTGTCTCACTCTCTGTCTTTGGCACTTTACGCTCCGAGTTTTTGCATGTGATTTTCGTTTTCAAGCGAAGTTCATTTGCAAAATTCCAAGTAACTGCAGAGAAGAAAAAAAAAAGCGAAAATAAAGAAGCGACGTCGTTGTCGTCGGCAGCTACAAAAAGTAATTGAATTCGCTTTAAAAGAAGGAAAAAAGAAATAAATTCCGCCCATAAAGACAATGCGCGCCCGACTTTTAGATACCCCGTGCCCCAAAAATAGGGGTGCAACTTAAAATGCACCAGCTGACTTGAGAAATCGAGTCAAGAGAGTATTTTCAAATAAATTTACCAGCACTCACTCCCTCGTAACGCCCTGGCGCCAATGTTTCATTCATGCCTTTCCTAGCATTAACATTATGTTTTCTGGGAATCGGCAATAATATACTTTTAACGACGATATCTCATGACCAATGTAGGAAAGCGCGTGGCAACGTTCTTAAACAACCATGAAAAGTATTCAAATTACTTGGAATTACGTCAGTTTATAAGCCAATATTTTTGCGGCACCACGATCCTTCTTTATAACCATGTGAAATGCTTCTACTACTACTTCATATACCCATTAGCGTCTACAGTGTATACATATGTATGTATGTACATATGTACGTACATACTTATGTACCTACATATGTAAGTATGTACATACATACTTTTGTACTCATGTACATATGTACATACATACATATGTACATACTTCCTTTTGCCTGTTACATACATTTTGGCGACTTTAATCATTTCATCCTATGGATGCATGGTATAAAAATGATACACTTTAAAGAGTTGTTTCGCCTCTCCTTGCCGCAACACGCCGTCCATTCGCTGTGTTGCTTGCCACTGACCGCAATTCGTTTTGTTGTGTTGTGACAATTTCTGCGTAAAACGTAAAACGCAAAGCATTCCGACTATGAGAAGGTTGTTTTCTATCTTGTACATATGTATGTATGTATGTACACATGCGATACATACTATACTATGCACATACATATGTACATATGTATGTTTGTATCTTTCTAGGTTTTTTCTATGAATGTATGTATGTATGTATGTGTACTACGAACATATTGTCTTTTTAATAACGGACTTTTGCTTAATTATGTTGGTTGTGTTGTTCGTCATCCGACGTTGTCGTCGTTGTCGTGAGGTGGGTGTCGTCATTGTGTTCAACTCAAGTGCCTACACTCTTGGGCAGTGCCCAAAGTATTTGTCCTTACATTGAGTTTATAGCTTATTTTTAGAAATGTATTTGTACTTTTATTTCATAATGCTTGTAGGTTTTTGGGATTTTATAAGAGTTCAGATAGCAGCACAGTATTATTGCTGTGACGTCTGTTTAAAGCAAAAAGAGGAGCGATGTGATGACCCTGCATATTCTTTTTTGTCTTGTTCTATTAATAAGTACTTTACTGTTTATGAGAGTTAATAATTTTCAAGTTTAGCATTTCGAAATCGGAATAAAAAATATGAAATTTTGCGAAAATTGCAACCGAAAACGTTGTCACGAAGTAATTCTAGAGAATAATAGGAAACCTTTCGAGAAGGAAAGAATACTTAATGGCAACGAAGTCGAAACTACCATGAAGGTAAACGATAGCAAAGATTTTGTTCAAACCAACGTTTAAGATATGTATGTATGTACATATGTATGTATGTACGTTGAGAATAATGAGGGAAAACTGCATTTTGGATGTCATTTAAATACAACAGGTGCTTCATACCAACTACTGAATTTCGTTTATAGAGATACATCAGCTGTTTTAATTTATGGTCATGAATAGTGTTGAAACTAGTGAATTCGCTTTATGTAAACGTCAGATCTTTCGTCGTAAGTCTCAAGCAAAGCTATGGTCACATTTTATAGTAGCATTCTCACCACTAAGGTAACTATGGTAACACTTTTAAGTAGTGTTGGCTAAAAATCTGACTGGACCAGAAATCGAGCTATAAATAGCTCGACTTGAAGACGTAAATTCAAACTCCCTAGTCTCAATTTTCCTTCTAAGTAGTGTTACTTGACATATTGGCTGATTAAACTGTTTGTAGAACAATTTGAACACGTAAATCGAACGTCTCTAGTTCCAGTTTCCCTTAGGTAAATACATTAGTAATCCTAACTGTTTGCCTGAATCCCTCTAAAGGCCATCATATAGAAAAAAGGTTCCGGGTTGTTAGCTTTCTTTCTTCACATTGGCTTAACTTACTTTGTGTTTTATTTTCTTTAGTGTTTTGTTTAACGTTTTTTTTTTCTTCTCTCTCTCTCCTCGTTTTTACTTTGTGAACAAGTTTAGGTATTAGATCATTATCTGTATTTGGATTTCTGATGAAATTTCGCATTGTCTGCAAAAAAAAAAAAAACAAACTAAAGAGAACTGAATAATGCCAAGCCGGCTGCGAAAATGCATGTTGTTGCGGAGGGTTTTTTTGTACATACAAGACTTTACTCCATCAATTCATCTCCCCCCCGCGCTACAGCGAAAAAAGTGAGTCATTCAGCTTGTTGAGCGGTGGCTAAGCTGCCTCCTACCTACCTACACATACATACATATGTATGTACATATGTATATAAATACCTTTGGATGTTAAAAGCCGGCATGCGGTTTTGCGATACCCTTGCGAAAGCGTTTAGTCAGAAAATAGTAACGCACTACGACAATATTCTCCTGATTAGCACAAAGAATCGTGTGTTCTTATGGTAAACTTAAACCACCTGTTGAATATATTGTACATATTGTATGTATTTATGGACAGGTGTGTTTATCGATCAGTGGAAACACCTAGTGATAGCTTTTTCATAACAACGATATGTCGATTCGATTAAAAAAAAAAATGTAGAACCTTAACCATCGAAAAAGATTCGCTACATTTCGTCGACTATATAATAGGAACCATCAGCTAAATACTTAATTTACAATGAATGAACTTTGTTTCTTAGTTTCGGCTGGAGTTTCAGAACGTGGTACTTTTCAAGGGTATGCCAAATTCGTTATTGTGAAATTGAAATCAATTCCCTGGTTTTTTTTCTTTTTCTTTTTTATTATTATTATTTTATCTGTTGTTTCAGTTTTGAATTTCCATCGAAAGTCGTAGAGGGAGCTCAGAGCGCTGGCTCATGCGGGTCTCTTGGAATCTCGCGCTGAGTCTCCTTCTCCAGCCCAGCACTTTACTTTAGAATGATGAATTTCATCACAACTGAAAGAGTCAAATCATCAGATAGCGTGAGGAGAGAGAGAGAGAGGGGAATCAGCGACAGAGTTACAAGTATTTTTGGTTGATTGATTCAAAAGAAAATTTACTCATAAATGTTTACTACTTTCAGTTTACCTGTCGCTCTCCCTCTCTCTCTTCCCCTCACTCATTGATCAGTTATTATTACTACAGGTATAAAATTGAAGCACGTGCGGCACGAATTGCGTTAGATTTAACGGTGAATGGGTGGGTATAAAATTGAATTGCCATGCGGACAGCGCGCAAGTCTATAATTTCAACGGAAAATGACAACACCCCCCATACCTCAATCGACACCAACATCAATCCAAAAAAACAAATTGTCGTTATTCCGACTAAACATTTAATTATTAATTTTTAAATTCTCGCTAAAAAAAAAACATGTAAGATAGAAGTGAAAAAAGTTGTTGCAACTTTTTTATATTATGTATTTATTTTTCGACTGTTTACTTTTGGCGTTGGGTCTGATGATGGGTTGACGTTTCCGGGAAGTCACAATGGCGTTTTTTTTTTTTTTTTTGGAAAAATTATGAAAATGTTTGCAATGCTAATTGTTGGGTTACTTAATGAGCTTTCTAAGTTGTTTCGTTAAGTGGTTTATAATTGGTTTGTCATGCTCCGCGTGGTGAGGGAGAATTCCATTGAAAAATTTAAAGTTTGGAAAACGAGAATGAGTTTCAAAAAACTTAAACAATTTTCTTCTTCATTATCTTTGAGTACCTACAAACATACATACATACATACATACATATGTACATATCTGGTGATTTGTTTCATTTCACAAGAATTTTGATTAGAATAGTTTTGTGGAAACCATCTCAAATAATTTATACTATACAAATAAGACCTCTGAAAGCGAGATAAAATTAATTGAAACTACATTTTCCGTAATTAATAATCAGCAAAAACACTTCTAAAGAAAAATAAATTGTACGTCATGTTGGTGGAGCGCTAAAGCTTTACCCTATATCAGGAGGCTTAAGGCACTTGTCACATGGCACTTAGCGCTTCCGATACCGAATTTATAAAATTTGGCGAATATGCCAGTCAAAATTCGTTTTATGTAGTATGTACATATGTATGTACATGCATACATATGTACCTACATATGTACATACTTACATTCATGCATATGTATGTACATATGTATATGCCCACTTTGTTAAGATTAATTTTTAACACAGTTGGAAAAACAGAATAGATTTACCCCTTCACCACTTATTGATTGTATATTTATCGAGAAAATTTCATAAGAATTGCCTACTTAAAGAAAACTGCTGATCAGGCGATTTGCGTAAAAGATAAATAAGAAATCATTGGCTAAAAATACCTTACGAAAATTCACAGACAGACAGACAGACGAGTGTACATACATACATATATACATATTTTGTTGGAAAACCATTTAAATTTTAAAGCACTATCATTAGCGTCAATGGAAAGAATTTCTACTGTATTACCTTTTTAATTACCTCAGTAACAGATAACAGGACTAATGTCTTAGATAAATGTGTTCATGGGAAAATAGGCTTTTTCATCGAGTAAAGTCGTTTATATTGACTCAGACTCAACGCTTGGAAGATAACGTAACAGGGCTACCTTATGGCTTATACAGTGTCTCATAGCTTATTCGACCCAACTCGTATTTTAAGTTTAAAATCAGAATAACTTTGTTTCCAATAGAAATATTCCCAAAAATCAAATGCAGAATTATTTGCTTATGTTTTAACTAAAAGATTCAATATTCATTTATTTTGATTTTTTTTAAATTGTATAGGAGCTTGTCATTTATACATATGTATGTATGTACATATGTATTGTATATCTTCTAGAACTAGAACTAGCTCATTTTTTAATCATTACGCAAATAGGTTACAGTTTAACGCGTTAATCAACATTGTATTTTCAAGTGAATCCTTAAAACCGTTGTGAATATATAATATTGCATAGAGTAAGACTTCATGGGTTCCTAAGGACCCGAGGATCAGCTACATATATTTGTATTCTTGTTGAGCCTTTTCTCTTTAATCATCATATGGTGCAATCAGTGTTTTTGGCTCTTGGCTCTTTTCTCTTTAAAAATAGGTCTTTAAAGAATCACGTGACATTTTGCGGTAGAACAAGATACCAAGTGATCAATGTCAAATGTCCTATTAGAATGGCTAAGTTTAGCTATTGGCGTTTATTCCTAAGAAAATGTATTTGTAAGTTCATTTTTAACGATAAATTTGCTGTCGAATTGGTTTCCAAATGAGTAATAATACCATAAATGGCTAGATAATTTTATCAATCACTACCAAATCACTACTAAATAACGAAACATTAGTAATACTTATTTTATGCAACAACATTTCCATTGTTGCTAGGCTTATTGAAACATTAGTCAGTCCCTAAATCGACTTAAATAAAAAATTCGATGTACGTACATACATACATATGGAGGTACATAGAAGCGTGTGAAATATCTTGACCTACAACGAGGGGCACAGACGATCTTTCCACTTCATGCAAAGGGAACTTAATGGGGGACTCTTTTTTTTTTTTTGTTTTTAATTACTTAGTCAGTCAAGTGATCAAGTTGGAGTTTAAGTTGAAGTTGTGTGCGGTCAAATGATGGGGCAATTAAATGCAATTGCATAGACCACATCAGACACAAAGGAGGCAGAGCTCTAAGTAGCTAAATAACAAGCCTTCCTCCCCCCCACGAACTGACTCATGCTAAGGAAAGATGTGTATTTTCCCCGCATACCAATCCCACGCATGAGCAATAAGCAAATGTTCCAAGTAAATTGTAATTGGTTTTTCAACTATTTTTAGAATAATACATATGTACATGTATGTATGTATATTTGAAAATCTTTGCCTTGGCCAACAGAATGCCGCAAATGAACACGTGTTTACATATGTACATATATGTATATATAAGTATATATTTCTAGGTCACATCTTATCACACTCGCGTTAACTGAAAGTAATTTCGCAATCGCTGTAATTGGAACCTCCATAGATTTCTGGGAACTCCATCTTACGAGGTTTTTTCATTGATAAAGTTATTCTTTTCATTATTTTCCTGGGAAATTCACTTAATTGTTAGTTACTACCAGGAATCCTTATCGCCAAATATCATCAAATCAGCGCTTTTTTATTTCACTAATAAGATGCGTCATGCAGAGACAGTGCGTCTGTCCGACCGACGGCGACCCTGACAACCAACCATATAGAGTCGTATACCTACAGTAAATGAGTCAACCAAAAAAAAACCGCAAGATATTCTATGGCATGACTTCCCCAAAATCGGAAAAAAGAGGCTTGTGCGCTTTGATTGTGGAAATGGTGTCATTAAATTACTTTTTCATTAGAGAGAGAAAGAGACTGGCAATTAGATCACCGTTCAACTAGCTGGTATTGTGACGCCATGTTCTGTACGTTTTTTTTATATTTAGAACAATAGAACGACGAGTGAGTGTAGGTAGTCGATCGTGTAACATTGCTCAAAGTGCTAATTAAATCCATTAGGTGATCATGTTTTTCAGAAATATATTACCAAGAAAGTGCTACTAGCGGGTGGTTATTGAAAATTTCCGCTGTTTCGATGGGAAATATCATTACGAAGTGAGCCAAGGCATCAATATTAATACTTGCTAATTGCAAATGATTTCCTTGGACCCTAATAAAAGTAGTTTTCCGTTGGAAAAAACTATTTGATTCCGATAAGAGAATATGGCCAAAAATTATGGCGAAAAGAGGAAAATTTTAAGCTGCAGACGTGTTTCTTATCTTTGAAGGTTTTCGTGTTCGTAAACATTCTAAAGACAACCCATTTCACTCTATTGTTAATTAAACATTTTAACTATTTTTGATCGCTACTAATTATATTTGGTTTTATTGCAGGATCCTTCAATCAGGTTTCCAATGGGTCATCATTTAAGTAAGCCAACAATAACCAATAAGGCAACAACATCAACAAAAAATAATCAAAAGCAAGTGGACAAACTAGCAGAATTATCAGAATTTGAGCACACAATTAAATTGGAAAGTGAGGACGAAGAAGCAGCAGCAGCGACCATTAGCCCGAGCCCTAGCAGCCCAGGCAGCACTTCAACGGAAGTTCGTCAAATTATAATCAAAATTCAATTGGCCAAAATGGAAAATGGTAATGGTGGACAGCAGCAGGTACTAGAACCGGTGGGGGAAAGGGGGCAAGGTGTTGCCGCCGCCATAATGTCTGCTACGGACACGCTCAATGCAAATGAGCGGCAGCAGCAGCAGCAAATTGTAAATGTTACTTTAGGGGGTCGAACTGCTGGCAGTTCCTCCTCTACCTCTCCAACAACAACAACGGAAGCCCAAAAAACCGAAAGACAGCAAATGAATAACAACAATTTAGCGGGAATAGCCAGCACTACTTCGGCGATTAGTGCGCTACAATTGAATAACGACGACAACGACGTCGGCGGAGGCGAACACCACCAACACCAACACAATCATCACGTTGATGATGATGTCCACGACGCCGCTGACGACGACGACGACTACGACGCTGTCGATGAGTCGCTGCTGCGTCGGCGTGATGCCCCTACCGAAGCTGTTGTCGAGGTGCTGGAAACGCTGCCAGTCAGCGAAATGTTGTCGACGGGAACGCAACAAATAGCGAAATCAAGTAAGCTAGCGATATATCTATTCTACATACATATAAGTATGTATTTTTTTTCTTCAATGAAATAACAAATTATTCACGTGGAAATTTCACTATAATTTATATTAATTTTTGTTCTCTTCTCTCTTTCTTGGTATTGCTTTAGCTAACGGAAATACTTGCTGTCGTAGTCGTAGCAGTAAAACCTTATCAATGGGAGCTAATACCTCAGTAACAACAACAGCAGGAGGCGCAGCAGCGGGAACAAGTGTCGCCGCCGCTGCCACACAGAGTAGTAGTGCCGCTAGCAAAAGACGTTGTTGTAAATGTAAATGTCGTGATGCTTTTAAGGGTCTACGAGGAATTTTGGAATCTGGCAGCAATACGCTAGCTCTAAGGGATAAAAAAGAAACGGCTACCATGAGAAAATCATCAGCATCAACGGCGTCTACACGGCCGTTGGTCGATCGTCGTTCCACACCAGCCGTGGCAACAAGTTCAACGGCTGCTTCCCGTCTACAAACTCAAAGGAAACGCAATTCTGTTGCCGTGCCACCCTCAGCTAGTGGAAGCGCCTCAACAGCCGCGAGTGCAGCCGCCCAAACAGTCCCCGCAGCAACAGCCGCCACAGCCTCCAACGCAACAGCTGGCGTTGCCGCTGCCCCCGCCGCCGAATCTAACCAATTGGCCATTTGGTCAGCAGCACCATCGGTCATCATACACATCAGTACGCCACAATGCGTTATCGAATCACCTGGCAATGGTCGGGTCTCAGTGGGCCCTCACTTTCATTTATCTCAAATGATTGTGACACCACCACCAGACGCGATTGCAGTTACGCATGGACCTCAGTTCCGTGTTACCGTACATTCGCAGATCGATTTTATGCATTGCCTCGTCCCAGACTTGGAGAAAATCATCAGTAGTAGTTTCTATTGGGGCAAAATGGATAGGTATGAGGCTGAGCGTCTACTGGAGGGCAAACCCGAAGGCACTTTCCTTCTACGCGATTCGGCGCAAGAGGAATTCCTATTTTCTGTCACATTCCGTAAATATGGTAGATCACTACATGCCCGCATCGAACAGTCTGGACATAAATTTAGGTGAGTAATCAAAATCAAATTATGGAGAAGTGTATTTCCTAGAGTTCCACCTAATCAGATCTAAATAATCTTCTAACGCACTTGAAAACGACGTCATAAAGTTAAAGTTTTTAAATGGAAATCAAATCATTTGATCAAAATATTGAGGAATTCAATTGTGGTTGCCACAAATTATTTATTGATAACAATTTCGGTAGAAAGACAAAGAGAAGGAGAGAGAGAGACATTTCTAAAAATAAGTTTTTTCCTTAGCGATCTTTATCGATCTCTGAAAGTTAAAGTAACTAAGTTTTAATCAGTTATTTCCAAGATTTTCGTTAGATTAATTTTTTGTTTGTTTGGCTGGTTCCCAAATATAATATATGCACTCTGAGTTTAATAATGCTAATGACTATGACGTAGCCATAAAAAGAACAAATTGAAGACGATTGACTCAATGAATCGGTTAATGGGAAAAGGTATATATTTTCATGTTTCATATCTTTATGATATGTCATTAACGATTTGCGGTTCATTCAATTTTCTACTTTTATTAAAACAACAAAGAAATATTAAAAATAAATATAATCTTTATTAAATGGTCAAATAATAATTTATGGTGCCAATAGCATCCTGTTCGTTTTTGGAGAACTTGGTTTTCACAGTGTTAAGGATGTAGGCTCTCTCAATTTCACTTTGGATACCTTTTTTATGTACCATTCTGCAGTCATTTACATTTAAACATAAACATTTTTAATGGTTTTTAATAACAAATTTCCATATCTATGATTCTTACAGCTTTGACTGTCATGATCCTTGCGTTTTTACTGCTAGCACAGTGACAGGATTACTGGAGCACTATAAGGATCCCACTTGTGTGATGTTTTTCGAGCCATGTCTCACCATGCCGTTGCATCGCCGTCAGACTTTCTCGTTGCAACAATTGGCACGTGCCACTATAGTATCGAATACCAGTTATGATGGCATCAATCAATTGGAATTGCCTGGACGATTGAAGAGCTATCTCAAGGAATATCATTACAAGCAAAAATTACGCGTTAAGCCTTGTGATCAGAATACACCAGGAGCATTCTATGCCAATGTATAGTCCAAGGATAAGGTGACAGCGGCGGCAGCAGCAGCTCCTCCTCCTCCAACTATCAGACATCAGGAGCAGCAGCAGCAGCATCAACAGCTGCAGCCAATTAGTTTCACCTACTATGATGAGGATATGGAAAGTGTTAGCGAGTCAAATGTATATGATGATGATGACGATGAGGATGCTGTCAATATACATGTCTCATATGTACAGCATGCCGAAGTGGTGGCACAATTGCAGCAGGCCACCAGAAGAAATCGAAATAATAATCATAATCAGCATATGCTCTGGCGTTTGCCGCAACGTCTGGTCCATGCTTTGAGTCGTTTAACGGCCAATTTGAATTGTTATCAGACGAATGCTGCTGCAACAGCTAACAACAGAAGGAGCGTGGCAAACTCTTTCTTCTCCGATAAGCGTGCCTGATTAAAGTGTAAACCAAAAGGATAATTGATTAACTAAAAAACTAGAGACAATCCCAGTGCATTGTGTGCCGCCACCAAAAACACTAAAAACAAAAGTTATACATACATATAATAATTGTAGAAAAATGCAAAAATCAAAAACACAAAACAAGCCTCCCAAAAAACAAACAAAATTTTAAATATCATCAATTATGAACTAAGTATTATTTAATGGAAAAAAAACCAACTCCTCTTTAAATATATAAGTATTCTGCATTTGATTTTCTATTTCAACAACAAAAGAAAGTATTTTCCTTGTATTTATTTAAAACAAAACTGTAAATATATATATACTTATATATAAATATTCGTACTTAGCATATAGTGTTAGTGTAGAAAACTCTTATTTTCTCTCATTAGCCAAATTGTAAAATTCTCTTTATATACGTCTTATTTTTTATTTATTTATTTGTCATGTGAGTGCTGCTTGAATATTTCATTGTTTAGCACTTTGTACATATACATATATCGGATCATATAAAATATAATATAACAAATTTTCACTTCTTAGTTTTGTAATTTAATTGATAAAAATATACATACATACTTAGATATTTACTATATAAACATGTATTCTTATTTAGGTGGTTGCTGTTGTTATTCCTAGAAATAGTATGAGAACCCTTCAATTAACTTTTAGCAGAAATAAATTGTTTCAAAAATATACAGAAAATACAAAACAAAATATTGTACACATATCCAAAAAAAAAAAAAATAGTACGTTGATAATGATGCAAAGTAGCAAAATAAAGCAAAACAAATTAACTAAAAGAAAGCCAAACAAATAAATTTGATGGATAAAACTAGCAAAACAAATTACATTCTTGAGTGTTTGCTTTTTTGCGTTGTTGAGGTGTGTTAGTTGCGAAAGGTCGAGTTTTAGATATTTAAGAAAAACACGACAGCATGGACTAAGCGGCAAGCGAATTTTTTGAATCCAGGAGTCAAGTGGAATTGCAGTTATCGAATTATCGAAAGTCGAATTAGTATCGATAGTGTCGAATTCAACATATGCTCAAGCGAACACAGCGAATTCACAGCAGAGTAGCGAATTCACGTGCTTCTTGTTGTTGTAGGAATTGAGAGAGCGAGAAAAGAGCGAGAGTGTTTTTTTTTGTGTTAAAAAAGTTAAACACAATTTGTTGTTTTTCATTTAAGGCGAGAGTGCGGGCTCGTAGCGTTTGTTAATGATAGCTCTGAGTGCATTGTTAACAAAATATTACATTATTATGAGCAATTTAAGCAATGGTCAACAAAATCAACAGCAGCAACAACAACAAAACCAGCAGCAACAACAACAACAAAATGCAGCAGCAGCAGGAAATGAAGTGGCTGGTGGAGGAGGAGGTGGTGGAGCAGCGGGAGCATTGGCCCACATAGAACCAATGCAACCAGGTGTGGCAGTGGCAGTGGCTGTGCCAGCACCTGGTCTAGGAGCAGCTGTAGGCATGCAGCAGCAGAGACCACGATTAATCCTGCAAAATCAACAACATCCGGCGCAGAATCCCGCCGCCGAGGGCAGTGGCCTGGAAAGGGGAAGCTGTCTGCTACGCTACGCCAGTCAGAATTCCCTTGATGAGAGCTCCCAGAAACATATCCAACGTCCCAATGGCAAGGATCGTGGCACAGTGGGTCAATATAGCAACGAACAGCACACAAATCGATCCTTTGATGCTATGAACGAAATGCGCAAGTAAGAGGAACAACATCATCATGATCTTCTCTAGCATCTTTTGCAGAATGATCATTATTTTGTTATTTATACATTTGGCACTAGACGAAATATGGGAAGACGTTTATTTTTCACAAACCTACAACAACAAAATCTGAACAAAAATACTAATTATGAAAAATAATCTCTGTTGTTGGCCCGTCTGCAAATGTCAGATGCACAGTGGGTCCCATTTAAAAGCAATGTTTTCAAAAAGCGATATTTGTATATATTGCTTGGTCCATCTGAAACATTAGCATAATTCAAAGAACTTTAATGGATTTGTATAATACACGGAGAGAAACTGTTTGCTTCAAATTTTCTAGAAAGTGTCATTTAGAACTTTTTCTAATGCGTGAAATAATAAGGTTAACCTCACCTAAAATTATCTAAAAACACTTACATCATGAGTAGTGATTGTCTGATAAACGATCAGGCAAGGTAAACTCAAAATCTCTGAAAAGTTTTTTAAAAGCAATATATGTACATACATAGGTCGAAAATTACATGGAATCACTGAGTGGGCAGCGTGGCATTATATATGACCCATTAGGATAGGACCTTTTTGAACTTAGATGCTAGATATTGTTGCTTAAAGATAATAATAATATAGTTTTACATCAAAATTTCTCTTGCCTTTACATTTAACTAGAACTAAATAGTTATTGTGCTAGAATATTAAAATGTGGACACGTTGAATATTATTAAAGTTTGTATGGAGACGTTGAATTCTGTTCGCTACTAATTCGATTTAATATCCATAATGAAGTTCGTTGGTGAACTAATGGCAGGGCAGATTACGTATAATGTTCAATAATGTGTTTTGCATGACTAGTAGTTTTTTAATATGACAGTTTGCGATAACTGCCCAGACTGAAGCTCCATAAACTATTAGTGCTTGGAATATTAATTGAACGTAATTTAAAATGTATCAATTCTATAAATTATTAAAACTGATTATTGAACTTTTGGTTCTAGTTTTAGAGCATTCAGATTATAAGCAACTTGAGTTCTAATTTTCCCCTGTCTACTGTATTATATTGATTACTCTTTTGAGATCAGAAAAATGACGTTTCGAATATACGACTATAAGTTTAGAGTCTAGACGATAACAAGTGTAGACGAGGTTTCGCCAGGTAAATTAATTAGATTAGATAGGCCAATCGACATTGAAATAGTAAAATTATAATTCAATAAACTATTTGTTATTGCGCCATTTGCATTTACCAAGCGAGTGAGACAACTATTTCCACTTTTTACTAAAAATACTAAAATCTAAGGAAATTCCAAAAGGTGGATAATATTTAAGCAATTTATTCCACTGTGCTACGTCAGAGTATCTTCGAGTCTCAGTTGACTTTTGCACATATTTGCGCATTACGTTTTCTGTTTCGTTTCGGGGTTTTGTTTGCCCATTTTGTATACATATTTATTTAAACAAAATATTTGCTTTTGTCAAAAGGCCATTCGCATTCAGTTTTTGCTTTTTTGTTTTGTACGAAAAATTTTTTTTTATACGTGTTTTTTTTGTACAACCTCATTATAATGATATGATTTTTTTGTTTATTAGCAAACCATTTGAAACGCATTAACCTTGAACTTGGATGCGCTTAAATACCCCGCTCAGATAGGCCCCCACGTCGAATCGAAGATTTTATGTTTATGACTTTTATTGCGTTTCCGCATTTCGGTATTTCGGGCATAGGAAAATTACTTGGCCAGTGGAAACCTTTTGGTGTTTGGGCCAAAAACTAGTTTTGTCATAGCCCTTTGTTACAAGTGTGAAGTAAGCTGTAGCTTTCCGAACGTGAACCCACATTAAGCAGAATTAATATTGAAATGTATGCCTGTAAAACACGTGAAACTATTTCGAAATGTTTCATTAAAAATGTCTAGAAATTGTCAAGAATTTGTATTTCTGTATCTTCTTTTTCGACGTATTCGGTCACTGAACTAGGAACAACGCCATGTAAGCAATCGTTGTACTGATTTCAATTGAGGTGAAGAGTCCATTAGGCCCTTCCTTTCTTCTTTTACTTGCATGTATTCAACCTTTTAGCTATTCTGTATTTAATTCTTGATACGTTAAGAAAAGTGTATAAGGCTCAGAGCCCTATTAGATGGAAAACATTTTTAAACTCCGGCTGTTTCCTATTTTTCCTAAGTTCCTTTCAAATCTGTAGACAACAAATAATAACATTGATTTTTTAATTGAAATTAGAAACAAGTTAATTTAAGATCATGTTTATTGGACTTGATAAAGTTGAGAATTCCAATTCCAAAACGTGTCGGAATTAAAGTTTTCTGTCAGCTGGTCTATCAAATGACCCAGATACACGCAAAAACTTTTCCCCTTCTTAAAAAAGCTGTAATATCTTGATAATAATTCATAATTTTGTTCATAATCTGTGACTTTTCTTTTTCATTACTTGCAGACAAAAACAACTTTGCGATGTCACTTTGGTGGCAGATGATGTCGAAATTCATGCCCATCGCATGGTATTGGCCTCATGTAGTCCCTATTTCTATGCCATGTTCACCAGCTTCGAGGAGTCGCGGCAATCGCGTATCACCCTCCAGAGTGTCGATGCTCGTGCTTTGGAGTTGCTTATAGACTATGTCTATACCTCGACGGTTGAAGTGAATGAGGATAATGTACAAGTTCTGCTAACAGCTGCCAATTTACTACAATTGACCGATGTGAGAGATGCCTGCTGTGATTATTTACAAACCCAATTGGATGCCAGTAATTGTTTGGGCATTCGGGAATTTGCCGATCTACACGCATGTGTCGAACTGCTCAATTATGCTGAACAATATATTGAACAGCATTTTAAGTAAGTTTCTGTAACATTTAGAGGTAAAAATAGATAAGACTAACTTCTGATTTTATTTTTGAGTTTTGCGACACTAATTACACTGTGTGACAATCACATTTTGTAGGTAATACTATGAAATACTGAAAAACAAGAAATTTTCAGTAAACTTCAAAATATCCTTTTTGAGAGGTTAATGTGAATACTAAGCCATATCTTAAAAAACCTAAATCCGATATTCATTGTTTTATGAGTTAGATAGAGAAATTATTGTCCTTCTTGGCTGTGAAATCAAAACTGAGGACTTGACTTTCGTGAGGTGAAAGAACTTTCAATCTTAATTTTCGACTTTGACGTTGTTTTACAACACTAATTCTAATTGGGGATTTTATTGTTACAATATAAGAAGGTATAGTTGATTACCCGTGGAATGAAATGTTTCAAAAATTGGTTGAGCTACATATATGTACATATGTATATGTTTTTCATATTAGTGTGTATAATTATATTGTGAATATTGATAGAAGTTTTTCAAGTTCAGCCCTAGTATTCACAAAAAAGGTGTATTAACATAAAAGGAGATTTCGGGGGTGTCCCTATACACATTTTTCCTTACAAACAAAAATTCTACAGAATTCTTTTAAGTCTTATAAAAGTAAATTTATTTTGGTCTCCACTCCTTCTCGCCAGACATTATTTTCGTAGCTTCCACTTAAAAACAATTTATTTAAAATTAATTGTTTTTTAACTTTGCATTTTCAAAATAACAAAATAAGATTCAGGGAGTGATAAAACCCAACCCTAAAAACTTTTCCAAGATGAATGCAAACCCGACTAACATATTAGCAACTGAATTCAACTTTATCTTTTAATACCCTTACCCTTTAGGGTATATTAATTTTGGTCAGAAGTGTGCGGGCCATGCTATGGTGCGTAGATACGCGTTTTTATACAAAGGTCTTTACATTTAGCTAACTTTATTTAGGGGTTGAGTAATATAAGTACATATTTGCAAGGGTATACAAATTTCGGCATTGCCGGAAGTTAGCTCGACCTTCTGGTTATTTTTGCACTTGACATTCACTTATACTCACTACGTGGATTTGGTATATATTTTTATTGCGCTATAAAAATAAGATTTTGAAAACATAACCGTCAACCGGTTTAAAACCAAAACCAATACTGGTATACCTATCGTCGATTGATACACCTTGAATTCGTATTCTAAATGATTTTGTATCTCTTTGCAGCGAAGTGATTCAGTTCGATGAATTTCTGAATCTCACTCACGAACAGGTCATCAATTTAATAGCCAATGATCGTATTTCTGTGCCAAATGAGGAGCGTGTCTATGAATGTGTCATTGCCTGGTTGCGCTATGATGTTCCCATGAGGGAACAATTCACCTCATCGCTGATGGAGCATGTGCGTTTGCCGTTCCTCTCCAAAGAGTATATAACACAGCGAGTGGACAAAGAAATGTTGCTCGAAGGAAATATTATATGTAAAAATTTGATAATCGAAGCATTGACCTATCATCTACTGCCCACCGAGACAAAATCGGCACGTACCGTGCCCAGGAAACCGGTGGGAATGCCAAAGATATTGCTAGTGATTGGTGGTCAAGCGCCCAAGGCAATCCGTTCGGTGGAATGGTATGATTTAAGGGAAGAGAAATGGTATCAGGCAGCCGAAATGCCAAATCGTCGCTGTCGCTCTGGATTAAGTGTCCTGGGCGATAAGGTCTATGCGGTGGGGGGATTCAATGGATCGCTTCGTGTACGCACTGTAGATGTCTATGATCCGGCCACCGATCAATGGGCCAATTGCAGCAATATGGAGGCCAGACGTTCCACCTTGGGTGTAGCTGTGCTGAATGGTTGTATTTATGCTGTCGGTGGTTTCGATGGCACTACCGGCCTCTCGAGCGCTGAAATGTATGATCCAAAGACTGAAATTTGGCGTTTCATTGCCTCCATGTCAACGCGACGCAGTTCGGTGGGTGTGGGCGTCGTGCACGGCCTGCTCTATGCTGTTGGAGGCTACGATGGTTTCTCCAGGCAATGCCTATCCTCAGTGGAACGTTATAATGCCGAAACTGATACTTGGTCACCAATAGCTGAGATGTCATCGCGTCGCAGTGGCGCCGGCGTCGGTGTCCTCAATAACATTCTCTACGCAGTGGGTGGACATGACGGACCAATGGTGAGGAAATCCGTGGAGGCCTATGACTGTGAATCGAACAGCTGGCGTTCGGTGGCCGATATGTCCTATTGTCGACGCAATGCGGGAGTTGTGGCCCACGATGGTCTGCTCTATGTGGTGGGTGGTGATGATGGTACTTCGAATTTGGCCTCTGTGGAGGTTTATTGCCCCGACACGGATACATGGCGTATATTGCCCGCTCTGATGACCATTGGTCGCAGCTACGCTGGCGTTTGTATGATTGATAAGCCCATGTGAATGGAAGAGCAGGGTGCATTGGCAAGGTGAGTTAACCTAACGCTTATTCATCCTAAGCTAACTAAATTTCTGTTTCTAGACAAGCTGCTTCGCTGGCCATTGCATTGATGGATGATGAGAACAGTCAGGCTGAAGGCTCTATGGAAGGTGCTGTGGGTGGTGTTATTTATGGTAATATTGCTGCAGTGCAGCCAACAGTGGCTCAGCCAGTGGTGGCTCAACCGGTGGTTCAGCCCCAGGCAAGTCATCCACATTATGAGAACATTTATGCGCCAATTGGTCAGCCCAGCAATAACAACAACAATAACGCCAATGCCCCTGCAAATGTTGAGGAATCTCAACAACAACAACAACCGGCACTACCACCACAGCAACAACAAGCACAACAAGCACAGCAAGCACAACCAGCTCCAAATGAAGTAAATCATAATAATCAACAACCACAACTGTCTCTTGCACCACCGCCTCCAACACCAGCACCACAACAACGTATGCTGCCCATGAATAACTATAGAAATGATTTGTATGATCGATCTGCTGCATCGCTTGGGGGAGGAGGAGGAAGTGGCATTTTGGGTGCCAATGTTGCAGCTGCATATGATGTGCCTAGGGCAGTGCGCTCCGGCTTGGGTTATCGACGCAATTTTCGCATCGATATGCAAAATGGTAAGAAGAATCATAACAAATGATTAAAATCCCTTCTCACACACTCGTTTCCGTTGTTTCCTTCTCTAGGCAATCGCTACGGCAGTGGCCTACGCTGTGCTCCCCTCTATGCCAACAATAGTAGTTCCAATAGCCGCTCGAATTGCCATCGGCAGCGAAGTTTTGATGATACGGAATCCACAGAATCGTATGCTGCCACAGGTGGAACAATGCGCTATGAGAATATCTATGAACAGATACGTGATGAGCCAATCTATAGACCCACTGGAGGAAATCGTGTACCGCTCTATACACGACTCGATGTCTTGGGTCATGGGATAGGACGCATTGAGAGGCATTTGAGCTCATCTTGTGGCAATATTGATCATTATAATCTGGGTGGGCACTATGCTGTGCTCGGCCACTCTCATTTCGGTACTGTGGGTCACATAAGACTCAATGCCAATGGCAATGGAGGTAGTAGTGCAAGCAGTTCCACCTCTGGTAGTGCCACCTGTAATGTGCCCAATTGCCAGGCTTATATGGGCAGTATGAATGGCAGTGCGAATCCGGGATTAGTAGAGGTAAAAGTGCCCGTGAAGAACAGTTCTTCCAGCTTCTTTAGTTGCCTGCATGGCGAGAATTCTCAAAGCATGACAAACATATATAAAACTGGCGGAAATGTAGCAGCAGCAGCGACAGCAGGAATTGCTGGTAATAACTTTTCACCCTTGTCACCAAATGTCTCAATGGAGCGGTCAGCACGCTCGGCCTCAGCAGGACCTGTGGGCGCAGCTGCAGCAGTTAGCCAAGAGCAAGAGCCAGCGGAAAGTGGTGCATCAACAAGTTCAGGAAGATCTACAACTGGAGCCATACCCAAGGTGAAAGTAAGCACCACCAAGGCAGTCAGCAAGGAGACATCATCTGTGGCTTCTGCTACATTGGACAAGAGCAGCGGTGGTTCTATGGGAGCTGCTGTAGCCAAGAAAACAACAGCTCAAAGATCCAATGCCTCCGGTGATGGGGCCTTGAATCGCATATCCAAATCCAGCTTGCAATGGCTTCTTGTTAATAAGTGGCTCCCCCTCTGGATGGGCCAAGGACCAGAATGCAAGGTGAGCAATAAATTGCTTTTAATTTGACAAATGATAATTTACTTTGGTTTCTTTCAGGTGATCGACTTCAACTTTATGTTCTCTCGTGACTGTGTTAGTTGTGACACTGCTTCGGTGGCTTCGCAAATGTCCAATCCGTATGGAACACCACGTTTGGGTGTGGGCCTTCCTCAGGATATGGTGCGTTTTCAGAGCTCTTGTGCTGCCGCTGCTGCATCAAATATTCGTCGTGATCCCTCGACCAGACCATTGCACAGCACGCTAAGTCGCCTGCGTTGTAATGGTGCCTCAGAGAAACGAAGTCCGAATCAAAGTCATGTAAATTATCGCTATGAAGATCCATCGTATGAGAATGTACACGTGCAATGGCAAAATGGTTTTGAATTCGGTCGTTCCCGTGACTATGATCCAAGCTATTACCAGCAACAACAACAGCAGCAACAGCGACCCATCTTGCAGCGCGCTCGATCGGAGAGTCCCACATTTAGCAATCAACAGAGACGCTTGCAACGTCAGGCTGCAGCCGCAGCGGCAGCAGTGGCAGGAGCAGCAGTTCAAAACCAACCTCAGTCCAACTCTTTCAAAAACTATAAACTGAATGTGGAGAAGAATAGTTTCAAACCAAAGCAGCCGCAGCCGCAGCCGCAGCAGCAACAGCAGTCGCCACCAGCCGCTCCTTTGGACTTATCTGATGATTTAGAAGGAGCTGTGGGTGGAGCTGCCGCCCCAGTGGATAATTTATCAAACGATGCGGAGCCTACAGAGGCAGCTGTAACATTGAGCGACAACGAGACTGAGACAAATAATAGCCAAAATAATGAACAAAATGATTAGGAAACTTTTGTGTATTAAGCCTATTTCGGTAATGTTATCGATGACGATCGGTAACAGGCTCCAATAATATATTTATTTCTAAATGGCATCATTAATGTGAAAAACAAATGAAGCTTTAATCATTTTAAAAAAGATTATAAAGAGAGAGCCAATTTTCAAATTTTTCCTTCTACCAAAATTAGATCTCACCTAAGACACACAAAATAGAAATCGAATACGAAATTAATCATCCAAATCGAATATATATACATAGATAAGATACATTTTTTCATCAAGGTAGAATTTGTATAATGGTCTTAGAATTTAATACAAAAAATACGTGTTCGTAGAATCATTTTAGTTTTCATATACTTTAACGTGTTGAGTCGTGTGTTCGTTAGTTCAAACATGAAGGCCATATCAAGCACCCATATATATATCCATATATATATATATATACATAGAGAATTAGATCTAGCAAACATTTGTCCAGTTTCTGTTAAACCATAAGCAATATGCATTTGATATATGTATGTACCTATAATATAAATATATATGTATGTAGTTACAAAACAAATAAGTTCCCAAAAATAATGTTTCTTGTTCTCGATTCTCACATGTAACTCTAAAAAATGTTTTAATGGACAAGGAGTTGCGGAATTGAAATCGGGAATATAACCGCTTAAATATTGTTGCTGAGTTGTGTTAAAGATTTCAGTTCGTTTACACTGCCCCCCTACGCTCCCATTTTAACAATATTACACTGCAAAAAAAAAAGGAACACGAAAACAAACCTATTAAGTCAATTAGAATTTCTACAGGTATTATTTACATGCAATTACATACATATACAAGTACTCCACAATTATATATATACACATATATAGAACCATACTTACATGTATTTGAGTTAAACTAATTCGTAATAATAAAACCAATTTAGTTGAAAACAAATTTTCAATTGCAATATTTTAAAAACGATAATACTGGCGTTGCTTTCGACACAACATACTTAGTTAACCCTTTCAAAACTACTTAAAATATCGATTCAACTAGAAAACTTATTACAGACTGACCAAAGAATCATTTATATATATGCATTTTATACATTTTTCTGTTTATTCCGTTCTATAAAATTATTTTATATTATTTATTGAAGATCACCGAATTCATTTGCAAAAATTTAAATTTTAAAACAGTTGCCAAAAGTAAGAAAATATATAGCACCAACATTTTGTTTATTAAAACACAGTGCAGAAACTAAATATTTTCATACCGAAAAGTCTCTTGGAATCCATTATCATAATGCGGTCTGTTTGATGTAACGACTGGGAAAAAATTCGACTAAAGTAATGCTCCGTAGAACAAGAAACTAGGAAAAAGTACACAAGTTTATTATAGAAATTTATTTTTGTCTACAATTTTCTGTCTTCGTTTGAGGGAAAAACTTTGTTCTAACCTGAATTTAATTTGAATTTTTGATCCACAAAGACATCAGTTCGTTTTGCAAATCAAAAATATCTCTATACATTTGCAAGAACTGGATATATAGTGAAAAGCGATATTATTAATTGGGTTTTTAGTTTTTGTTATTTTTTATTTTAACAAACTATTATAAAATTTGATGTTTTGTCATTCTCATTGCTTTTTGTTTGTTTGTTTGTTTTCATATACACAGATACATTCAAATATTATTAATATATTTATAAATTAAAAAATACAATATTTGTATTTCGATATATATATATATATATTGTGTTTATATCGTATCGTATCGTTATATATCGCATTTATAGATATACCTTGGGTTCATTTTTGTTATGTTCGCGCTACAGTTTTCGAAATTGTTCAACTACTTGACTGTTAGCTCTTGTTTTTAATTTATGTTTTAGCCGATATGTTGATGCAGATTTAGTATACGTATACATATATCTATAATTTCTGGGATCAAAATGTCTTGAATTAAATTATGGAAATTTTTATTTTGTATTTGGAAAAATTTCACGCTATGTCTAAAAGCTTCAGGATTAGGTAGGTATATATATATATGTATATATACTTTATGTATATATCTGTTGTTGCCCTTTCTCTCTCTTGTTTTTGTAGTATACTTTCGTTTCACCCGCCTCGTTCAATGCTAAAATTAAAATCGAAGAAACTAAAAACTAAACTAGAAACAAAAATAATACACTTTAAGCAAAAAAATTAGCTGAGAACTATACAAAACGCTTTAAGCGCCACAAGCAACAAACGAAAAAATTTTCAATCATTTTCCCCAAAACAAAAAAAATGTCAAAATTGAAAAAAGAAAAACGGCTCGGCCAAAATCATTCACTTCCTTTCCCTTCCTATATTCCTGTCTCTGTTTACTTGGGCAACTCATAGATCTGGACGGGTAGCGCTTTTGGCGTTATAATCTCATCCTCGAAATCATCATCATCAGCCCCGCCATGTATGGCATAATCTCCACCACTATGTTCACTCTCGAATTCATTTGGTACGATTTCCACATCAGGACGCGATGATGTACTTCGTGATCCTCCACCACCACCACCTCCGCCTGAGTCTCCACCATTTCGATTTGATCTCGTTTTAGTTGACTTGGTAATGTGATCTCTTAACACATGGGAATATAGTATATCGTCTATATAATACATGGTGCCCAAATTATAGACAAATACTTCGCTTTCTGTTATTTGAGCATTATTGACGCTGGTATAATTGCTACCAGGATTACGGGTAACCTTTATATGACCACCTCCGATAGTCTCAAAGACTTCATTATCGCGCAGATCCCGATTATATAGACGACCGCGTACAAAGTGATTTAAAAGCATTTTAATGCCACGCTGTGAGCCCTAAAAACAAAGATAAATCGATTAGATATAATTCTAAATAATCTGATACATATGTAAGAGACTTACCATAACATCATCGGATAATCGATCGAAGCCAATCTTCTCAAATGCCTTATCTTCAGGCACAAAAAACGTGTAGTTAGCACCAGAGATATGTGGTGCGATTTCAGCATTATTCAGATATCTAAAAAGATAATGTGAATGTATATATATTTCAATCTGTCTTTAATTCTTTAATAAACTATTTTTTTCTATGTTCCTATTTTCAAATTCACACGCTCGAATCACCTCTAAAACAATTTTTGGTAATTCCGGCCTGGGAGATTTTATGGTGCAAATGTTTCTTCACTGGTAAAATTAAAAAGGTCGTTAACCCTTTGTATCTTAAACATCCTACTCCATTGGACTTCTTCTGATTAACCTTCCCCCTCTCATTAAACGTAGAATTATGCTTGGAGTAATCTTTATGCACAATCTTTAAAATTGTGAAATAGATTCGGCTGGTTAATCTATCCTTACCCTGTAGACCTACTAGAAACTTTATTCTTTTATCTTTGACTCGCTGCACCACGAACTACGCTATGTATGAACCCTTTTGAGTACTGCTGACTACAATCGGTTGTACCGTGTGATCAGTAATGAGTCCTTTCTTCCTAACCTAAAAACGTCTATTTTCTTGTCTTCGTCCACGCGATAACGTGTTGTACGCTATGCGACTGTGGCGGGAGAAGGACGGAATTTATATAACTTCAGTAGCGGTATTATTGTAAATACCGCCTACATTTTCAGTTAACTAATTTTTTATCCGAATTTGCTTGAATTTGGGTGCCATTCCTTTATTGAAATTAGTTGAATTAAAAATCTTAGTATATCTTGAATGTGTGTTTGTTCAAGAGTCATGACACCTTAACGCAACGGGTCAATAAGTGATGTGCGTTAAAGAGTCTATCAGGAAAAACCCTGTTTAATGTGGATTGTTAAGTCAACGGACTTTAGCCGGAAGTATAGAGTTAAAAAAATGGTGGAAATAAGCAATCTGGATATTTGTTTAATCTAGTTCCAAGAGTTAACCTTAAATTAAGGCGTGAATAAATTCCTAAAGTACGCCAGAAAAAGCCCTGTTTAATGTTATACATATTATACTTATAATATTTTACCTGGTGATTTGTGTAAATCTTGGATCTCTTTCCAATGCCAAAAAGGAATGCGAGAGAAATTGAGCTCCGAACCAGGGAAAGGCCAGCAACGGTGGTGTCTCCTTATCCTTATGCATCTGCAAGACGACGAAAAGACGAAAATTAGTCAACATTTATCAATATGCCACAAGCAGAATTTTGGCAAATGATTTAAGATGGAGATGGAAGTGGTGTAGAGACGACCTCATTACCTGATGCAATTTGGATACCACAGCCTCGGAGACAAACAGTACCTCCGATATAATGAACACCTGATTGCCATTTATGAGGGTGTAGTCGCCCATAATGCTGACATTATTTACCGTTGGGGTGGCTGGAAGTAATAAATTTAGTTACAAGGATATGGCACACCCACACACACACCACATAGAGTAGAGTAGAGTAGGAGGTACTTACGTTGTCCGTGGAACACCACATCCTCACCGCCCATGGTGTGAACGACCATTTGGTCCATGTTCTTCACATCCGACATGCGCAACGGCCGTTGCATGGGCAGGAAGTGATTGCGCAACACACTCTCGGTGAACTCTGGCACACTGAACGGATAGAAGCCCCAATCGATAGGATGCCAACGTTGAAAGGCATTATCGGATGGTATTAATACCGTATAGGCATTGTCTGAATCCATTATGCGTGTCAAATTTGATTTCGATAGAAAATGTTGAAAAACTTTTGTGCCCGTCTTCATGTTGGATAGAAAGGACATCAATGGACTCGGCTTCGTCTCCTTAATAATGGGTTCGACTTTTGCATGGGCAGCAGCCGCATTCGTTATATTCGGCTGCTCCAAGGGCTGAGGGTCATTATAGCGACTGTATGGTAGAGGGCGAGATGGAAGCAGGAAATGTTTGCAAAAAGTTACTTTTTTCCTACGTTGGCTGATAAATTTCGTATGAGTGCACTTTTGACCGCAAACAAACTAGGACTAACAACCAAGGACTAAAAAATATACAGTGGTTCAAGGTATAGCGAAAAAGTTGGAAAGTAATCAATTTTCATTGCGCAGGTAAAACTTTTTTGGCTTCAAAATGATAAATCTCTAAAGATTGAATAGAATTCGGTCGAGGTTTTAGGAAAAGCTTGAGGAAATTTGTGTTCAAAAACTATATTTCAGACTCTTTAATTAAATATATAGTGTTAAATTAAAATAAAACGAATTTAATTTGAAATCTACAAATAGTATAATTTAGAAATAATATTTTCAGAAGAAACTTTCGACCAAAACTTTGCAATGTGTCTTAGTTAGCCTACCAAAATGAACCACTGTTTTCTCACAGATTGCACCCGGAAGGGGTACATATAATATGTATGTATGTATGTGGTTCGGACTATTTGTATTTGTGTACTCACTTATTCGTTTCCTGAATGTTACGCTTCGAATATGGCGATTTTCTATCACCCAAATAACCATCAATTGCAATGGCCATCAAATTCTCATTGATACGTAGCTTATAGAGTATTTGCTGTCCATTGAGTAGCCAAACATTGTTGTGGGATTTTTCCAATTTACGAAAAACGATTTTATGTCCATTTCCATTGCCATAGAACTCCTCCTCTTCCTTGCTGTTGCCGTTGCCATTACCATTACCATTACCATTGCTGTTATAGCTCTCATAGATTTTACCCGGCACCAAGTGCTCCAGCATGAATTCCTTCAAACGTGGCTTCTCAATGGTTCTCACATCGATTTTGGGTATAATCAATGTATAAGGTGTATCTGTTGGTGGTATATGGAAGGGAAATTGCTCACTTAAAAATGTAAACTGTTTTCATTTCATTTGTGACCTGGCCTAAAACGTGACCTGGTTGTCTGTCTGTGTCTATCTACTTGCATATCTATCATCTAGTCTTTCCCCAGACTTCTTCATTTTAATCAGGTAATTAACTTTGGGGATTTGGTTTTGAGACCATTTAGTTTGGGTTTGGGTGTGTGTGAGAGTGTGTGTGTGTGTGTGGATACTCGTGTGGAGTAACTAGCGGAATGTTGTGCTAATTAATATGCCGCACGCATATAAGTAACTACATATATGTATGTTTAGGTAAGTTGAGATGTGTATGTGAGGCTATTTGATCATTTGGCCTAATGTCTGGAAAATCATATTTAATAAAAGTTAATACCCTAACAGTGGGTGTTGTTCCACAAACAGAAGCTTGAACGTTGGTTCTCAAATCCTTCAATGAATTTTTTCTAATGTCTTCCAGTACAAGTTTCAAATGCGAAAAATCAGATTTACTTGTTTTCTATCTACTTATAAATCGATTGTTAACTATTTACAGCATTAATAGTCTGCTGTAAATATATATGTATGTGTGCATTTATTTATAAGTAAGATTGTAGCTTACAGTATGAAGCACTTAAAGGAATTCCACTAATTGCCAATTATTGAGTCATGGGATCGCTGTATCTCTTGCATATTAATGGAACTTGACTGAATTAATACCAGAGGGCGGGTCAATGAGTCCGTAACTTCTGTGAAATTTCAAGTCATGACGAACGGTTTGCTTATTTATACGTCCTATTCTCAGAACAAAGTCCTCAAAACATAGTCCTCGTTTCCAAACTTAAACAAATGCCTCAACTGGAAGATATTTGACCCCAAATAGAAATACCTATTAAAACTCAAAGGAGATTATGTCGAAAAATAATATGATTTTTGAAATGAATGTTGATTAAATGAACTACTCAGCAGGGCTCGAAGCGTTTTGATTTTTTATGGAGTGAAGTGTATTTCCCAACCATAATTTTTAAAATATTAACTTTTCTCACCATTTCCTGAGTGCTTTTTAATAATGGCAGTTTTACCAACAAAAGCTGCGTTTCAAAAACTTGTTGACAAACTTTACTCAAAGTTAAAATTATATAATTACTTTCATAAAAGTTGCGCAACTTAATTACTTTTTGAACTGTCTATCATATTTTCAATTTGGTTCAATTAGTGACAATCTGCAACGGAAAAGTAAAGCGTTTCCCATAACTAATGTCTTTCCGCCATGAGCCTTGGTAAATAACGTCCGATTCGAGATACACGATAGACTAAACTGCTCGATTTTGTTAGCGAATTCAAAAATTTGCCACAAGAGAAAAATGAATGAAATATTACTTATTCTGATAAGATTCCTATTTATTTTTATTTCAAATATCTATGTTAAATAAGGAGCGCTTTATAATTATACAACACCCCACATTTCAAAATATTTTAATTAATAGATTTCAGAGGAATATATGTATGTAAATATTAAATCATCTGATCGTTGTTATTACAAAATTTATAATGCATTAAATACTTTATTTCTTGCCGTTAGTTAATGATAAGACACTGTTTAATTGAAGTAATAAGTAGCATTACAAAAGTATAAATATACAAATTCTTTTTTTTTTTTATAAGGAGTATTTTATATCACAAAAGTATAGATATAAAAATTTTTTTTTTTGACATAAGGAGTATTTTATTTTTTTTAGGATCAATGTGTGTTTTAGCGGCACAAAAAACTTTTTTTCATTGATTCTCTATTCTGTAATAATCCAATTGACGATTGTCAGCATAAACTCTTCTGACTAATATACCTCATATGTTTGCTAAGGGGCTTAGGTCCAAAGAACATGCCGTCCAGTTGACAGTTTCCGTGGAACAATCAATCAAAATCTGTTTGGCTTCCTGCTAATTATGTCGTTACCTTACTGAAAACTGAAGGAGACTGTTTTCTAACACATTTTCGTAGTCTCCACTATTCTTTCGCGATTCAAGTGTTGCCTTCGACGTAAATGCACGCCAAACTATGTATAACTAAATCTCCACCGAAATTCGGTTGGAAATAAAGAGGCTTAAATGGGCAAATTTCTTCAATAATTAAAAACCCATTAGAGCCATCAAGGTCCCATTTTTCAACTTAATGGAATGTTACAAATCTATAACATTTAAAATGAAGCAAATAAAACTTAATGCAGAAAGTAAATTTAATGTTTTTGTTAGTTTTGAAAATCTAAGGTTTCTTATGATTATGAAACGCACCAACCTTGGATTCTAGACTTAGCTAGATATCATACTCGTACTTATGTTACCCACCTGAGGTCTTAAGGTCGAGAGAGAATTATATATACATTTAAGGCGGCAGATTGTACAGTCACTTTATTAGCACTTTCGAACTGAATTTTATGCAAGACAGTTTTGTCCACAATTTTAATTTTTATTTTTGTTTTTCATTAAACAAAAAATGTACTTTTCATGACTCAGAGTTAGACAATTTTGCTCGTTTTGTGCAGTTTTTTATATAGCAACTTTCTACCATTTATCATACACTCGCCGCTTATTTTTATACATATATTTTTGTTTTTATTAAACAAATGATGCATTTCTTGAGACAATTGTCTCAGTCATTTATCAATGTCAATGCATAACAATTCAAGTCTCCTTTTTTGTGTTGAACTGGATAAGTTTCTGTGACTAACTTGATTGAATGGTGCATAGGATTCATAAATAAAAATATTGTTACCCATTTAACTATACACTGGGAAAAAATAAATATAGTCTATAGTTTGACTGGGAATAGCTAGCTAAGAATGGCATAGTAGAATTAAGAAGAAATATTGAGAATTTTATAAACTGTAATAGCACCTAAAATTCTGAAGTAAATTTACTAGTTACGGGCTTACTAAAATTCTATATTAATTGGGTTTTCGGCCTATCCAAGTATTTATTAAATTCTTATTTCAATATTAATTTTGATAAAAATTTAGAAAACTTATAGTTTTTTAGATCAAGAAGCAAAAAATACTATTTTACTGTGATTGCATTTTTTTTTAACAATGTAGTTTGTTAAAAGTTAAAGATTTGCTACTCAATTTTTATATTTTTATATTCATAATCAATATCTAATCAATATGAAAATCCCAATTATCGACATAAATCGACATTTTCTGAAAGTGTATGTGTATGTCAGTCACTTACCTGTCTTTGTCTTATAGCCATATAATTCGAGTACAGGAAAACCATCGTCAATAAACCGGTAGATCTGCTGCCACTTGTCATCATCCTGATTGCGTTGCAAGCCAACCAAATCGGGCAACACTTTGCTCTCAATCAATTTGGCGTTCTTCAGACTGGCATCAATTTGACGTTCCAGAATCAAAGTGGTTGCTGTAGTTGTTGTTGCTGCTGATGTTGTTGGTGTTATTGACGACTCTCCACTGCCAGTAGCAGCAGCAGCAGCAGCAACGGCAACGGCAGCAGCAATTTGCAGCAACAGCAGCAAAATACTTGCCACTGGCACATGCAACATTTTGTTCTTTTATTTCAGTCTTCTTCTGTTTTTGTTTTTTTTTCCAGTTTAGTTTGTTGCACAAAATTTAATTTTAATTGTCAGCACTTTTATCCACACTTGTTTTGTAGTTAGTTTTGAGTTTAGTTTTCGGTTTTTTTTCTTTTATGGTACCACAATTTTATTCATTTTTTCCTTTTTTGGATGGTTTTTTGTTCAACTCTGTTTACATAATTGCCAAAAGCTGCTCAGAGATACAATACATGGTGACAGGGAGAGAGCAGGGTGAAAAGGGAGAAGTAAAGATTATTATATCAAAGGCATATCTGATTAGTTTGGAAACAAATTTTTTCCTTCTCTCTCATTAAAATTCCACAAACGTTTTTTTTCTATCCAACTTTAAAAAAGTGTTTTGTATGCAAATCAAATCATAGAAGTTTTTTTTATTGTCGTTATTCTAATACCCTCGAAAGAGGGTAGGTATATGTATTGTATGTATTTTGTTCAGCAATCAGTGGAAGTAAGTATTTTAGGATCGATGGAGTTGGTTTAACTCACAGAATGAAATCAAGTTAGGTATTTCTATGATTTCCATTTCTTTAAATATTACTCCAAAATTGTTGGGTTCCTTAGCCAAATCATTAGTTTAGCATGCGATGATAGGGTATCAAAAATCGGTGATTAAATTTACTAAAAATAGCTGGGCCTTTTGATTTTTCCTCTTTGTATTTCTTTTTTGGTTTGAGTGAGTTAATCACGATTTCCTATTTGCATATGCAGATGCAGTTTAGTGAGGAGGGAAAACCCAATAGAGTCGTGGAAAAGTTTGCATAAGCTTCTTTATATATTTATATACATATATGCTAATAATTCATCATATTATGGCACAAATTGGTTTATTTGCTGACCTCTGAGGCACATACTCGAAAATCTGATCGCATACAAGGCTGTTTTGAGACTGGCATGTGCACAGATCAAAAAGAATAATATAAAAGTGGAAGAAAGTCAATTAATATCAATTGAGTCAGGAACAGCAGCAGCAGCAGCAACAACAGCAACAACAGCGACCCGAACAGCAGAGAAAACTACGGCGTAAATAAACTGTATAACACAAGCACAAAAACTAAATCTAATCAAAATCAAAAGCGAAAAAAAAACTAAAAGAGAGAATCTAAAAATTTCACTTATATTTATTTTATTTTTTATGAGTTTCGGTTTAAACATTAACTGCAATGGTTTTAAATACCACTTTTATTTCATTCAACGCACTGCAGCTTACCGTTTCCCGTTGTGCACTGGTTTGTTCGCTGGTTAAGTGCCGCACTAGGAACTCGCAAACCTGTTTAACTGGCAACCTTTCTTGATGTGCAGTCCTGCACCAAGTGGATTCTGGCAACTGCCATCGAATATAATGGAACAGAGTGCAATTAAGGAATCATTTATTTTATGTGGAAAAATTCCTTTAAAATTTCTATAAGAGATAGAATTGTTAAACGGGACGAAATAAATCCTGCTGATGCATGCTGACTGCACGAATTGAAAAAACCACTTCAAATTTAGAAAGCTAAATTCAAATAATAAAATTGAAATTAAATATTAATTTTTAAGAATGAAGTCTATATTCCTGATCAGCATCAGCAGCCGAATGGGCCTTAATCTGAGAGACTATAAGAGTTAAGGCTACCAAATTTAGAATGTGAAGACGCACTGGGTGCAGGGTATATCAGACTGAGTCACTTTATTTTTAAATGGTCAGAATTTAATTTAAATTTGTTGAAATTCGATACAGTCAAATCAATTTCCTTACACTAGCTTATGATTGATGTTAGAAAATTTTAACGAATTTAATTATATGGTCGAAGGTGTACACAGATATTTTCATGTATATTGTAATTTAATCAGGCAGAAATTTAATATAGATATTTAATATATCTTCAATATATTTTTTAGGTCTCTTCATTTATTGGAATTATATTGAAAAGTTGAACATCTGTTGGATACTGCCTTCATATTTATTTTTAAAATTTTATGTTATTTTGCAATTTGTTTTTTAGTTCTGTTCACCCGTTATATAATTTGGAATGTCGTTGTCATTAATTTTTAGCATAAATTTCTGGCATGTATTTTTATTTTATGCTTGATTGTAAATTCCAAAGTTTAAACTGATTTAATTGATGGTTATTTTAATTTTTATATCTTTTCTTTTCTATTTTCAAGCACTTTGCATTTGATAAGTTTTATAATAGGCTCTATAGATTTTTCCTCTACATTTGCCACTGTTGGGGGCCTTTATCACTTTATCACAAATGCTCATTATTCATGATTATGCTTTGAACTTTTCCCCCACTTCTCTCCCCTCTCACCCATTCATTCATTGTGTGTGTGTGTGTGCAAAATTGTGCAACAGTCAAGTAAACTAACCATTGGACGCGACTCGATGTTGTCCGGGACACACACATATGATATATACAAATCTTGTCTGCCCATTGTGACACAGCAATTGCTGTGATTTGGTCTTTGAATACCCCGTATACCCGGTATAATCGAAAGGGTATATTAAGATCGGTAGACATAATGCATTCACATTAGAAATGACACAAACAGAATGCTACTCGATTGGGTCTTTTCATTGTTGATCTTCTTCCGGGTAAAAATTACATTTTAATTTGGGGTAGGGTATCTATCTGTCGGTGACCCTACATACGCTAACTTTAAGTTGCTGACGAAGCGTTGCATTACTAAGTATATTCTCTGAGTGCTACAGATTTTTATTCGTTTTTTTTTTTTTTTTTTGGTTCCTTCTGTTTGCTGCCTTTATAATGAGAGTCTCGTGCAAGTTTTTTTTTCATTTACTTTTTATTTTTATTTTTATGATTCGTTGAAATGAAACTGACTCTGCCGGCTGGTTTGGTGGGCCTCGTTGGACCCACTGGGATCCGTTGGGTCCGTGCATTGTAATTGATATTATTGTCATGCGGTTACTTTATTTTTAGTTAGCTTTCAATAAAATTGTTCAACGCCCTGCATTCTCTTTGTAGCAACAACCATACAAATATAAATGCAAAGCGAACATAAAGTTTTTCTTTCCTTTTTTTTTTTTGTTGGATCTTGATAAAGTATAATTTTGTGCATATTAATAGGATGCGACTCTTGAGGAGGAAAGTAAAAGTTAATATTTTGTTCAAATGGAATTTTAATTGAAAATGTATAAACTTTTCCATAAACTTGGTTAAAAGTTCAGGAAAAGATTTTAAACAAAGAATTATTTCAATTTGCCGAGATCAAACAGTTCGCTTTAATGTACATTTCGTATATGTATGGAAAATTTAATATGTATATAAAAAAAAAATAACCACTAGTTGCAGTTTTTGGCAATTTAATTTAACAAATATTTGTTAGTTCACCAAAAAGTGTCCTCGAAGAGAAGTGCAGTTCCTTTTGTATTTTTTTGACATTATCTTAAAAACAATGATAATTTTGATAACCTTGGAACATTTAATCAAAAAATGTATTTTTTAATAAATGCAAGTCATAAATTTAGACAGACAGGTTTGTATCTTTATAAAACATTTCTTTGAGCAATGCAAATATATTTCAATATACTCAAAAACTTCTTTTTATGTACCATGGTCTGCTAACAATTTGCTTAGAAACATATTCTTATTGAAGGATAAAAGCCACTATTAAGGCCAAAGGATGTGCAACGATATATTAAAGAATATTAAATGTATTCAAAAGAAATTCATATTAATTGCATCATTTTTTATTGCCAATCAATGAACTACATTACTCATTTTAAAAAGTACGTTAGAAATAATTACATAGAAATTTATATTTGTGTTGAAGCTTAAACTTGGTATTATCGCACATTTCCTTTATGATGTTTCATCGAATAATGATTGAATGATTCAATGTCTATATAATTTAGTCATTTCATTTGGCTTTTGCCTTTGATATTAAATTACACTGCACTTCCTTCCTATACGGTTATGACATTTTCAGTCATTTTTTGTAATTACTTTTACATCAAACTTTTAACTTTAGTTGGCATTTTCATTATTTTTTATTTTTGTGCTGCTGCTGCTGCTGCATGTGGCACATATCATGCATTCCACTTGCGTTGATATGATTAAAAAATTCTTGTGGAAACAATTTTCATTTGTGTATGGAAGCAAAAGCCGGTAAATCAAGTATGTTTGTGTGTGCGTGTGTGTGTGTGTGTGTGCAGGGGGCGAGTCAAGTATGTGGAAATGGTAAATAGGAAGAATCAGCAGCATCGTTGGCCAAAATTGTGTATACGAAACTACTACTACTACTACTACTACTATTACTACTACTAGTACTATGACTACTACTATGATTACAAATACAACTTACTACAATGGCGAGCAGGAATAACAAGCCGCAACGGCCAGAGTGCAAACTAATTGAAATTAATTTGCATAACATACTGAAATCTGGACATTCAGCAATAGAATATATATATAGAAAGATACAGATACATATATATCTACATAGAAATAGATATAAATGATGGATACATTTTGAACAAGGCAAATGCAAATACTCAATTCCCGCAATATTCACAGTTTATTGCACTTAGTTTTCCCTGCACACACTCGCACACACACACACACACAGTCGAACTCGCAAGCACTCATACACACGCATTTTCTCTTTCACAAATATTTCCCTTTACTAATTTCACTTCATTCTTTGCCATTATTATGTTTAGTGGGTTCTCTTTGATTTATTGAATTAGTTGCATTTTTGTTTTAGTTATTTAATTTTTAAATTTTGTTGTTCGTTTTCCTTTTACACGTAGAGGTGTATGTGTGTAATGGAGGGGTAGAGGGGAGGTGCGGCGTATAGCAGCTCGCGCGTTTACCGTAAATTGTTGTTTGCGTCTGTTGTGCCGGAAAATTGACGATGAATTGAAGCCAAAAAGCTTTTCGTGTCGTTGTCAGTCGTTGTCGCCTCCTTGGCAATGGTTGTACCAGTTACCAGAGTTGTCACGCTTATCAATAACAAGCTTTTGTCAAACTGGCGTAACTGTTTAAGTAGTTAGACATGTCGTAGACAAATTTTAGATACTGCTCATATTTTGTTATAATAGTTTGCATTGTATTTTATTGTGAATTGTGTTGATTTAATTTTAAGATTTGAGGTTTTCAAGCTTTGAAGCTTCAGTTTAGTCAAGTCATTCAAAGTGGTTAGCTTTTGAAAGCTTTATGACGGACGCAAACCCAGTAACGTTTGCGTTACGCATACGCACTGTGGCCCAAAAGAAATTTGTTCAAAAGGAAAATTCATTTTTTAAGGTGTTGGTAATTATTTTAGGTTTCTTGTTTAATCTATAGAAACTTATTTTATTTGTTGGGCTTTTTTAAAGTGGATTTTTTTAATAATACACTTGAAGAATTTTTGCCTTAACTATTTGCTTACAGAAAAGTGGTTTATATTTTTACATAAATATTTTATTAACTAATAAAGTTTTCGTATTTTAAATTTAACACTACCATAAAGTCATTCTATACTTTTTGTTTATCATTAAAACACGTTTATTCAATCAAAGTGTCAATGAACTGAAAGATGAAACTTGATTCAGATTCTGTAATCTTCATGTATACATGGACTTTATAATCAGCGATGCTTCTGCTAGATAAATGTGCATTTTTTAATTACAACATTAATTTTTTAAAACCAATTTAACGAATTATAAAGTATTCGTTTTCATGTGCCACACTTACCTCAGAACACATTCTGTTAAAACTACAGTCTATAATTGAATTAAAATACACAAAATGTCGAAAGAGCAACCACATTGATATTAAAAAAAATAAAACTGTAACTTTTAATTAAAATAATTTCCTTTAAAGGCACTTTAATGCATTTAAATCATATGTATCTGGATTTAAGGCCTTACATTGTTGCTTAACCTAGACCAAATGAATGTGGGTCCATCGCTCTACTCGTACATCGGACATAGAAAAACGAATTTGAATATTCAATTAACTCTAACTGCCAATTCTGTGATAAGCTGCTTCAACTGCTGGCCAACAAACCTACCATCCAACAAACCAACCAACCAAACAACCGACCAATCAAACGAACAATCTCAGCCTGAATAGCCAGAGAATTTCTACAATGTAAAATAAACTCAATAGTTGAGGCCATTTTAACTCTGGTCATGGCCATGGTCAATCGGTTAGGTACATTTCGTTCATGTAGCAGCCAAGTTTATTATAAATATATATGCAGAATATATTGCAAAAACTAAAATCGAAAATAAAACAAAACAAATATGATTTAGACAAAGGGAAACATTTTCACACTCTTTTTTTAATACCCTTGCAACGCACCTTAATTTCTTCCATAGTTTATCTGGATTGTAAACAATCGGTCCTACAAATCGTTTTATTTAATTAAGAATTATTTTTACTTATTCTTAACAGCTAATAAAACATCATACTACATTTACATGCTTTACATGATATCCGGTTTAAATTTTGAGATCATTAACCACTGAATTGCTTTCAAAAACTCCTGTGCAAGAAGGGAATACAAAGTTCGTTGTACAATATCAGAACATTTGAATTTGTATCGAGCTATGCGCTTATCAGTCGTAATTTTATAGGGTATATAGGGTAAGTGGGGTATATTAAAATCGTTATAATGAAGAAGTAGGAAATGGGATTTAAAAAAAACGCACAAATTGATTCCATTAGTATATTCTTTCACTTAGTTTTCAAAGATTATTACAAAACATTTTAAAATTCAAAACCAATGGAGATAGCTAGTAGTTCCTAAAAAAAGATTCCAGCTTCCCATTCTTTAGTAAATAGAAAACAAATTAAGGCATGAATGAACTATATAAAATAAATTTTAAGAAATTTTTAGTTTACGTTGTTATATTATTCCAAAAAATATATAAATTTCATATAAAACTTTACAAAATAAATGCAAATATAAGAAGTTAAATAAGATTTCGAAAGATTTTCCAGTTTTTAATATTTAAAAAAAAACTCCCATATGCAGGCTAAGAAATTTATGGACTGCTATATGGGAATCATTTTACATGTTGAAAGTTAAACGGCGATTTTAAAAATTATGGTCAAAATGAGTATAAAATATAAATTCTCTAAGTTGATCTATACAAAAAAACACTTTTTTGAGAGCTTCCAAGCTTAATTACAGAACCAGCAGCTAAATTAGATTTCTTTCGCAAACATTTTCTGATTTGAAAGTGAAAATTTGCATAGAAACTATTTATTTTCCCCTTCAGTTTATTTTTAAAACTAACCAAACCTTTCAAAATGTGAATTTTGTTTTTTTTTTGTTTAGTATGACATCTTTTATTTATTCCATATAACTAACAAAAGCCAAAAAGTCAAGAGAACGCAAACAACATGTATAAATTATCACAAAGAGACACGTCCGAGACCGAGCACCAGGATTCGGATAGAAAGGGGGGGTTCGGGGATGAGGAGGAATGAGGAGAATGGTAAGGGAATGGCATAGTTCGGTCCAGCCTCTTTTCTCAGTGCAATGTTGAAAAATGTGTTGAAATATTAAAAAAGAGGCCACAAACCCAAAAAAAAAAGGAAAAAAACCCACACAAAACGAAAAACGTAAAACTGTGGCCAAAATGCAGATGAGTGCAGTGGCAGAGTGGCATAAAGGACCGAGCATTCAGGCGGCAGGCAGGCAGGCAGAAAATTCCTTCTATGGAAAACTTTTCTCCTTTTTTTTTTTTTTTGCCTGTTTTGTTGGACACATTTTGAAACAGGCCACTTTAGTTTTAACCGCAAAGTTTGCTCCTGTCTGGGATTGTGTGTGTGCGTGAGTGTGTCCTTCGACCTCATTGCACACTTTTGTCTTTTCATGTCATTTAACTGTGTTCCGTGCGGACCTAGACCTGGGCTAGGCGTTGATTGCCAGTCATTTAAAGTGTTTTTGAATGTAAATCTACATGTAAATAACATGTAGCTAAATAAGACGAATCTACTCAAAGTAAAATCTTCCTTACAGTAGGCTGAAACGGCTTTTATATACCCTTATACAATTATCAAAAAAAAAAAAAAAAAGAACTATGAATAATGAGTCAAGTATTAGTTATTAGATAAAAAAAACGATTTTATTACATAGAAGATTAATATATTTATTGGATACAAATCAGAATCCAACGTCTATTGCAGAGACACCCGGTATTTTGATCGGTTTATTCCTTTCAAACTTTACTTAAATATCAGTATTCCTAAAACTTTAAGGATTCAGTAGAAATAAAAAAAAGTTTCTACATAATTCAGGTATGTTAGGCATTGTTTTACCCTCTCTAAAATCGAGACATACTTCGTACCTCACGAAGATTTTCCATCCTTAACTACGTTAAAGTATATTTATAATTGAAATATCTGTTCAAACTATATCAAAATATTTGAATTCATTTGTTGGTTGGATCTCTGTAACTAAAGTTACAAAAAAAATTTTCGAATCACAAGTTCCTTAAAACTTAATATGCCTTTTTACCCTTTGGGTGCAGGGTATGTAAAAAGGACACCCAAAATACTGAAAAGAGTTCTATGTCTAGTCTCTATTTACTTGGTTTTAAGACCCTATTCAAATGTAGTCCTTAGGCACCACTCCGTGCAGTACTCTTTTTCTCTTCTTTCTCACTTTGTCGGTCTCCGTTTTGTCTCTGTATCTCTTTAGCTAAGTCTCTCCATAAGCCAGTCGGGTAAATTTATGTTTCCAATTCCAAAAGTGGAAAATAGAAAGACACAGAAAACCTTGAACCATTTTCACCATTGATTTTATGCAAAATGTAGTTTATTTTTATACTCTAGCAGAGAACATTATTAAAATATTAAGATGCTTACTTGTTCTTGTATCTAAATTTAATGTCAGATGTCAATTAGTTGCTCAGTTTTAGAAAATTGAGATAAGTTGTAAGTGAATTTCATTCAATTGAATTAATTTACTTTGACATGCCAAGCATTTTTCGTTGAAAATCTATCTCCATACCACAGAAAACTCTGAACATAGATTGAAGTAGGATGCGAACTCGTTTGGGAGTCGAAGAACCAGTTTTATAACACTCTTGAGACTCTTGTATTGATTCTGGATAATATGAGACTTGGGTCTTTATCCAAGAAATCAACTTTATCGCGATTAAATATGATTTTGTTCCGTTATTAAACTAAAGTATGTATTGCTTGTACTTCAACCAAATCTTTTAGTCACTCAACGATTTTCCAATACGATATCCTATGATATTCGGATATTCTACCATAGCTGTTTTTCAATGTCCTTCACCTGCATCGTCTTGTACGACCACATTTAAATTCAGCCACACTTCATTCTACCTTTTTAATCTTCCTTATGAGTCGTATAGAAAATATTCATTAAAAACTTCAAGTGTATTCATATGAATAAGCTTCTGGATAGCTTTCGTGATCTATTCCACTATTTCTGCTGCTGCATTTAATGGCATTAATATGACATTGTAATGTGTTTGTAATGATATATAATATATATTTTTATATTTATTGGTTTGTTTGCCTTGGGCAAACAAATTGTTTCGATTTATTTGTATTTATATAGTTATATGTATATGTGTGTATACGAATATAACGTGTCGCTGTGATGCCTACTGCATACTATATTTATGAATTGTACAAATATAAATCAATGGTAAATAAAGCGACCTGTTAATGTGTTAATAATTACCTTGGTCTGTTGCCTGGTTATCCTTCTGGGGTAATACATTTGTAGGTAGTATTATTCAGCACACATGATTAATACATAATTGAACATGCAAGTGAATGGCAGAGCTTACATTAATGGCATAATTGATAAAAAGAAGTGACAATTCACACAGATTGCCAATCGTACAAAAATGAACAAAGAACTCTTCTGGTGAAAGATGATTATGTCCTTCTTTATAGGCTTCAGAGTGAACCAGAAATGTTCTTGATTTTTTTTGTTGATTTTAATGAACAAAAATTTATATAATTGTTTTGCATAAACAATTTTTATTTAGTATTGCAATTGATTTTTTCTAAGTGCTTTTACTTTTTGCATCTCTCTAGCGAATTGTGACTTGAGTATAGAATTTAGAATTTTCAAATGTCATGACATTTCCGTTTTGTCTTTCAGCACAAACTCCTCTACACCCGCACCCCCACCCCCACTTCGTGCTGAGTGGCCTAATGAAAAGCGTTCAAGTGAGATTTACTTAAACAAATTCTAAGACATATTTCCCTAGATAGGAAACAGCAGCAGACGCAGAAGCAGATGTCTTGACTCTCGCTGTACATTTTCTCCATTTTCCTTTCACTTTTTATGCAAAAAAGAAAGAGAAAATGGAAAATTTAGTTACATTTTGCCTGAATGCAATTTTTAGTTGAGTTTCTTGCTCTGCAATTTCATGAAAAAATGTTTTTCGTTTATAAAATATGAATTAATAAAATGCCTCCTATAAATTTTATTGTTTGCCTAGTCTTTAAATATTTTAAGATGAAGCCAAAACAAAAAAAATAGGAAAGAGGAGAAATGAATATGAAATGAATTGAAATGCCAGGCAGCTTTTGTTTTAAATGCCTTTCATATAAACCATATTGTGTGTGTGTATGTGTGTGTGTGTGTGACTATTGGCCAATTGAGCAATAAATCAATGAAAAATAATTCATGGCCATTTTAAATATAAATTTATAAAGTTGTTTTCTTTTTGGTTTAACATACAGCAGAAAAATGTTCACTTTAACAAACTTTAACAACTCATAATTTCCACTACATAAATATAGTACATATACATCTGTCGGATATATATATATGCATTTTTTTTTTTTGGGTTAAAAAAAGTTGCTAAGTATTACTCAAAGCTTTGACTTAGCATGCTTTTAATTAGAACTCAAATTTTTTTGCACCCAGACTTTTGCTCTTTTTGGTCATTTTCTTTTTTTAAGGGCTCGAGTTGGAATAAGAAGTAAATGAAGAAGAGTTTGTCGACTGATTGATGCTCTTTCGTTTGAGGTGACAAATATATATGAAGGGTCATATTAGTCAACTCTCTTCTATGGAATTAATTAGTTACTATTTCGATGTGGAACAAATGATTAAAAACGAAAATAATCGTAATATTTTTCTAAGCAGTTGGTATCTATTTGATACTCTTCCAGTTCAAGCTGGTGTAAATTCTTTAGGAAGTAAAGTTAGTAAGTTGTGTGATACCCTCCATTTAAGATTGCTGTTGGTCAAGGTCCAAAGAAATTGTCATCCAAATAAAATAATGCAAAAATATTCACTTATTTTGCAATCTTCCTTTTCAATGTTAAAATGAAATCTTATTATAATAAATATATTAAATCGACAGAAATAAAAGTTGCTTATCAGTTTTAACTTTCTTCAACTACAAATTGAATATTTAAGTGAATGGGAAAAGCGCGAATAAAATACCCTTTCCTCCTCCCGGAAATGGCATTAATGCTTAAGCTGAACGTTCGTCCTTTTTTTTTCACCATTATAATTAAATGCTCTGGCAACGTCCTCATCCTCATCCCCATTCACAACCCCCCGTCCCACTCGTCCTTGGCGCCCATCATCGCTGTGTTCGCTGCCGTCGTCTGGGGCCAAAATAGTGCACACTGCAAATAATTAGCATGGCTTGAAATCCTGTGAGTAATTAAGGTAAGTCAGGCTGTTGCCCTTGCCATCCATGTCTCAATCCTCCAAGCGAGAGCGAGAGGAAAAAAAAACCTGCAACCTGCAAAAAAAAAAACTGAGAGGAGAAAAAAGTGTCACCAGCGGAAATTAAAGTTTAATGGCCCAACGCGTGCTAGTTGTTCGTAGTTCTCTGTCCCCCCTCCCCCCTTTCACACCATCTCTCGTTGATTGGTGATTTTTTTCACGCCGTTTTGTTTAGTTGTTGGAAAATGTTAACAATATTTCTAGCTATTAAACTAGTATTTTTTCGCACTAACCCATAGTCAACCTGCCGCCACAGTTACATCTGTTAGGGACAAACAAATGTTTGTTGTCAGTTGTTTTCGTTGGGGTCGCATTCTGTGTATACTCTAGTAACTAAGAGAGTAGTATATAATTGTTTAAGTCTTGGTAACGCAGCGATCCCCCTCCTCTCCCTCGATGGTTACGCGACATCGTACTATAGATGACTTCAGATTGGTAAACTTCAAAAAATGAAAAGAGTCAACATCGTTTTTACAAAGTCTCACAAAAAGTCCAGGGTACACAAAGTTTCTACCAGTCACTAAAGATAAACATCTGTGATGACATTTTTTTTTGTGGTTGACTAACTTTGGTTTAGTTAAATGTGGTATTCCGCAATATTTGCCTTAACCGAGGGGCCGGTTAAATTCACAGGTGCCAAACACTGGTTCATGTGTATGGCTAACGGGTAGGCACTTCTTATATGTACATACATAACCCATTTCATATACATATGTACTCATTTCGAATGCCATGAGGAGACACAATTGTGCAGCAAGTGGAAGGGTAATTTAACTTCGGCGTATCCTAGCTGCCAACCATGTTTCGTTATTTTATTATTTGTGTTCAGATTTTTAAACCAGTTGGCATGTGAAAAGCAATTAAGAAAAGGCATTGAAAATACAAAACAGAAAACAATATGCAGATAAGAGAACAACGAAATTCAATTTAAGCTAAATTCTGTTAAAGTTAAAGAAATTTAAAGGGACTCTATTTAGTTTTAGATTAGGGTGTTGTGGGACAGGACATTTTTAGTTAGTGTCACCATGTTTTCCTTAACTTTCCCGATAGCACTCTAATGTACTAAGTCTCTCCGATTGATAATAGTATTACCAGATAGTTTCCATTTAATTGTTGATAAAGATTAGAGAGCTGCATGGCTCCATTCACAAGAAACTTCAAATGAATGCATTCGAAGTGAGTTGAATTGATTTGGATAAATACGCACACATTTTACAGTGATTTTCGTTTTTCTTTATTTTTGATTAGGCATTCGAATGCATTCGAAACAAAGCATCTCAATAATTCGCATTCTCACTCATTCAATTCATTTGTGTTCCATTTAAATGTTGTGTCAGCTCACTTATTCATTCAAACTAGTTCGGCTTCTTACTCAATCCATTTAATTTATTTTGACTCATGCAGCTCTCTAATCAAGATGCTACAAAGAAGAAGTCATAATTTGTGAAAAATAAACCAAAGAAAACACATACATCCCCATATAAATATTCAAAATTGTCATTTAAATTATTCAGTTTCTGAGCTTTATAGTTTTTGAAATTTGAATTCTAAAAATTCAAGACCGTTGATTTGATTTATCGACTTCAATGGCATTGTTGTAAATTTTATCGATAAAAATAACTGAGCTGGTTAGGCAATACACTCGTATAATTTTGATAGGGAGCAGATAAGATTGGCCATCTTTGATCATAGTTGATGGAATTTTATCTCAATTTTGTAAGGTCATTTCATTATCATTGAGGTAGACAAGATTTCATTGCCTTGGCCGAAATATTAGTTTTGATGATGTGGAAGAAATACTAATATCATTTAGTGCAAACAATTAGTAAATATGTTTAGCTAAATAAATAAAATAACAACTTATTTGTGCTTATTCAGTTGTGTACTTACTTCCATTTCGTTATCTTCAAATGGCATGCACATAAGCCTTTGAGCGTTTCTATAGATTAGATAGATCATTTATTGATAAGTTCGATGATTAAGAAGACTTATGTGTATACAAGTCTTGCTAAATAAACTAGGTGACCCTAGGAGTTAGCTTTACTTTGTTTTTCTTTATGTTTGTTAAATTCATCTCTACATTTTTTTTACAACTACATGGGTATAAGAACACTGTTTTACTTTTTTGAGCTTTCCAGCACTATTTCTAGCGGTAAAATGCGAGATGTAGCTAATAATAAATATTATTTTATCAGCTGCTACTTATATTTTATTTTATTTAATGCATTTTGTTAGGTTTATTCAACTTTGAAAATACTTGGAACTAAAAGTAGAATATAGAAATAGGCATATTTTAACTAAAAGTTATGTAATTTGTTCAGTTTTTGTTAAATACAAATTCATTTCTTTGTTCACAACGCCCCCTTCCGCCCCCGGAATTCGATAAAAGGTAATTTTCTCGCTCAATATTTATCGAATCGCAATCACACTGATACATGTTCCACAAAATGTCATTCAAATCGGAATAAAAATGGCCGAGTTATATTTAAATGTCCGCTAGGGCAGCGTTGGTCGGTAGAGGGCGCTAAAGTACCCGTGTGTGTGGCGACACCGAAAATACTGGTGTGGCGACACCGAAAATACTGGTTCGCCCTCTGTTTGTCGTTTCCCAATTCTGAACGGAAATTCTAGTATTAAGTTAGTTAACACTACTTTCTCTCTCTTCTAAAACTTGTCAAGACGCGTCAAGACGCTTTGATCGGACTTCCAATAAACGTTTATATATTTAAGCACAAATGGCTGCCTTGTAACCACAGAGTAGCCAAAGTGGTGACCCCGACGTGATCTTCAGCATCACACAACGTTCCTTGGAATCGGTCCGATCTACTAGCAAATTTCGTCATCCGAAGTCAAACTGGCCATCAATTTTTTATTGGCGGGTTTATGACACAGAGACGCTACGACTTGCGCGCGCTCCCAAAAAGACGTCTAGAATTTCAACAAGAGACGCCCTTTGAAAATTTCACGATGGACGAAATGAAAAGGGAACTAGACGATCTCAAAAGCCAATTAGAGCTTCTACATGCAACTAGCAACGCCACCACAAATAATACGGCAACCGGCCAACGTGCGCCCATGCGTTTGCCACGATTTGCAAAAAACAACCCCCATTTGTGGTTCGCTCAAATCGAACGCTTATTTCGCTTGCACAACATTGACGACGACACAGACAAATTTGATCTGATCACAGTGCATATAGACGAGGAGATAATCATTGCTATAGAAGATTTGGTTTTACGACCACCTGCGACTGACAAATATCTCGCCATCAAGAATCGTCTGCTTGAGAAATTCGCCGAATCGGCTGAATCAAAATTTCTACGTCTACTTCACGGCGATGGAACATCTGGATCAAAACCATCCGAAATTCTGGCAAACATGCGACGCCTCGCCCCGGATCCGGCAAGTGAAAGCTTAATTCGCACACTCTTTCTTGCAGAGATGCCTCAGTCAATACGTCCAATGCTGACAGTGTGGGAGGAAACCAACTTAGATAAGCTTGCCAAAATAGCAGACAAAATGATCGAAGCAGTGGAAAACAAATCGTTTTATTCGATGGAACCGAACAATGCCATTTGCTCTGTGACACCTAGCGATTCAACTTCAGATGTTATAGAGAGCATACGTTTGCTTAACATAAAGTTCGAGAATCTTCAAAAGGAGCTAAAACAGTTTCGATCACCTAAACATGATGCTCAGTCTCGCTCACGTAGTGCATCAAGTGGCCGATCGCAATGGAGCAACTCATCGCCTAAAAAAACGGAGGAACAACAATCCAAACTTTGTTTCTACCATCTTAAATTTGGGGATGATGCCAAAAAATGTCGTTCTCCATGTATACATTTCCAGTTGTCAAACTAATAAAGCTGTCGTCTAAAGGGCTGGTAGGCGACAGCACACACAACACCGGCGATCCCAAACCACAACTCAACTCCAGTATCGAACCACGCCTGCACATCACCGATCGTGTCTCCAACATACGGTTTCTCATTGACTCAGGGTCTGTGATTTCTGTTGTTCCACGATCATTCTGCAAGCAAAAAACCAAACCTTGCGATCTCATTTTATATGCTGCCAATCAGTCAATCATCAACACGTACGGCCAATACGTTGCAGAGCTCAATCTTGGCCTACGCCGCAGTTTCACCTGGCCCTTCATCATCGCAGATGTCCAAGTAGCCATCATTGGAGCTGACTTTCTGACCAAGAACGAATTACTCATTGATTTGGCAAATAAACTTCTCATTGACTCGATTACAGGTCTTTCGACGCCTGGATGCTTAGCTGCAACGCGACAACATTCCATATCAACAGTAGAAGACCCACGCAAATATCCGGAAATCCTTCACGAATTTATTGACATAACCAAACCGTCAATAAAAACTAATGTCCATAACGACGTCTCTCATGTCATCGAAACACATGGTAGATCTGTTGCGGATCGGCCTCGTCGCCTATCTGGTGATAAGCTAGCCTCAGCAAAACAGGAATTCAATCTTCTAATCAAACAAGGAATTTGTCGTCCGTCGAAAAGTCCATGGTCAAGCCCACTTCATTTGGTAATTAAAAAAGATGGAGGTTGGCGTGCCTGTGGCGATTATCGGAAACTAAACTCAATAACGGTTCCGGATCGTTATCCTATCGCTCATATCAACGATTTCACCGATCAACTATATGGGAAAAAGTATTTTCAACGCTCGATTTGGTAAAAGCTTACTATCAAATCCCAATGGAGCCAAGCGACGTCCCAAAGACAGCTGTCTGCACGCCTTTTGGACTCTTCGAATTTTTGTACATGCCCTTTGGGTTAAAAAATGCGACCCAAACTTTTCAAAGATTCATGGACAACATTTTTCGTGGCATTAACTTCGTATTCTGCTATATCGACGACATTCTCGTCATGTCGAACTCTTTGGAAGAGCACAAAGAACATCTTCGCTCGGTTTTTCAAATTCTTCAAAACCATGGTCTAAGTATCAACCTTAGTAAATGCCAATTTGAAAAACGAGAGGTCAACTTTCTTGGATACACAATCAACGACTGTGGAATAAAGCCGCCAACTGATCGGATAAATGCTATCCTTAACTATCCAAGGCCTCAAACAATATGCCAACTTGGCCGATTTTTGGGTGTGATCAACTACTATCGAAAATGCCTTCAACATGCGTCAGGCATACAAGCGCCATTGACTGAATTGCTCAGAGATGTAAAGAAGAACGACCAACGAAGGATCGAATGGACACCGACACTCATTGCTACCTTTGAAAACTGTAAACAAAACATGGCTAATGCAACACTTTTATCGTTTCCGTCACCAGACGCAAAACTCAGCTTAACCTGCGACGCTTCTGACTCGGCCATCGGCGCAACCCTCGAACAACAGATAGATGACATCTGGAAGCCACTAGGGTTTTTCTCTAAAAACTCAGCATCACGGAACGAAATTACAGCACGTACGATAGAGAACTCTTAGCAGTCTTCGAGGCAATTAAATACTTTAAGCACCTGGTAGAGACACGAGCCTTTATCATCAGGACTGATCATAAGCCGCTTGTTTATGCCTTCAATCAAAAACCTGAAAAAGCATCGCCTCGTCAGCTCCGACAATTAAGCTATATATCGCAGTTCTCCACGACAATCCTGCACGTAAAAGGCGAACACAACATTGTCGCAGATGCCTTCTCAAGATTGTGTGCCATTCGGATGCCCACTTCAGTAAACCTATCTGAAATCGAAGAGGCACAAGCAACAGACATTGAATTATCGGAATTGTTAAAAGGAAATTCATCGCTAACTCTAAAAAGCATTAAATTCGACAACAATGTGTCATTATATTGCGATGTTTCATCGGGACACAACCGACCGTATGTACCTAAATCTCATCGTTACAAAATTTTCACCTTCTTCCACAATTTATCACATCCAAGTGGTCGGGCTACGTTAAAACAAATTCGCCAAAAGTTCGTTTGGCCATCAATGAACAAAAACATCACCCAATGGTGCCGAAACTGCCTCCCTTGTCAGCGTGCGAAAATTAACAAGCACAACCACGTACTACCAGAGAAGATACCCGTTCCGGATAGCAGATTCGACCACGTGCACTTGGACATCATAGTAATGCCTTACTATCAGAACTTCCGCTACTGCCTAACGATGATCGACCGATTTTCACGATGGCCCGAAGCTGTCGCCCTCACTGACATCACTGCAGAGACAATAGCAAATACCTTCTACGCCCAGTGGATATCACG